>CM069907.1:121397290-121876342 GCA_036172215.1 Camellia granthamiana
GACAAACAAGCTACAGCCGTTAAGGATGGATGCATTAATGGCTCTGAAGATCAGCAAGGATGAGGGCCTTAGGGCCTATGCAAAGAGATACTGCGAGGTGTTCAACAAAATACCCAAATGCAACCAGGAGGTAGCAGTCGTGTCCTTCAAGAACGGCTGAAGGAAGACTGTTCACTAAGGAAATCTTTGGCAAAGACATTGCCAAAGAACGTGGAGGAACTCATGGCAAGGATTGAAAAATATGCCAGAGCCGAAGAAGACACATCGGCATCAAAGCAGGTCAAACAGGAGCAACGGAATGACTCGCCGAAGCGCAGCCGAGGTAACAAGAGCTTCAACAAGACAGAGATAGAGCTGCGGGCTAAACAAGCAGTAACAACCGTGTTCCGCATTCCCATTCAAAAGATTCTAGGAAGAATAAGGAGCCAGCCCTACTTCAGGACAGCAGCAAGGGAACCGGGAGAATTTATGGGAAGAAACACGGACAGACATTGTTCGTATCACAATGAGAACGGACATACAACACAGGGTTGTAGAGCCCTAAAAGCTCATTTGGAAGATTTGGTGAGGCAAGGACACCTGAGGGACCTTGTTGATGAGACCAGAACAAGGGAAGAACAGGCAAGACTGCCCCAGGCGGAAGCAGCCCCACCACCACCGCAACCCCGGGCAGACAGACCTCGGGTCGTAAATGTAATTCACTCCAAGGTGAATGCAAATGACATTCGAGGGGAGACCCAAAGAGTCAAACACCTTCAGTATGTGAACCAGGTCGGATTGAAAAGACCTCGGCCAGAAGACTGCCAAGGTCAGATAATAACCTTCACCGAGGCCGACCTAGAGATGGTCCAGCACCCACATAATGATGCCTTGGTAGTATCCCTCCAGGTTGGGGAATGCCAAGTAAAACGCATCCTGATAGATCCAGGCAGCTCTTGTGACATCATGTACGTTAGATGTTACAAAGAGCTGGGCCTTCACCCTGACGACCTGGAGCAGTCGGCTGGCCCGATGGTCGGCTTCAATGGAACGCCGACGTGGCCACTGGGCGCAACAAGCTTGGAAGTGCAAGCAGGCACCAAGAAGATCACGACCGAGTTCATTGTGATTGATACACCCTCACCGTACAACATCATCATGGGCAGGCCGTGGTTGCATGCAATGGGGGCAGTACCTTCAATATTGCACCAATTACTGCGGTTCCCAACAGAGCACGGGATTGAAGAAATCAGAGGAGATCAACTACAGGCGAAGAATTGCTCCATGGTAGCAATGAAGGCTACCTGCAATGTTCAAGAACCAGCCAAGGCCGAGATTGAAGATGAGGACATGGAAGTCCTGGATGACGTCGGCAAGGAGCGGCCGAGAAGAGTGAGGAATCACTGAAGAAAATCCTCGTCCAGGAGGGTGATGAGGAGCGCTTTTTTCTTCTCGGCTCAGGCTTAGCCGATGAAGAGGAAAGAGAACTAGAAGCCTTTTTAAGAGCAAACATAGAGGTGTTTGCCTGGACACCTTATGAAATGCCTGGCATTGACCCCGAGGTCACATGCCACAGACTGAACGTCGACAAGTCGGCTAAACCAGTGATACAGCGAGCTAGGAGACCGACGTTAATACACGTCGAAGCAGTGGAGGAAGAAGTTGACAAACTCCTAGAAGCCAGGGCCATCAGAGAAGTCAATTATCCAACATGGCTATCAAACACAGTGGTGGTAAAGAAGAAAAACGGAAAGTGAAGGGTTTGCGTAGACTTTACAAGCCTAAATAAAGCCTGTCCCAAAGACAGCTTCCCTCTGCCAAAAATTGACCAGCTGGTTGATGCTACATCGGGACATGGAAGGATGAGCTTCCTGGACGCTTACAGGGGGTATCACCAGATAGCCATGTACCCCCCCGAAGAGGAGAAGACGGCGTTCATCACCCCAAAAGGACTGTACTGTTATAGGGTGATGCCATTTGGATTAAAGAACGCAGGAGCAACCTACCAAAGGCTGGTAACCAAAATGTTCAAGCACCAGATAGGCCGAACAGTGGAAGTTTACATCGACGACATGGTCGTAATGACCAAGGAGCCAAAGAATCATCTCGCCGACCTAGCCGAGGTATTTAACATACTCAAAACATATCGGCTCCGACTCAACGCGTCAAAATGCGCGTTTGGGGTTGGATCTGGAAAGTTTCTAGGGTACCTGGTAACAAGAAGGGGAATAGAGGCCAGCCCAGATCAGATCAAGGCAATCCTAGATCTACAAAGCCCAACCTCGGCAAAACAGGTTCAAATGCTCACTGGCAGGGCCGCAGCCCTAAACAGATTCATAAGCCGAAGTTCAGACAAATGTAAACCCTTCTTCAACTTGGTAAAGAAGACGGCGGACTTCCTATGGACTGAAGAGTGTGAGGCCGCTTTGGCCGACCTAAAAAGGTACATGATCACGGCTCCAGTCCTCTCAACACCTGAGCCTGGAGAGGAGTTATTCTTGTACTTAGCCGTGTCAGAGCACGCGGTGAGCGCAGTACTTATCCGAGAAGAGCAGGGAGAGCAGAAGGCTGTCTATTATGTAAGTAAAACCTTAGCCAGCGCTGAAACAAGGTACTTACCACTGGAGAAGTTAATGTTGGCCTTAGTTATGGCCTCAAAGAAATTGAACCACTATTTCCAAGCGCACAAAATTGTAGTGCTAACAGAGCATCCATTGAAATCCCTGTTGCAACAAGGAGACTTAACAGGAAGAATTGCAAGGTGGGCAGTGGCCTTGGGACAGTATGACCTAGAGTTCAGGCCCAGAACAGCAATTAAGGGCCAAGTTTTGGCCGACTTTGTGGCAGAATTCACTCCGGAATCCATCGAACATCGGCCACCGTTGAGCCGAGATGAACAAAGTCCTACCAAGCAAGAAGGATCCCAGCCGACAGCAAACGAGCAAAAGGAGGAAAAGCTCCGACCTTGCAGCATCTACATCGGCGATTCATTCAGACTCTATGTCGATGGAAGTTCAAACCGACGAGGAGCGGGGGCAGGAGTACTGCTGATATCCCCAGACGGAGAAATAATTGAACAATCCATCCGTTTGGGGTTCAAGGCCTCAAACAATGAAGCTGAATACGAGGCATTAATTGCAGGACTAAAACTTGCAGCAGCAGCCGAAGCAGACGAGGTAATAGTTTTTTGTGATTCACAATTAATTGTTAACCAATCAACAGGAGAATTTGCAACCAGAGACGAGAGGATGTCGGCTTATGCAAAAGAGGTTGTCAGATTAGCCGAGTTATTTCAGAACTGCCGACTTCTTCAAGTTAGCCGAGATGATAACAGCCACGCCGACGCGTTGGCCAACCTGGCGAGTTCAATGTAGACTGGGAAGACGAGGACAATTATGATCGATTACATGTCGGGCCCGAGCATAGAACCACGGCACACAAAGCAAGAGGCAATGTGCGTGGACATGGGGCCGAGCTGGATGGATGCAATCGTTGCATTCCTTAAAGAAGGAAAACTGCCAGAAGATCGCAAGGAGGCACACAAAGTCAGATTGAAGTCGGCAAGATTCAGCCTGACTGCGGACGGACATCTCTACAGAAGGTCCTTCACAGGACCCCTATTAAGGTGCGTACACCCTCTTCAAGTTGATGATTTTTTATATGAAATTCATGAAGGGATTTGTGGAAGCCACACTGGGGGCAGATCATTAGCCCATAGGGCCATTACCCAAGGGTATTGGTGGCCATACATGCAAAAGGATGCAGAAGCATATGTGAAGAAGTGTGAACCCTGTCAACGGTTTCGACCTTTGATTCATCAGCCAGCTGCCGACCTGAATCCCGTATCCAGCCCTTGGCCGTTTGCCCAGTGGGGCATGGATCTGGTCGGACAGCTTCCACAAGCAACTGGGCAGAGAAAATACTTGCTGGTGGCAACAGATTACTTCACAAAGTGGATAGAAGCAGAACCTCTTGCTAAAATCCGAGATGTGGATGTCAAGAATTTCATATGGAAGAACATCATCACCAGATTTGGCATTCCCAGAGCCATCGTTGCCGACAACGGAACGCAGTTCGACAGCAAGCTCATCAAGAATTTCTGTGCAAAATTCAAGATCAAGAACTACTTCTCAACACCAAGTTTCCCTCAAAGTAATGGGCAGGCAGAAGCTTCCAACAAAGTGATTCTGGATGGAATCAAGAAGAGGTTGCAGGAAGTGAAAGGGAAGTGGGTAGATGAATTACCCAACGTGCTTTAGGTATATCGGACTACGCCGAGAAGATCAACAGGGGAATCTCCATTTGCCATGGCCTATGGCACAGAAGCAGTCATTCCACTGGAGGTCGGCATCCCAGGAATCCGAACCCAGGGAGTTGAAAATGGGACTAATGATATACTCTTAGCCCGAGATCTGGATCTTGTGGAAGAACGAAGAGAGAAGGCTGCAATTCAGCTTGCAGTGTACCAGCAACAACTTGCCAGAGCATACAACAAGAAGGTCAACCCCAGGGATTTTCAAGTCGGCGACCTGGTCTTGAGAAAAGTGGTCGGCAACAAGAAAGATCCCAGGGAGGGCAAGCTTGGTCCGAACTGGGAAGGGCCTTACAGTATTACCTCGGTGTTAGGCAATGGAGCATATCGGCTTGAAGACAATGATGGCAAAGCATTGCCAAGACCCTGGAACACTTGCAATTTGAAGTTTTTCTATCATTAAGATGATCATTACTCTTGGCCGACGTCCTCAACAAACAGATGCTGGAAGACATGGACAATGAGAACCCAAGTAGAACTCAGGTTCACATTGGGGGCAGAGGAGCAATAAAGATACAAAGCCTACCACTTGTTGAAATTTGTAGCAATTTACAAGTTGGTTTGGCCGAATACAAAGCCTACCACTTGTTGAAATTTGTAGCAATTTACAAGTTGGTCTGGCCGAATACAAAGTCTACCACTTGTTGAAATTTGTAGCAATTTACAAGTTGGTCTGACCGAATACAAAGTCTGCCACTTGTTGAAATTTGTAGCAATTTACAAGTTGGTTTGACCGAATACAAAGCTTAGCTTCACTTGTTGAAATTTGTAGCAATTTACAAGTTGAAGTTAAGCCGAGATGATTCCTTAGCTTCGCTTGTTGAAATTTGTCGCAATTTACAAGTTGAAGTTAAGCCGAGGTTACTACTCTCCTCACTTGTTGAAATTTGTAGCAATTTACAAGTTGGGGTGAAGCTGATGATACTGCTGTCCGACATATAGCAATCCACTTGTTCAAACACTTGTTGAAATTTGTTGCAATTTACAAGTTGAAGTCAAGCCGACATAAATTTACAGGTTCAAATAAAGTTGATATTATTGTTTAAACTCTTGTTGAAATTTGCAGCAATTTACAAGTAGATCATTGTTTAACACCTGTTATAACTTGAGTAAAGTTTATTGTTTGTATTAACCCTTGTTGAAATTTGTAGCAATTTACAAGTTGGTCAGGCCGATTAAAAAGCTTAGCTTCGCTTGTTGAAATTTGTAGCAATTTACAAGTTGAAATTAAGCCGAGATGGTTCCTTGGCTTCACTTGTTGAAATTTGTAGCAATTTACAAGTTGGAGTCAAGCCGAGATATTTGTTTCTCTTCGCTTGTTGAAATTTGTAGCAATTTACAAGTCGAAGGGAAGCCGATGTTATGGCATATAGAATTATAGCAGTCTGCTGGTTGGATAAACCGAGGAAGATGTTCAAACACTTGTTGAAATTTGCAAGTTGAAGTTAAGCCGACATGTTACCATCTGTTGAAATTTGCAGCAATTCACAGGTTGAGGTAAATGTTAAGATTGTTGTTTAACACTTGCTAAAACTTGAGTAAAAGTTTACTGTTTATTTTAATCCTTGTTGAAATTTGTAGCAATTTACAAGTAGGGCAGACTGAGATTGTTGTTTAACCACTCGTTGAAACTTGAGAAAAGTTTGCAAAGGTTAACATTGAATAGTATATGTTTTATACTTGTTGAAGTTTATGACAAGATTGCAGGACAGTTCCTTGCCGAAGTAAAATTTGCAGGTGTTATACCCGAGGTATGTTACCCCGAGAAGATTACACAAAGAAGGAAGAATATGTAAAGTATGCAAAATATTCTAAGTATAAAGCTACACAGAAGCAGTAAAGAAAAGTCAGAGACTGAAGCATAAAGATAACAGGAGTCAATTGTTTTTTAAACAACAAGGGGGCACATCGGCCACAAAAGACAGCTTACATTGTTTAAAGAAAAGAAACAAAGTACAAAAAAGAAAAAGAGAAGATGTTCAAGTTTCTTCAGCCTCAGAAGCAGGTTGGGCTGGGACCTCAAAGGGCTCTTGAAAAGCGACCTCGACATCCTTTTGACTCGCAACCTCTGCACCTTCTTGTACCACGACCTCAGCCTCCTTGTCTGCTGCTACCTCGGCCTCCTTTTCCGCTGCAACCTCAGCATCGATCTCGGCCAAAGTCTTTTCAACACTTCTTTCAGCCAAAAGAAGGTCAGAAGATAACACGCCCGTGTAGGCTTCCTTAGGTACCTTCTCAACCTCCTCATCCTCCCCTAAGGTCAAGTCCATGACTTGGTCACCCTGAGGAGGTGACTTGGATTCAGAGGCATCCTTGGATTTCCTCACCAAGGCTTCATCTTCAGCGTCATCTTCAGCCTCGGCTTCAGAATCAGCTTCTTCTTCAACTTGGCTTGGAGGTGGAGAAAGAGCAAAAGGAAGACGAATGGCTTTGGTTTTGCGCCAAGGCGAGTCGGCAGGAAGACCAAGCTCTTTGGCCAAAGCATTCCAACCTAGGGAAAATCCCTTGTTGCATGCTTGCTTGACTTGAAGCTTGTAATCTTCCGCGACGTCGGCCATACCCTGACTATAGCCCTTCGCATCTGCAGCCTTGATGTCGGCGTCTTTGGTGGCCAGGGCATCAGTTAGCTCCTTCTCGGCTTGAGCCTTTTTAGCCTCGGCCTCTTTTTTCTCGGCTTCGGCGACCTTTCTTATATCTTCAGCAGCCTCAGCTTTTTGTTGAGCTAACTGATGGGCCTTTGTGGCCGCCTTGGCCTGATCCTCCAGCTTTTTCATCTTCAACTGATCCCTTTTGTGGATCTTCTGAAGGGCAGAGAACTCCTTCTTCAATTCAGATAATTCCTCCTTCATTTCAAAAGCCTGCATGGAGAAGGAGTGGGCGTGTTGAATAGCCTGAAAATTCACAAGGCAAAGGTTATTTCAGAATATTGCAAAACTTAACAAACACGAAGAAAGTGGCAGTAAGACAAAATTATCAAACTTCTAAAAACTTACTTGGACGGATCGCTGCAGCATAAGGGCGTAATTCTCGTATCCACTCATCTGGGCGTTACGCTCCAGATCGCCCTCAAGGAGAACTGCCGTACTAAGTGCTACGCCAATTTTCACGTCGTCGGCGCTTTCATTAGCATAAACTGGCCTGTTTTCTAATGTAATTTTGGGCTCCCAGGGAACTTTGGGAACCCTGGACCCCGAAGTCGTGGCAGATGAAGACCTCGGCTTCTTCTGCTGAGTGGCCCCTGATGGCTGGGCTTCAGCAGGTCTTTTTGCAGGTGCCGAAGTAGTCTTCTCGGCCAATTTGGATATTGGCAGGGCATCTTCGGCCTCGGCATCAGCTTCAGTCACGTTGGCCTTTGGTTGGGCCTTCTTCATTCTTTTGGGTTTTGGCGGCGGCACTTGTTGGGATGGTGCATCATCCATATCGTCAGGGAGATCGGCCAGAAGGTCCAGCACAACTTTCTTTGGTCGTTCCATCTCGGCTGTTTTAACAAGTCTTCGTCGTCGTTTCTTCTCTGTCACTGGTATCAAAGTTGGTGCCAAGGTTGAAGGCTGATCGGCTGGCTCAGATGTGGAGGCAGCCTGTTCAGTAGAAGCAATTGATGGAGGGGCGCTCTTCTTCTGCTTCTTCGGAACGTCGGCTAATTTGGATGTGTATGTGGGGATGAAATTCAGCAACAATGGAGCTGTTCGTTGCTGAAGTGGAAGGTTCAAAAGTTTCTTCAAACCTTTCCCAGGATAGTAGGACTGGCGGAAGTCCTTGGGAGGCTTGCGAACGTCTGCAAAGACAAACACAATATCAGAAACAGATAAAATTTGTTGGAAAAATTGATTGAAAAATTGATTGAAGCAACAGTTAAACAGTTAACGGTGGGCTCTTACCCTTGCCCTCCTTTACTGTTCGAGGAAGAGGGAATAGATGAACTTCTTCATCTGGGCCAAACTCCCAATTGCCAGATGCAATGAGATAATCGTCTCCAGCCCCTTTGTTGGAGTCTGGAAGGTCGGCTACGATCTTAAACTCAGTGGACCTCGGCTTGAGGTAATAGACATAACCTTTTCCTTAAGGTTCAGGGCGCACAGGGTGTAGCAGTATTGGATGTCAGCAAGAGTGATCCTAACATTCTCCTGCCGAGCTAAGGTTATTATACCAATAAGCGTTCTATAAGCGTTAATGGTGAGTTGCATGGGGTTGAGGGTGTAGTAATGAAGGACTTCGCGGAAGAGGGGATCAAGAGGGAACCTAAGTCCACACTGGATGAAGGCTATTACAGGGAAAGGCATGTTATCATCCTCGGGCATAATGGAGTCGTTCTCCCCAGCTAGTCTGAGATGAACATCCTCTGGGATGGAGAACTCTTGCCTAAAATATTTTAGTTTGGTTGGGGAATCGACCCTATCTCTCCACACACCCATGGTTTTTATATAAAAGAGTTGGATAACAGCAAGAAGGGGATCTACAGGGATCTTGGAACCTCGGCTTGAACCTAGGTATGAATTGGTAAAGTCTGTTTCAGTTTTTCCTAAGGATTGAAGGTCCTACAAACAAATCCCAAACCTAAATCTACAGAGAACGAGTATGGAAGGCAGAAATCTGGAAAACAGAAAAGCAAAAATAAAATCTCAGATTCAAGAACAGAGAGGTAGGAAGACCAAGAATAAGAGTTGCAACAGTATGAGTGTTTGTGACTTGTGCAAAAAACCGATAAATATAGGCGTATTCAGGCGAAAGATTCATAAATTAAAAGGACAATGGCAAGGAATTTCAGGGATAAATTAAGAACTGGAGGAGAAGAGTCAGTTGCTTACCAGAGAAGGTGAAGGCCGGAGTGAGCTTCGCCGAGATCAGATGGTGGACGCTACAGTAACGAAAGCTTCAAAGACGGAGATGGTTGCAGAGCTCAGAGCTGGGGGCGATGGCAGATTCGAAGAAGAGAAAGAACTCTTGAGAGAGAGAGGGAAAGCAAAGGAAATTCGAATGCAAAAATGAAAGGAGAGAGAGAGAGGCAAATGTTTTGTCAAAAATTGAGACGGCGGCAAAAACAGCAATTATTGCGCCTTGGTTAACGCGCGCGTCAGACGGCGCAGACAGTGAAACGACAGCCTATGGGCGCGTCACCAGCACGCAGCAATGGGAGTAAAACGCGTCATCGGAACGGTTGAAAAGCGGTGCCTGACAGCTCATGCGCGTAAGGGAACCGTTCTGAATTTGAAGAAGACATTTCGGCCTGAAGTAAATGATCTCGAATAGAAAATTCTTAAGCCGAAGTCTGAGATAGAAGTTCAATATAAGTTCCATCACCTCAGTATGCCGAGGTAATAGAACTTAGGGGGCAGTTGTGGGGTTATATTTCTGAGTATCAACACGTGGCAAATGGACGCCGACGTGTCATCCGAGGTTCTACGTGTCACGGTAAAGTTTTGCCAATATACTCAAGTAATTGCCGAGGTGATTTCCATAGGCATCTTAATTCGGATGAAGGCCTCCAACCTCGGCTTAACGTGCAAAGGCCGAGCTACCCGCAGAAGAGTAAGCCGAGGTTGATGTTATAAAATATTATCTTGGTTAGGTGGATGTCCGGCCTAGTGGAGAAAGTCATGAGGCCACTATCTCACCGACAAGCTTGCCTTGAGGCCATGAGAAATAGCCACGAGGCCACTAGCAGTCGGGTGAAGGAATCAACAGCTTTTACCTAGAAAGCTGCTGATTAGTGCATTAGTGGGCTGGCAAGCCAGCTCAAAAGCTGGTAACCATTCCATCTTTATTCCGGTGTATATATAGAGATGGAGGACAACAAACATGGGGGATCATTCTGAACAGAGCATATACAACTACGAGCCAATTATAACACTTACAATTACATGCTAAGAGAGTAAGAGAATTACAGAGAGTCTATTGTAATTTTTACCATTCATTCAATAGTGAAATTACCTCGGCCTCCCATGGACGTAGGCAATTATTGCCGAACCACGTAAAATCCTTTGTGTCTTTGTGCTATTATTTGTGCCATCTATTCTGCCTGTGTTTTTACCGCTGAATCACTAAGATAGGCAGTGTGATCAGAAAATCACTCACACACTAAACAATGACCATTTTTTTGGAAACACGCTACCGAATATATAAATTTTGTTTAAAAATAAGTTTTCAAATGATATAATTTGTTCGATATTGAATTTCCAAACAAATTTCGTAAACTTAATAGACGAAAACAATAAATATGAATAGAAAACTTATTTTCTATAAAAAAAATAATAATAATAATAAAAGGATAAATTACACTTACACCCTCTGAGGTTTGGGTTTAATACATATCACCCCCTGACGTTTGGAAAATTACACTAACTCCCTTATCATTGCAATTATTTAGACGGAATGAAGATATTGAACTCATGCACTCTCTTTTTTTTTGCTTTGCTTTACTTTCTCTCTTTTTTTTCTTTTTTCCTTTACTTTTTTTTTTTTTTTTTTAATGTAATTTCCTCTGTTTTTCTACTAGGAGTTGTTACCTTTTATATAAATAGGGGGTTTGTGAAATGAGACTATTAATCACAGGGATGAGAATGTAATTTCCAAAACGTCAGGGGGTAATAATTGGACCAAACCTCAAGGGGTGTCAATGTAATTTATCCAAAATAAAAATTGCTTAGAAACGTCTTTCTTCATTATTCATTGTTAAGTTCAATATGAAATAGAATGGAAGAATTATGAAGTCTAGCTAAATAAGGTTGAGTATGAAGATACAAAGTGGAGAGAATAAGAAAAGAATAGAAGAAAAAAAGGAAGATTGAATTTGAATATGAATGGAGTGTTCAAAACTTTGATTTATATTTTTTTCAATATTAAGTGCTTTTTGATATTTTAAATGCAGAAATAATATTAATAAAAAAGTTTCATTAAGTTGAAGTGTCCAACCTAATTTTTGGGATGCGAATAGAGCCTCCCTATGACCTGTTATGATTATTAAGTTTCATTAATGGCCTGTTATCATTATTATTTTAGTTATAACTAAAAATGTTTTTGGTTTTGGTTATGACCCATTGCGTTCCTTTTAATTATAATTGAAAATAATTTAATTATGATATTTGTAATATCAACATCCCAAATTGCCATAATTTACATAGTACATACAATTTTAGAATTTCCCTAAGTTTAAAAGTCTCAATACAATTTTCACATGTTTTGAATTTATAAAACATAGAAATGCAAATTTCATGAAATCATTAATTTTTTTGATTAATATGGTAATATATTTTGTAAAACATTTTATATCATGTATATTTAGAGTATTTTATATGAAAACTAAATCAAAACGATTTAAGTTTCCATTAAATTTCTAAAATGCATAAATAAATGTCATTAACTATGTTTGATTTTGAATTTTTAAATAATTTTTTAATATTTTAATCATTTTTTCTCTCTTCAAATGCACTTAGAATGTATAAAATTTGTAAAAAAGAAATCTTTAAAAAAATCATTAAATATAATAAAAATATAAATTTTTACATTTAAATGTATCTGGAGGTGGATATAAAAAGTAAAAGAAATTGATTAAAATATTCAAAAAAAAAATACAAATATAGATTAAAAAAATTTTAAATTGTTTTTAAAAAACTCAAAATCAAATATTATTTTTATAGATTGATGGTGATATATTTACATTTAATTATGACTATTTTAAACCATTTTATATGGAAACTAAATCAAACATTTAAAGTTTCTAAAAATGCATAAATTCATATGTTATTATTCATATAAATTTTTTGGTTTATAAAATATAAAATCTATATATTATGAAACCATTGTTTCTTTGATTAATATGATAATATTATGTGTTTAACATTTAATAGTTGACTGAGCAATATTACAATCATACTTATTTATACATTTACAAGATCCTACATACATGTGCATGATCTTCACACACATTCAATTTTTTCACTTGATATTTTAGTCAAAAAAACCGTTTTCCAAACCAACTCTAAGTTTATAAAGTGAAAAATCAATGAATAAGATGGACTAAAATTATATTGAAGTTTAGGTGAATTATTCAATCCCAAATTTTATTTGAACATAATCCTATAAACCAAATGCTTCGATTTCAGATATCTGAACTAAGAGCATCCACATCAAGCTCTTCAAATTTTTAAGCTAATTTAATCCAAAATTCATTTTTTCTATTTTAACTAGTCACCTTTTTAGTATTCACTACATCAAACTCTCTATTCTAACTCAATCTTATTAAAATATTAATTTGTTATTATATTTGTTATTCTTTCTTTTTTTATTAAATTGATGAGGTGCTACCCAAACAATTCTTAAAAAATGCAAAATATATATATATATATTATTTGCTGTTGACCGGTCAACCGGTTAGGCTAATTTTCAACATTTTTCCTTCTTTGCTACAGGCAACTCATGGACATCCGGGTGGACGACCGATTTACAGTTTTTGGCTAGTTTTTCGCTCAGTTTTCCTGCATAAAATATAATAAAAAATCATATAAAGAATGAACAGTGCCTCAACAAAGTTGTTGAGGTACTGTAGCAAATCTAAGAAAATATTAATTTAGAAAAAATTTGTTGAGGCTGATGGAGGGAGAATTTGATGATTTATTAGCTATATTTTAATTTTTTATTATTTTGATGATCCTGATGCGGATGCTCTAAGGACTATTGATGATTTATTAGCTATATTTTAGTTTTTAGCCACGATTTGCAAAACCAAAGTTCTCACTCGCTTGGCGATAATGGATTGTGGCGTTTAGTGGCCATGGAGGCTGGGGGGTGGGGTTGGTCAAGGAAGGTAAGCGATGAGTTGAGGGAGCCATGGTAGTAGTGGACTGGGGGGTTAGTGGGTAGGTGGTGGTTGGTGGTGTGTGGATTTAGTTAAGCTATGTTTGACATGTCTAGTTGGGTTAAAATAGACACATATGATAAAATTAGTTATTTTATTCAAATAAGACAAAATGTCACATCTAAACTATAATCATTTCATTCTTTCTCTCACAAAAGTCAAAAAACTAAAAAGTTTATTCAAAAAGCCACCCACATCCAAACGAAGGCTTATATATTGAGAATTATATTTTAGGGTTTTGTTCAAAAGGATAATTTGATTAAGAAATAAAATCATAATTAAAAAAAATGCACTAAGTCCTTGTTTGGCATGGGGCTACCAGGCTAAAATAGGTACAAAAAGATAAAATAAATTAAAATTTTAATAAGACAAAATGTCACATCCAAATCATAATCATTTTTTTTTTTATAAAAGTCAAAAAAACCAACCCAAACAAGATTTTTTAGCCTCAAAATAAATTAATCAAAAAGTTAAAAAAAATAATCCATTTTTCAAACGAAGCCCAAGTGTGTGTGAAATGGACTTTTTTTTATCTACGGAAATAGAAGTTGCCAAAATTGAATGGCCATAAATCATTTTAGATTTTTATTTTTTCAAAAAAAAATAAAATTCAATGTTAATGTCACGAGCACATTTATTGGGTCTAAATATTTTCTCTCACAAGGGTATTTTTGTCTTTTACTTCGTATACATTGGCGGCATTGTTTGGGAAGAGCTAAAGTGGTTATTTTAGCCACAAAAAACAAAATATGTTATTTTAGCCACAAAAAACAAAATATCACATCTAACCCATAATCAGTACACTCTTCTTTCACAAAAAAAGTCAAAAAAGTCAAAAAGCTAAAAAGTCCTTCGCAAACCAAGCTTTTTAGCCCAAGCTAAAATAGTTAAAAAAGTCAAAAAACTAAAAAGCCAACCCACTTCCCAAACGGAGGCATTATCGTCATCTAACTTTTTTATGGTTTGTTCATTTGTGGATTTTACTATTTCAAAGGAAATTTCAGCCTTTTTTTCTGCACATAGGAAGAAAAAGAAAATGATAATTTTAAGATAGAGAAGCAAGATCTCAAATAAATACAATGAAAAAGACTCATAGATAAGTGAATAGAAATCGAACCCATGAACTTGTGGTGCTTTTTAAAGGAACTTCATCTATAGAGGGATTTTTTAAGGGTTTTTTTTTTTTTAATGACATGAAAACTTATAAAGCACGCTCAAGTTTTGAATAGTTTATATGTCACTTTGATAACACAACTTTCACATAAATGTTTTTTCAAAAATGATTTTTCTCCCGAGTTTTGCCCCCCCGAATTCCCCGACTGCCCAAAACGACGTCGTTTTAGGTAATTTTTTTTTTTCTTTTTTTTTTCTTTATGCAGGTCTGAGATAGAGGGAGAGGGAGAGGGAGAGAAGAAGAGAGGAGAAGAGAAAAAGGAGGGGAAGAGGGAATGGAGAGAAGAAAGGGCCCTTCCGTTTCCGCCGTCGGCCGATTGTCGCAGCTCGCAGCTCGTCGGCCGATCGTCACAGCTCGTCGCTCGTCACAACTCGTCGGCCGATCGTCTCTGCCCCGCCTCCGCCTCAGCCTTTGCCTCCGCTCCCTGCTCAGCCCGGTTGATGTTGACCCATCCAGTCCTCCTTCTTCTTCTTCTTCTTCCTTCTTCTTTCTTCTTCTTTTCAAATTCGGGCAACACGGGGGGCACTTTTCGAGCTACATATCACTTCTGATTTTTTTCTTTTTTGGTTTCATTCAATGTATTTTAGTGTATCTCAAACTATATCTTTAAGTTTACATCAATGAAAAAGTAAAATAAAATGCCAAAGTTTTTGCTAAAATGAGTTATATTTTCAATTGTTGGTGATTAATATATTCCAATAGGTTAGTTTTTTTCATTTAAAAAAACAAAAAATTTAAAATGTGTTTTCTATAAACGCATACCTATTGTCTTGAGAAATATTGTTGGAATATAATATAAAATTTTAAATGCTCCATAAATAATGGGCACTTATTAGGAGGACTTTTTAATTTTCTGTCACAAGGACTATTCTAATGTTATAAAATGCCTTTTTATGTACTAATAACCTCTCTGTGTAAAACAACAAAAGTGATATTATTGGATAGTATATTTTAACTAATATTTAAATAATATTAAAAAATTCAAAAAAAAAGTCTGAGTTTTTGGATTTTTTTTTGATAAATCTATCCTAATACTTATTTAGAGGCCTCTCTCCTCAATAACATTGATATTTTTAGAACCATTCAAGTTTTTGAAAATTCCTAAACTTGCAAAAATCTTAACTGCATATACTTAGGCCAAGTTTGACATATTGTAAAAAAAATTAAAAAATTAAAAAATTATTCAAAAAGTTAAAAAATTAACACTATTCACCAAAAGTCAACAATTACTGCTGCACAACTCCCAATCCTAATTTTTCCCTACAAATCAATTTTTACAATTTTTTATTATACATTTTTTCATAAAAAGTCAAAAAGTTAACCTAAACATCCATATTTTCTTCCTCAATTTTTTAGTAAAAAAAGATAAAAAGTGCACTTATTTAAAATACCTCAAACTACCCCTCAAGACGTATCTACTTTCTCAAAGTTTTTTAGGTTAAACTAAAGTGTGTTTAAGAAATGCATTTAGAATTTTATACTTTTTTTTCTCTTTTTTTTTTTGTCATTATGTAATTTGTGATTTTTTTTTCGTAAATTTAAGATTCGATCGCTATCTCAAATAGAAGAAATTTTTTTAAAACTAACCTTTTATAGGTATATCTAATATGGTCTATTTTGAGAAGTGGGTTATAATTCACTTCTCATATTATAACATATTTTCTCTCTTACAAAAAAAATTACTTATAAATAATTTTTTATTAAAAAATTAATTATAACTATTTTCCCAAAATAATGTAACAAAGGCAATTGTAGAACCCATGTGAAGCCATTGGTAGGTCAAAATCCTAACCAAAAATGCACCAAACATCTTACCCACTTAGCTATCATTATTCAAAGAAAAAGATAATAAGAATAAATTCTACCACTCAAAAGTCCCTTTTTCACACAACCCAATAGGGAGAAAGGAAAAGTGAATCATATACATCGGATGGGACCCATGTGAATGTCCTCTCTAATCTTCTCTAATCGTCGTTTGAGAATTGATTTTTTTAATAATATTTTTATAGAAAGATAAGTATAAACGTTAAAAAAATAATTATCCTTTTGTATTGACTTTTTATAATTATTTATTTTTTTCCAATGTAAGAAATTAGGGTTTTAATGTTTTACAAAAAAATACATATATAAAGTTTTTTGTGAATTTTAAAAATAATTTAAAATTTCTCTTGAAAGTCTTATTAAAATAGCTTCTGAAAATAGATAGCCAAAAAAAAATTGTTTCATATTTTTTCAAATAAAATAGAAAGCAGATTAAATTCTATTTCATATATATATATATATATGTATATAATGGTCCTATAGCTGATTAATGACATCACTATTTTATCACTTCACAAGTATTAGCAATTAGCACTTAGGAAAAATATATCTCACCCTGTTTGGTTTTTAGTTTTTAAAAATATTTTTTGAGTTTTTAGTTCCTAGTTTTATATTTTTAATAGTTTTTTTAATATTTTAATTATTATTTTTTTTAAATTTTTAGATTCACTTGATCTTAATATACTTAAAAAGTAAAAATAATAATTTGTATAATTTTTTTTAAAAATTCATTGAATACAACAAAATACGAAAATATATTGAATTTTTATTTTTATTTTTTTTTTGTATTTGGTTGACTTTTTAAAAAAAATTTATAAATATTATACTTTTTTAGCGTATTTAGATTAGGTGTATCTAAAAAATAAAAATAAAAATGTGTTAAATATTAAAAAAAAATGCACTAAAAAAAATACAAAAATTAAAAAATTAAATTTTTTGAGAAGTGCACTCACTTTTCTGAAATCAAACATGATGTTGTATGTTATGATGTTGAATAAATTTAAGAATTGTATGATCTAGTGAATTTTTATATTTAAAAGTTTTTCAGGTTGTTGTTGCTATAAGTTGTGCTATTTTTTAAGTTTATTTTTATTTATGTTGAACAAATTCAACGTTGCATCAAATATGTGTTTTTTTTTTTAGTTCGTCTAAGTTAAATAATAGTAAAAATTTAAAAACAATTAAAAAATTAAAAAGTTCAGTTAAGTTATTTTATAAAATTGATTTTTGGTGAATAGTGTTAACTTTTTAACTTTTGGTGAATAGTGTTAACTTTTATAAAGTTGTGCAGCCATAATTGTTGACTTTTGGTGAATAGTGTTAACTTTTTAACTTTTTGAGTAATTTTTTGACTTTTTGACTTTTTATACACTCCCCAAACTTGGCCTTAGCATACGAGAAATAAAATAGATTAAAATATTAATAAGATGAAATGTCAT
Source organism: Camellia granthamiana (assembly GCA_036172215.1). Classification (NCBI taxonomy): domain Eukaryota; kingdom Viridiplantae; phylum Streptophyta; class Magnoliopsida; order Ericales; family Theaceae; genus Camellia; species Camellia granthamiana. Next base: position 121,414,867 of record CM069907.1, read on the forward strand.
ATTTAAATAATAATCATTTTATTTTTTTTCACAAAATTATAAAAAGCTCAAAAATTTATCCTAAACAAAACTTTTTTTATTAGATTAAAATAATCAAAAAAATCAAATTAAAAAAAAAAAAATTCAAACGAAGGGTAAAACAAATAGCATCATCAGATCTGTTGACCTAATTTTCAAAATCAGCGTGTTTCAAACTTTGTGAGCCAAAAATCTGAAATTCAAATCCAATTGGAGCCTAAAAGCTTTGAGAATCTTCTAATTGACGAAAATGCCCTCGAGCCTTCGTTGTCCCAAAGAGTAGTTCTTTCTCGTTTGTCGAAACAATTTTTTTAAGAAAAGGACTGACAAATTGACCTTTTTGTCCTTTGAAGAATTTAATGAACCAAAATTAAAATCAAATGTGGGACCACATAGCTAGATGTGAAAGTGATAAAAATGACAATTGTATGAGGAGAAACTATTTACTGTTTTTGGGTATGTCCAATGTGCTGAGAATCACACATTTATGCGGAGTCCCTGGACACAAACGTGTGATTCCCAAAATTCTATGGCAATGTTTGAGAGAAAAATTGCAAACAAATGAGCTAGTTTTAAAATACTTATAAGTAAAATATTTTTTTTATATAAATTCGACACACAATAAAAATTTATAATAAACATGGAAATTATGCAATAGATTTGCATTATCATGAAAATGAGAATATTTTTCACTGATTAATTGTAATGTAATTTTCCTAATGTTTGAGGGGTGTGTTTAATCGAGGGACAAAAGAATTGTTTGGCGTAATTTATTCAAATTTTTATTAATTTTTTTTTTTATTTTAATTGTAAGAGTATGTGCTTTGGTGTAACTTTTGTTTAGATTATTGAGCAAAAAAAAGTGTAAATAAATTTCTTAAAAAAAAAAATAGATTATATGAAATTTTTTAACTTCCACTTTCTAATTATCAATTTTTAACTTATAAAAAATTGCAACAAACAAGCCGCAAAAGGAGATGACACATGGGAACATTTAGCCCACATAGGAACATTTAGCCCCAAAAGGATATAATACATAGGAACATTTCTCAATATATTTTTATGAGTCCATCTTGTCTTCAATTTGAAATCAAGATTGGACTCTCTAGTTCGTTTCATAAGCCCACTTTTGAGTCCCGTTTCGATGATTCTAATCGTTGATATTTTAAAATTCGTCAAGTACATTGTACTTGTAAAAAGTTAAGTTGATCAAATAACGACAACTATATGTTCGAATCAATTTTGTATAAAATAAAAAATAGACGGTGAAAAAATAAACTTCTCATATAAAACTGATTCGAACATGTAATTGTCATTATCCGATTGACTTGATTTTTTACAAGGATAATGTACTCGACGAACCCTAAAATGTGAATGGTTCGAATCATCGAAACAGAGCCCAAAAGTAGGCCCACAGAGCGGATTGGAGGGTCCAATATTGATCTCCTACTGGAAACAAGCTAACCATATTTTTATTTCCATGTTTGATTATCAAATTAAAAATAAAAAATTATTATGTGGGGGTATATTTATATTTCATCTTAATCAAAACGTGGCCTCGTTGGTATCTAGTTAAAAAAATCATTTTTTTTGTTTTTAGTGATTTCTTATTAAATTTGTGTCTTCTTTTTTTTTTTTTTTTTTACTTTTTATGACGGTTCCGATTTAGACCCGACCCATTTAATACTCTTATATTCAAAATTCAGTACTTTTAACTATTACTCATATCATTTGTTGTCTTGTTAGCGGTCGAGTTGAGTTGTTGATCGCGTTTGAAACAGGTTGGGAGTTAGTTTTCAAAAGTTTTACTATCCAGTTTTCTGCTTGTTCACTCAAGCGGTGTTTTAATTGCTCGAGCGGTCTTTGAGATCTTCTAGTATTTTTGTAGGTTTGCAAAACTCTTGGAAATAAGGTGATCTTCGCTCGATCGGTCCTTCCTGCGCTCGAGTGGTCTCTGCTGTCTACAAAACTTTTGGAAGAGTGTCATTGTGCGCTCGAGCGATGTTTTGGTCGCTCAAGCAATGTCACTTATTGTCTCTGACGCTCGAGCGGTGTTTTGGTCACTCAAGCGGTTTGCGCATATATCAGTTCTAAAAAAGGGATTTTTGGATCACTTTTTCATTCTCTCTCTTTAAAACCTTCCAAACCTTAATCTCTCCACTTTCTCTCTCTAGTTCTTGCTTAAAACCTCAAATACTCCACCATCCATTGATTTCTCCATCATTGCTCTTTGGAGAAAAAGGTAGAACTCGTCGAGGGCTTCAATCTAATTAGAGCGGATATCCTTTTTGGCTCCGTCGAAGTTTCACTCTTGCTGTCTTCCTCTTCTACTCTTGAGGTAGAGATTTTTTCAACCTCTTGTATAATTTTTAGCTTAGTTATTTTCTCCTAGAAAGTGTTTGGTGATTTGGAAATTTTGAGTTAAACCTAGGGTTTGATTTTGAAAGGTAAAATAAGGGTTTTCAAATGGGTGTTTGACAAAGGTTATGGGAATGTGTTATGGTTGAGATATGTTGAGATGTTAGAATTTCTTTACTTAAATATGATTTTGAAAGTAAAGGAGGTTTTGTTCAAAAGTTTTGAAATGATGAAATGAACGTATCTGTTGATGATGAGGTGGAGTTAGATATGTAATATCGATCCCACTTTGAAAATAATAAGATTATATCTTTTGTTGGAAATTATCTATTAAGTAGAAATATTTGTTTTGGGCTATTAGTGAAGGATAGTTTTGATTGTTGTAAAAATTGCATGAGGAATATGTGAATTGAAACTAATTACTCATACATTTTGTATTGAGCATTCTCTCATACTTTAGCATTGAAACTGTATTGTTTTGAGAAAATGGGATTTATACCTTGGTGAATCTGATTAGGGGGTGTGGTTATGGTTTATATTTTTGGCCTGTGTATCCTTGATGAAAGTCCAGAAACCCGCACGGTTAGGTGCCGATCTTACCAAGGACATAGCTTGGGAAGACTTGAAGCCAAGAGCTTCTTTTGTTTGTTTGTTTGTTTGTTTGTTTGTTTGTTTTTTTTTTTTTTTTTTTTTTTTTTTTTTTTTTTTTTGATGTAGCTATTTTGTACAAGTCTTGAGCTTTAACTATATTAGGTTGAACTCATTTTGTCGTACCCATGCATTGACTTGGAAAAATATAGCCAATAGGGCATAAAATTACTTGATTATCATTTTATTTCAATTCTTGTACACATGTCATATGCTATAGATTCATGATCTAGGATTTATGAATTTATACGCTTATATGTCACCCTTTTGTATGATCAAGGAATATAAATGAAAGGTTACTGTTTCACATATTATATTTATATTAAATACTATGAGTTGGGTAGTTGTTATTATTTTTGGGGCGTTACAACTTCGTATCAAAGTTACCGGGTTTGAATACTTTGGGATTGTGGGACATGGTTTGTTCCACAATGGGTTTATCTCACTAGATGATATTAGAAGTAGACATGGAATGCTATGTGATAACATGTTTATGTGACTAGATGGGTATAAGATTTGATTTCTAAGATATTGATTAGATCTACAAGTTTCCAGAAATCCTGTTGGAAGAGCACTTGATCACTGCTATTTCTAACTGGAACTCTAGCAATGTCGCGGGACGTTCATTATCTAGAAAGAAAATTCGTTTGTGATTATGTGATACGGTGCTTATGTGGAATGAATTAATTGTTATCTATTGTATTAAGGACGTGAGTGAATTAGTTTCGACACATTTGTAAATGTACTAATCTATTATGTTATCGTTAGTAGGATGTCTAGATGCGGACGTGATGGTGGTAGGCGTGGCAGGCCTAAGTAACAAAAGGTGCCATTACCGGATGATATTCCAGTGCAAGATGAGAGAGTTGGCCAGGCTAATGTTGTCGAGCCAGCTAGTCAGCAAGCCATGGGTGCTTTAGCCTATGAAATGGGTGGAACATTACAAGAATCCATAGACATTCTTAGGATTGAAAATCAAGTCCAGGCCCATGTTGCAGAAATAGGGCCGTCTTTTCTAAAAAATAAGTTCTTTTGGTTGAATTCGAACAAGTTTTTTGGGGATCCAAAAGAGCTAATGAAGGCTGATGAGTGGCTTGAGAAAATGGTGAAGATGTTCGAGATGCTTGGCATCAAAGACAACGGTTTAACAGTGACCTTGGCATCTTTCCAACTGAAAGGAGATATGGCTCAATGGTGAAAGTATGCGCATATGCGTATTAGGGTGACTTGGGGGGCTTTTGTCAATGCCTTATGGGATAAGTTTTTGCCACCCACAACAAAAGAGAAGTTGATGGAGCAATTTATGAAGCTCAAGCAGCTAAACACGCCGGTATCCGACTTTGAGGCAGCGTTCACTAGTTTATCGAGGTTTGCACCGAAACTTGTGGCGACGGAAGAATGTTGTTTCATGGAGTTCGGGAAGAGGTTGAGGACCAGGCTCTTTTTTAAGGTGCCCGGGTCAATGATTTTAGATTATGGCCGTCTTGTGGAGTTGGTAGCCCACTTAGAGACCATGATCCAAACTAAGGAGAAGCAGATAAGGGGCTTTAGGTAGAGATCCCAGGATGTTCAGGAGGATGCAAGGGACAACAAATGGCAAAAGGGTTCTACCCCACAACAGTTTTAGGCCACACAGTCTAGATCCACCTTTTCGGTATCAAGTTCAAGTTTGGGAAAAAGTAACCAAGGTAGGTTCACTTACTTCAAATGTGGTCAGTTGGGCTACAAGTCTTCAATTTTCCAAGAGAGGAGAGGATAGCAACAGTCTGCACAGTCTTCGGCTCGCCTTTAGAGCCAAAGTTAGGGGAGAGGTCAACCGCCACTTGTTATCGGTGTGGGCATTTAGGGCATTTTAGGAGGTTTTGCCCTCAGTCTGGTGGCACACTAGGTGCTTCTGGTTTAAAGCAGACACAGAGCCATTAGCCAGTGCAATCAGCGCAAGCCTCGAGGGCCAATCAAGGAGCCACTTCAGCTCAATCCGTGTTTCAGGCCTATGCTCCGAAGGGTGAGTAGGCAGATCAGAGGCCTTCAAGGCATGTATATGCTGTTACCACACCAACTTAGTTGCCCGCATCGTCCGTAGTAAGAGGTAACTTTTTATTGTTCAACTATATTGCCAACGTGTTGATTGATACTAGTGCATCTCATTCATTTATATCAACTTCTTTTGCATTCGCTTTAGGTTTGGAGTTTGAATTATTGGAGTCTTCTCTTTTGGTTAAGACACTTGTTGGGGTTAGAGTGGCATTGGGTTGAGTATGTCGCTCTTGTGAGATTGAGGTCGTGGATCATCAACTCTTTTTCGATTTTATTGTTCTTAATAAGCATGTTTTTGACGTAATTCTAGGTATAGATTGGTTGACTCCTTACCGAGCTTTGATAGATTGCCATCAGTATGTATGCCATCGGATGAATGCTTTTACCTCATGTGTGACCGAGGTGTTAATTATACTCCTCCGTTATATGACCTTAAGGGTCGAGAAAAGTTGAGTTTTTTTTTTTTTTGCCATCTCAGTAGCTGATGAGAGTAGTATAATTCACGATAAATTGCCGAGGGTAGTTTGAGAGTATTTGGATATCTTTCCGAAGGATCTCACAGAGTTACCACCACATAGAGAGATTGAGTTTTCAATTGGCTTAGCACCATGGCTTTAATCTCCATAACACCCTATAGGTTCACACCCGCCGAGTTGTGTGAGTTGACGGTGCAACTTCAAGATTTGTTAGATAAGGGCTTTATTTTCCTTAGTACTTCACCTTGGGGAGCACTAGCTTTGTTTGCTAAGAAGAAAGATGGCACGTTACGACTGTGCATCGATTATCGGAAGTTAAACTGGGTAACTGTCAAGAACAAGTACCTATTGCTAAGAATAGATAACCTGTTTGACTAATTGAAGGGGTCCCGTTATTTTTCGAAGATTGATTTGAGATCGGGTTATCACCAGTTGAGGGTAAAGGAAGAGGATATTCAGAAATGGTATTCTGTACGCGATATGGCCACTACGAGTTCTTAGTAATGCCTTTTGGGTTGATCAATGGGTCGGCTTCGTTTATGGACTTGATGAATTGAGTGTATCATGAGTTCTTAGATTGGTTCATGGTTGTCTTTGTCGACGATATCTTAGTCTACTCACCTTCTGAGGAGGAACATGAAGAACACTTGCGGGTTGTATTTGAGTTTCTTAGACCACATCGGTTATATGCTAAGTTTGGGAAGTGTGAGTTTTGGCTCAATGAAATTAAGTTTTTAGGTCATGTGGTGTCTAAGGAAGAGGTGATCGTGGATTCATCTAAGATAGACGCAGTGCAAGATTGGGAACAACCTAAGAATGCCTTTAAGATTCAAAGTTTCTTGGGCTTAGCCGGGTATTATCAACGTTTTGCGAAGGATTTCTCTAGATTGGCCTCACCATTGACAAGATTGACGAAGAAAGGAATCAAATTCGTGTGGAGTGAGACTTGCAAAAAATGATTTCAAAAGCTTATGTTTAGACTCACCACTGCTCCAATTTGATTATTCCGGAAAGAGGTTTGGGTTATTCAGTTTATTGTGATGCGTCTTATGAAGGTTTGGGTTGTGTATTGATACAAGAGGGGAAAGTGGTAGCGTAAGGTTCACGGCAGTTGAAAACACATTGTAGACACCCCATTTTGACCGCCCCTAAGACTTGGGCGCCTCAAATCGATGATGAATTATTACGCTGTGCAAATCGTTCAATTTCTTCAATAAAAGGCTTCGGTTTTCAAGCTTCAAAACCTAAACCTTGCACTCCCTTTGAACCAAAACCTAATTTTTTCTAGCCTGACAACCTAGAGACCTGCTGGCCAACAAGTGGTCGCCATGCCATTTTTGGTTAGCCGACCGTCCACCTTCATGGCCGGCCGGCCATGTCTAGCAGCCAACAGATATTTTCTGCTGCCAACTGTCCCCATGTCCATGCCTTGTACCAACTGACTTAATATAAATATTTCTGATGTGAGCTGGTGTTTTTCTATAAATACATGACCACCCCTCATGGTTTGGGGTTAGAAAATTTTCCCAAAAGCTAAAACTTATTCAACATACTATCTCTCTTTCTTGCAAAGTACATACACTATTTACACTACTTAAACCAAAAACTTGAGACCTCTTGCTGAGATTCTTGACCCTAAATTTCAACTCTTGAGAGTGTTCACCTTGTGGTTTGCTTAACCAAAAGTATCTTCTCTGCAAGAGGTATAACATTTGCCATCTTTTGCCTTATTTACACTACTTTTCTCTTCTCTTTTTCTTGCTGTTTATACACTGTTTTGGACAAGTTTTAAGTGCTGAAACTTGTGATGTAAAAGCTACCAAAGGTGGAAGGGTTAACCACCCTTTCTTGAACCTTATCCCATAGCTTATATTCTTATTCTTCCCACTTGTTTCTTTGTTTTTAGCTACTATTTTTCAGAGTTTTCATAGGCTAAAATATGTGATTTAAAAGTCTAAAAAGTGGATGGGTTAGCCACCCTTCTGTAGACCGCCCGAACTCGCTCCGCGCGCCCCCCTTTCGGAGAGGGCGCGAATTTGGGTTCATAGCTACTACAGTTCAGACTCTTGTCACAGTTCTGAATCTAATCTCACAAAGTGCAATATAAGACTGATAAATCACCAAAGAGTCCAAATCTGGCAAATCGTTTTGGAAAATCAGTTTTAAACAAAAGCGCCAAACATGAACTGTTTTGCCAGATTTCAGAGTCGCCACCTAAATATTTTATTTTGGAAAATTTAGAAAACCCTGACTCGTGCCTAAGGCCACGTGTCCGTCATCACCAAAGTTGCCTCGGCTCGAGAACTTGGGTACGAAAGGGGAAGGTCCTGAAATGAGCACCCTTGCTCGCCCAATCAAAGGATCGGCCTCTACTAACATGATATGTTGTTTTTGAAAACACATGCATTCTTATTCCAGTTTATTAGCTAACTTACTATGTGATGCACACAACATACAAGTATGGACTCAATCGCAAGAATTGGAACAAAACATCTCATGTTTGTTTTTCGAAAATGGTTTGAAAGTGCTACTCGCAAGTAGGCTAAGACGCGTATTTGCCAGCCTCAAGTGGGCTTAGAAGCCTGATGATTTTGCCACTTCGCAAAGTGGACTTAAAACGCACATTTTGATGAATTGTTCCAATTCAAGTAATAAAGCCTTCATCCACAGGCATTCATGTAGTTAAACACTTAAGCAGTTAGCCTCATGGCAAGCATGCTAAACATGGCAGCATTTATACACATGCAAGGATGCTAAAGCATAAACACTTACAGTGTACTCCGAGCCAAAATAGAAACCAATTAGAAATCAATGCATGATCCTAATGATACAAGATGCCTAATGCAACGCATGCAAAATGCAACTAGAATAGGCTCGGCTAGCTAAGATGGCATATGAATGCAACAATTGATACATGTATTCAAATAGATATTGAAATACAATGCAGTTTGAATAATGCGCCGAGCCCAGTGCATGTAAGATAGAATGAATGATGCACGCATGCAAGCATAAGTATGCTAATTGAAACATGCCCTAAACTAACCATCAAAAGCTGATAAATAAAAGGGAGAAAGAAATGGGGTTGGAAGACATGCATCATATACACGCACGCTCATTACAACATTTACCCTCTCGACGGAGGATCCGAATAAAACGAAAGCTAACTAGCTACGCTAATTAAGCTAACTAATTAACTAATTTAGCTAATTAATTATTACAAACCAAAATGAATTGAATAACCAGCTAATCTAAGCTAATTAAATATTACAACACAGATTAAACTAATTAATTACAAAACATGTAATTAACTACAACTAGCTAGTAAAACAGTAAAATGGCCTCGCAGGCGAGGGAGGCATGCATGCTCGGTTACGTCCTCCCGGAAATCCACCGCCTTGCCTCAAGATGCCTCTATTTGCACTCTCTTGGACTTCTAAAAATCGTACCAATTTCTAGAATGCTTCTGACCCATCTTAGGAACATGCTGAGGGATGGCCATCGGCCAAAGTTGATGGCCATCGGTAGCCTTGGTGGCCGGTCGGCAGCTTTGATGGCCGATCGGCCACTACTTCCTGCAATTTCTCCTTTTGCTATAACAGAGCACAAACAGAGGCATGGCAGTGTATTTGCAAGGAAATATGTGTGCAACTACACTCCTTATCGTATCTCAAGCTCAAAGGAGTGTAGTGCTCGGCTCTCGAGCCACCAATCACGCATCTCAATGCATGATGGCCAAAGAGTCAATCTTGCACAATGTTGATGAATGCACAAGTAACACACAAGACTCGAAAGGCCTCCACCCTATCATGCACAATCAAAGGGGACGGCGACTAAGAAATGAGGCATGTTTCATCACTTCAAGTATGAAACGTCTCTCGTTTCTCGTGTTTGGATTAACGTCCGATCCAAACACATGTAATGCATCACATATGCAAATAACATGCTATCTATCAATGCTAGAGTGGCACTCATGAGGTTTCATCATATAAGCAATGCATGCATGGCATGTTTAGAGGCTAAAGCATCAAAGCAAGTAAAGAGCATCATACAAGAGGCATGCAATACAATGCTCAATGGACTTAAACCAACCCCAAACAGACCTCATGCATGCCAAAATAGTGGCCAAAATGTGCTGAGATGATGGCTTGAAAGGCAAGAAAATGATGCTCATGCAATGGCTCACAAACAAGGCATAAAGGTGTAACTCTCAAGAGCACTTAAAGGGTGAAAAACATGGAAGTGTGACAACACTATATGCTCTGAAATAACATACCAAATGATGCCAAGACATGCAAATACCTCAAGCCAAGCATGCAAGATACCTCAAAACTCAAAGCTAGTCAAGGTTATTGTACTACAAGCATGCATAACAAGCATCATACGACCAAGAAGGCTCAAAACAGATCTAAAGCATGCCAAAATATGAATAAGAGCATGCTAGAGTATAGCCAAAATGAGCTAGAATAATAGGCTAAAGAGACAAGCATGCAAGGCTAGCTAGCAAGGATTACACTACAAGTGTATAAAGCATGCAAGAGGTGAGTCCACCAATCAAAATCAGAGTTATAACATGCCAAACTAACACCAAAAACATGCTTGAACTAAGCTAATTCAAACCACAAGAGCATGTCACTTTGTAAGGCTAACAAGGCTAGTGAGCAAGATCGCACTACAAGTGCAAGAAGCATGCAAGAGGTGACCAAGCTGACCAAAAACAGAGTTATGGTAGGTCCCAAAAGTCACAAAAACGTGCTCAAACTAAGCCACAAAAAGAGAGAAACACATGCTCATTTGGTGGACCAACAACACAAGCAAACAAGACAAGAGGAGAGGGGACCACCCCCTCCTATTTAGGACCTCAAAATAGGGTTTTTATCACTGAAAATTCTATGGATTTTAGTGGTTAAAAGGCCACGAAAAGTTATTTTGAAAGGCCTTGAAAGATAGCTCAAAAGGCTTTACAAGCCAAGGAGCAAAAGGGAGAGACAACCCCCTAGCCAAACAAGGCTTAAACCAACATTTTTAGGACTGAAAATCAAACCTTTTTGTAGTTCAACACCATCCCAAAAAACAGCCCAAAATAATGGAAAAATGATGGTGAAACAAGTGTGCAAAATAAATACAAAAGAAAAGAGTTATACCTCTTGATGCACAGCAGCAAAACAGCCTCTTTCTTGGCTCAAATGACCTTTCAACAGCCCAAAAATAGGTTCCAAGGGACCTCATCCCATAGATATGCAACCTTGATGAAGGATGCCTAGGCAAACTAATTGTGTTTCTCTACTTCTATGCATAAAAGGGCAAAAGAGAGAGGCTTTAGAGAGAGAGGCAGAGATTTTGCTTTGAAAATTTTGTAGAGAGAGAGGGAGTTTTGTGAGAGAAGCTCTCAAACTTGTTAAAATGTTCCCCTCCTTGAATATATGAGATATAGCTTCATATATAGCAAAAAGAGAGCATTTGGTCGAAAATATCTGAGTTAGGATAGCTGGCACAAGCTAGAAACAGCTGGAGGAGAAATATCTTCAAAAATTCTGAGTTTGGGTCACTCTTGGCCGGCTGGCCATCTTTGGGGCCGACCTACTACTTGTGATGGCCGACTGTGCACATTTGTGGCCGACAGGACATTATACTATGCAGGTCCAACTTCAAATGGGCATAACTCCTTTATATGGACCCCTTTTTAGGTCATTCTTGTGTCCAAATTGAAGCCCCGGAAGTAAGCTTTCCAATGGTGGCAGCCTTGCATCAAAATTCCAAGTGTGCTAAGAGATATCCCTCTTTTAGTGAAGACTGTTCATTTCCGGCTCAATCCGATTGATGCCTAACTTCAACCAACCATATCTCCCCCATCAGGACTCGGATTTAGGAGATTCTTGAGTGTAAAATGAAGCCCCAAAAGTCTTCTTTCCAACGGTGGTGGCCTCATAGCTTAAATCCAAGTATAAAAAAGGATAGGCCCGATTTACTGAGGGTTGCCCGGCTCTCTCTTAACGGTTCATGCCCAACTCTTTCCCCGACTGGGTTTCTTCCCTCTTCTCCAATTTTCCTCAACTCCAAACCCCTAAACAAGGTGTTTTGAAAGATTTTTCAAATATTTCATCTCTCTTTCATTCATTTCCACTCTGTCCTGACTCGGTTTACCAAAAAATGCAATATTTAACAAAATGTGAGCCTCGGAACATTGCAGAAACCTTTTCAAAATATTTTGAAAGAGAGGGCCTTAAGGTCTAAAAATCATTCAAGATAGTTTTCGTCCAAAAAAGGGGTGTGAGGTTTAGATTTGACACTCTCCTTGCCAAAGAAATCGATCCTTTGCATAGCATAGCCTGCATCACTAAGTAAACAATCAGTAGTGCCAAAATCTTAAAGGCGGTCAAAAATAGGGGTGTCTACACCTTCCTTAGGCTTGCTTCCTAGCTTTGTTCTCTTCATTTTTTGTCTATATTTTTCCCATTTTCAAAATAATTTCAACACTATTTTGTGCTATTTAGGAGTTGTTTAGTGTGTTTATTTAGTTTATACTTTGAATACTATGCTTGTATTGTTGTAAGTCCTCATAGATTTGGTTGTTTAGGCTATAGACACCAATCTATTTGAGTTGATAGCTTTCTTTACATATTTTGCATGTAAATATTCACACTTGCCATAATCATTTGTCATAATCACCTCTGCAACCTCCCTCTTTTCTTTGCTTTCTTTGATTAAGAATTGTCTCAAACACTAGGTTGTTGTTCAAGGCATAAGAAAGAAACTTTCCATGCTTAATGGTTTAATCTCTTCGGAGGTTCATTACCAAGGCATTACATATCTCTCATGCTAAGCACAACTTCTTGTTTGACACTTCTCTTTGTCGCTTTTTTTGCACTTAGTGGACGTACTTATCACTAGTGGACAAAAATGAAGAAAAGATAAGAAAATGACAAGGTAATATAAAAAAGGCTAATAAAACTAGGATAAAAGAGGTAAAAAAAAGTTAACAAAATTGAGTTGGGTTCAATCAGACGTTATATTAAACCCATTGACTCTTGAATATTACATACTTTGTAGTGATGTTTAGTGATTCAAGAAGCAATGTTTACCCATTCCCTTAAGGTAACTCCATGATAGGGAGGAGGTGTTGTTGGTCTTTCATTTCCTTTTATTGAGCTTTTGTCCTTTCGATTCACAGATCATCATACAACAAACTTGCGACAATTGATGATTTGTGGATCGAAGCTACTTCTCCCTTAATCATCTTTATGATAGGGAAAGGCAGAGAGGATAAACGTCCCCTAGAAACACTTTGTTTTGCTCTGTATCAGATCTGTTGCAGTAGGGTAATTCCCAAAACCAGTGACTGGCCGACAACTTTTCAAAGCCGATCGACCACCTTTTTTTGTACAGGTAGTGGCATTTTTGTGATAGAATAGAGCAGAACCTAAGGTCAAAACAGAATTATTTTTTGACTGCAAACAAAACAAAATCTGGCAGCAAACAGAGAGGTTTTCGGGGGGATGTTCTCGGTTGCACACTTGTGGCTCCTCGCCTCCCATTCCATTAATTAAGTGCTTTAACAATTAGTATGTTGTAAATTACTTAGTTAGCTTAATATGAATTTGTAATAATTAGTTAATTTAGTTTATTCAGTTTATTTGGTGTTATAATAATTAGTTAATTAGGACATTCATTCGGACCCTCTTGTATGATGGTACGCTTGTAATATTGTGAATGTCTTTAAACACCCATTTTTTCTCCCTTTTATTTACTTGCTTACGATGATTACATATAGTATCATATTTTTTATTCCATATCATTACCCTGACCTGCACCCATTTTTGCATACATTAGTATTTGGCTTATCATACTTGACAAAACATTAATTATTTCTTGCTTGAATACATGCGCTGCCGCATGCTTTGAGTTAATCCATATGTCATGTTAAGAAGCCGAATCCAATAGTTGCATTTTTTATGTATTGCATTAGTCATTGCATATTAGAGCATGCATTTTTCTAACTATTTTCTTCAATTTTGGCTTGCCTTGGTTGAGTACTAGGTGAGTATTCCTTACTTTAGCATATTGCATATGTGTTTATGTTGTCATATCAAGCATGTTACCATGAGGCTAAGTGCTTATTTAATATACATGTTTGAATGCCGGTGGATGAAGGCTATTTCGCTTAAATTGGGGTGATTTTGAATAATGTACATATGAGCTCGCCTTTTTTAAGCAGCTCATTCAAAACTCTTTTCAAAACAAACATGAAATCAAAGCATTCCAAAGTGAATGACGTAGTCTATACTTGTGTGTCTCACATAGTAAGTTAGCATAAAAATCAGAACAAGAGCATATACTGTACATAAAAATCACATCATGATTAATAGAGGCCGATCTTTATCAGGTGAGTAGGATGGTCAATTCATGACCTTCCCCTCTTATACCTAAGTTCCCGAGCCGAGACACTTTTGTTATGACGGACAAGTGGCCTTTGGCATGAGTCATGGGTTTTCTAAATTTTTCAAAAATATTTAGGTGGCAACTCTAAAATCTAGCAATGCAGTCCATTTATGGCATCTTTGATTATAAATGGATTTTCTAAGATTTTTCATATTTGGACTCTCATTTGTTTAACCTATTTCACATTGTACTTGTGAAATCAGATTCAAAACCACGAGAGTTCGAACTGTAGGGCTATCGTATTTGAAGAGATTAAACCCTTCCGAGGAGCATGAAAAGCAAGCTATAGTTTTTGGCGACTCTACTGGGGAAAGAGGAATTTGATAAGTATATGGCAAATGAAAGACTGTAATGAAATATCGAAGCAAGCAAAGTGTATAAAAAGGGGCAAAGTTTTTTACCTCAACAACATCATAGGAGAGATGAGAGGCACGCTCCCTCAAAAGAAAGCCTTCGGGTGCGCCCCAAGCGAAGTCCTCAAAGCGCAACATGTCTCTAGAGGCCATCGCATGCATGCATAGATGGTAGGTGATGAGGTCGAAAAGCCTCACCCCCAACGGTAGTAACTCGGGCTCAGGCCCCAAATGGTAGATCTCTTCTACAGCAATATTAGTAGCAATGTCCTCTGCCGCCCCATCAACCTCGTCAACCATAGGCTTCTCAACCTCTGCAGCAGGTGGAAACATTGGTACCACCGAGAAACTATTTTACTCATGGAATAGAGTTAGTAGCGGTGATTTTTGCCTTGAAAATCTGAAAGCATTACCTTTACAAGGAGAGATTCGAGGTGTTTTCTAATCACAAGAGTTTGAAGTATTTGTTTTCACAAAAAGACTTAAATTTGAGGTAGAGAATGTAGATGGAGTTCATGGAAGATTATGATTTTACGTTGCATTATCATCTGGGAAAAGCCAATGTAGTAGCCAATGTTTTGAGTAGGAAGTCCGTAAGTAGTATGACTAGCATTGCCATCCAGGAATAGGAAATGTTGGGCGCTATTAGTAAGTTTGACTTGTGCCTGGGTGAATCTATTGAGTTGGCTCACTTATTTACCGCAATTGCACAACCTACCTTAATTAGCCAAGTCATAGATGCACAACAGTTTAATCCTGAAGTGGAGTTTATTTGGGGAAAAGATATCTAGTGGGAAGGTAGAGAATGGTTTGAATGTTTATTCTGACTCGAGTGTGAGACATCTAGACCAACTTTATGTGCTAGAATCTTATAGAGAGGAGGTACTCCAAGAGTTCCATCATTCACGCCTTGCAGTACAACCGAGAGGCATGAAGATGTATCACGACCTCAGTCGCCAATTTTGGTAGAGGGGAATAAAAAGAGATATAGCCTTATTTGTTTCGAGGTACCTTACATGCCACAAATGAAGGTTGAGCATCAGTGATCTGTGGGTCTGTTACAACCCTTACCTATAGTCGAGTGAAAGTGAGAGCATGTCACAATGGATTTTGTTGTAGGTCTTCCGAGGATTCAACGGGATAATGATGTCATATGGATAGTAGTTGATCGATTAACCAAATCTGCACACTTCATACGTATACGCAAAACTAACTCAGTAGACTACCTTGTTGACCTGTATGTTAGAGATATAGTGTGACTCCATGGGGTCCCAGTGACTATTGTTTCAAATATATATCCACGTTTTAGGGCACAATTGTGGTAGAACCTACAGGGTGCCTTGAGCACTAAGTTGACTTTTAGTATCGCCTATCATCCTCAAATCGATAGGCAGTCTGAACACACCATTCAAATTTTAGAAGACATGTTTCAGGCTTGCATTCTCGATTTTAAGGGATCATGAGAGAGACATTTACTTTTGGAGAGTTTGCCTATACTAATAGTTTTCAAGCGAGTATTGGTATGACACTTTTTAAGGCCTTGTATGACCGACCGTGTAGATCTCTTATGTGTTGGGCCGAAGTGGGTAATGCACCTATGTTGGATCCAAAGTTAGTTTGGAAAACGACGGAGAAAGTTGCACTTATTCGTAAAAGGTTGGTTTCGGCTTAGAGTCACTAGATAAGCTATGACGACCGTAGGAGGATGCCCTTGTCTTTTGAGGTAGGGGCTCATGTGTTTTTAAAAATATCGCCTAAGCAAGGTTTAATGAGATTTGGGAAGAGCGGGAAGTTGTCTCCTAGGTTTATTGAGCCTTTTGAGATTCTAGAGCGAATTGAAGAGGTAGTTTATCGTTCGGCTTTATTGTCCCAACTTTTCGGGATTAATGAGGTGTTTCAAATCTGTATGCTTTGGAAATACGAGTCTGATCTTTCACACGTGTTGGATTAGACCTAGTTAGAAGTAGATGAGGATGTCTCATATGAAGAGAGACTTGTTCGAGTATTAGATTCTCGAGATCAAGTCTCGAGGGGCAAGACTATCTCATTGGTTAAGATGTTATGACAACACCGTGGGGTTAAGGAGGCAACTTGAGAACGTGAGACGGAAGTCCGTAAGAAGTATTGAAATCTATTTGTTGATATGTAAGACTTGCATTGTAAATTTTGTTTATATTGTAATATGTGAACATTGTAAATGTTTTGGGGACTCAATTTGTAATATTGGGAGTTGGAGGACTCTGTTCTATCATTATTAATAATGTGATTTGAATTAATCCGGTGGCTATTGATTTATTTTAAATTTCAGGGACGAAATTTCTTAAGAGGGAAGATTATAACGGTTCCGGTTTAGACTCGACCTATTTAATACTTTTAGATCTGAGATTCAGTACTTTTAACTGTTACTTATATCCTTTGTTATCATGCTAGTGGTCGAGTTAAGTTATTTGTCGTGTTTGAAACAAGTTGGGAGGTAGTTTTCAAAAGTTTTACTGTCCAGTTTTCTGCTTGTTCGCTTGAGCAGTGTTTTGGTGACTCAAGCGGTCTTTGAGATCTCCCAGTATTTTTGTAGGTTTGCAAAACTTCTGGGAGTAGGTTGAACTTCGCTCGAGTGGTCCTTCTTGCACTCAAGCGGTCTCTACTATCTGCAAAACTTCTAGAAGGGGGTCATTGTGCGCTCAAGCGGTGTTTTAGTTGCTCGAGCGGTGTCACTTAATGTTTTTGATGCTCAAGCAATGTTTTGGTTGCTCGAGCGGTCTACATGTATATCAATTCGAGAAAAGGGGCTTTTGGATCACTTTTTCATTCTCTCTCTTTAAAACCTTCCAAACCCTAATCTTTTAACTTTCTCTCTCTGGTTCTTACTTAAGATCTCAAATATTGCACCATCCATGGATTTCTCCACCATTGCTCTTTGGAAAAAAAGGTAGAGCTTGTCGAAGGCTTCAATCTAATCGGGGAGGATATCGTTTTTAGCTTCATCGAAGTTTCACTCTTACTGTCTTCCTCTTCTACTTGCTCTCTTCCTCTTCTACTCTTAAGGTAGGGATTTCTTTAACCTCTTGTATAATTTTTATCTTAGTTATTTGCTCCTAGAAAGTGTTTGGTGATTTGGGGATTTTAGGTTAAACCTAGGGTTTGATTTTGAAAGGTAAAAAAAGGGTTTTCAAATGGGTGCTTGAGAAAGGTTGTGGAAATGTGTTATGGTTGAGATATGTTAAGATGTTGGAATTTCTTCACTTAAATATGATTTTGAAAATAAAGGAAGTTTTTTTAAAAAAAATCATTGATATTTGGTTTATGAAAGAAAAATAAAAGGATATTGGGTTTTGAAAGGATGAAATGAACGTATCTTTTGATGATGAGGTAGAGTTGGATATGTAATATTCCCATTTTGAAAATGATGAGATTGTTTCTTTTGTTAAAAATTATCTATTGAGTAGAAATATTTGTTTTGGGCTATTGGTGGAGGATAGCTTTGATTGTTACAGCAATTGCATGAGGATTAGGTGAATTGAAACTAATTACTCATATATCTTGCATTGAGCATTCTCTCATACTTTAGCATTGAAAATGTATTGTTTTGAGAAAAATGGGTGTATACCTTAGTAAATCTAGTTAGAGAGTGTGGTTGTGGTTTATATTGTTAGCTTATGTTTCATTGGTGAAAGTCCAGAAACGCGGTTAGGTGCCGATCCTTCTGGTTAGTACCGGTAAAATGGTTTTGGTAGTGTTTGTATAACCTACTGGAAGACATGTATCTAGAGATTCCCAATATTTTGTATCTACTGTCCTATTTCCTGATACAAAAAATTATTTTTTATGAATTGTTATATAATCCTGACATTACATCATTTTGAGATAGAAATAAAATGTTTGACAAATGGCATTGCATATACATTCACCTTATAACTTCGTTAAGATTTATACATTGTATTAAAGTATCTCCACTGGGTTTTAGCTCACCCTATGTGGAAAACAACTTTCAGGTGTTGATGATATGCCTCCACCAAGGATATAGTTTGGAAGGATTTAGAGCCAAGAGTTTCTTTTATTTTTCTTTTGATGTAACTATTTTGTACAAGTCCTGGACTTTAACTGTATTGAGTTGAATTTATTTTGTTGTACCCAAGTATTGACTTGGAAAAATGCAGCCTATAGGGTATAAAATTATTTGATTCTCCTTTTATTTCAATTCCTGTACACATGTCATATGTTATAGATTCAAAATTTAGAATTTATGAATTTATACGAGCATATGTCACCCTTTTGTATGATCAAAGAGTATAAATGAAAGGTTACTGTTTCACATATTATATTTATGTTAAATACTATGAATTGAGTTGTTATTATTTTTGGGGCTTTACACTTTTTTAGTTTGTTTAATATAGAAGAATCTAAGAGGGAGGTTTTAAAAAATATTAAAAATACAAAAAAAAAAAAATCCATTAAACACACACAAAAAAAAGTCAAAACACTTTTCTAATTTATATAGTTGAGTAGAACTTAAAAATCTAAAGTTTTTTAAAATTTAAAAAAAAAAAATCACAAAAAAAAAAATACTTAAAAAGTCAATCCCAAACACTCACATAATACCCATCTTTTATTCCATATATTTGTTCCATCATATAATTTATACCCCATAATTTTATTAATAACATCATATATATATATATATATATTTCCATTGTATAATTTACCTTGTAATTTTTATCAATAATTTTATCATATCTAGTTTTATAAAAATAAAAAAAAAATTAACAGTCAAACATGCTTCAAAGAGTAAGGTTAAATTAATAATTTTTTTTATTAAGAAAAATTAGTTTTCAAATTGATGTCACATTCGAATTGTTCCCCCATTAAGCTTCGTTTAGGAAGTTGAGTTAGCATTTTGACTTTTTAGGGATGTTTTAGAAAGATGTTAAAAGTTGGCTTTTGACTTTTTATTCATATTCCCAAATGGCCTCTTAGTTTTTAGCTATTTTAGTTCAGGCTAAAAAGTTCATTTGGGTTAATTTTTTTGATTTTTTTTTTATTTTTGTAAGAAAAAAAATAAAATGGTTATGGTTTAGATGTGACAGTTTATCTTATTGACTTTTTAACTTATTTTGTTTTTTTGTGACTAATTTAACTAAAAAGCCATCCAATTCAATTGCCAAATGACACCTTAATTCAGGAAAGTCTAGGGATCACTCATTTAGAATTTTCTGAGTGGGTGATTGTGTAGTGTGAGTTTCATGTGGGATCCATGTAAGCCATAATGAAGATTAATTTCTAAGTAATTTCTGAGTTAATAATGATGGGTTTGTAGTATTACTCTTTAATTCAACAGTTAGTTGGGGTATGAGTTCGGCTACTTATCTTACAAAAAGATAAGTCAAAAAGTTAAAATAAGACAAAATATTACATTTAAATCATAATTATTTCATTTTTCTTTCATAACCATCACATCTAAATATTTAAAAAAAAAAAGAGAGACAAAAATTTATCCCAAACAGAAATTTTTTTACGAAGCTACTATGTAGCCCAAAATTCACCCAGCTCGAATGGCCCGAATGAGTTGGTAAGGGGTTGTCTTCTCTTTCGCCCAGTCGCACATCTAAATTCACTCAGCACGCGTTTGATTTCCAAAATAGTGCCAAAGCAAGAATAGAGAGAAAAATAGAGACAAAGTGGGAGTAGAGAGAGAGAACGACGAAACTGTAGCTCGTGACCTACTGGCCGACCTGTGTGCGACTGTTGATCGACGACCTAGTTGGTGCTGCTGACGATGGACCTGGTCACCACTGATGACCACAAAAATTATCATTTTGCCGCCGCTGACCATTGACCTATTCGTCAATCGTATTGCGCCTGTGTGTGTGTTCAACTCACAAGTATGTGTGTCTTCAACTTCAACTCCTCCTTACCCTCTTGTATAATATATATATATGCCTATGAAATGTTGGAATGTAAGCCCTTGGATTTTCTACTCGTAAGGTGTTCGATGATTTGCTTGTGTTGAAATGGTGGAATAATGATCTGGGATAGTTAAGGTTTACAAACATATTGATTAATGATCTGAAATTTGTGGTAGAAATCTTGAAACAAATAGATTTTGTGGGAGAAATCTGTAGCTCAAATTTAGAGTTTGAAACAAATGAAGATGGAGTGTAATAGCAGAACCTCATATTTGGATAGTTGCCTGCTTCAACCATTATTAAATGTTTGATATTGTTTTTGAAACTGCTTCTAATGTAATTTTTTCCCACAAATTTCATAACCTCATTTTTGCTTTCCTATGTTATAACTTTATTATGATGTAATTTTTTTTCTTTTATTCTTATAATTAAATTTTGGGGCTATTCATAACCTTTACTATTACAAGTTTTTGGACAAGGAATTTTATCTCACAAATTTCAGAACCTCATATTTGAGAAAGTTTAGGGAAAATAAATGAAGTCTTCTGTTCAATTGTGGGCATATATCTCTGTATACAAATGAATTTCTATGTATCCATTTTCAACCACAATTCATATCCTTCTTTACTTGAGAATACTATGAAAAAGTTGGGCAAGAAAATGATGATAACCAAAACAACATAATATCAACAATAAAATATTTTAGTACAGCATATACACTTGACAGTTTTTCTTTTTTCTTTATAATTTTTTAGAATATGATCTTTGGACAAGGAAATTTTGTTCTTTATTGGGCTTTTGGACAAGGAATGTTATTTTAAGTTTGATGCTGCTATCTAATTTGGGCTTTTGGACAAGGAATGTTATTTTAAAGTGTGTTCATTGTGAATCTATATTTTAGTTTTAAGGTACAATAGACATTGATTCAAACAATACTTCATTCAGTGGGATTGAGGAAGTTGAAGAACTGGAGAACAATATTTCATTAAATGAGAGTGGTGAAGTTAAAGAATCAAAGAAGGGTATGCATTTTACCTCAAAGCAAGAAGTGTATGCATTTTATGCTAAATATGCAAAATACCTTGGATTTGCTATAGCTTATAGAACACAGAATATTGGAGATGATGGGAAGGTAAAATACTTTGGAATTGAATGTACTCAGGGGCAGAAGAGAACAAAAAGATCAGAAGTAAATCCCTTGGAACCATCTTTGTCATCAAAAATTGAATGTAAAGCAAGGGTAAGAGCCAGTCTACAAAAGGATGGAAGATATAAGTTAACAACAGTTGTGCTTAAGCATACTCATGACTTGATTCCTAGTGACTCACGGCATTTTTCAATGAATAAGAGGATTCTTACTCTTGTGAAGAGGAGACTAGAAATAAATGATGCAGCAGGGATAGGGGTGGCTAGGAATTTTCATTCTATAGTTATTGAAGCGGGGGGATATGAGACATTAACATTTGATGAACAAGATGCAAGGAATTACATTGCTAGAAAATTGAGACTTGGGGTAAGAGATGCTGATTCTCTTACACTTTTTTTTCAAACATGCAACAAAAAAATTTGAACTTCTATTCTGCAACTGACTTAAATGAAGATGGTCACATGCGAAACTTGTTTTGGGCGGATGCAAGGAGTAGGGCGGCTTATAAAGCATTTGGAGATGTTGTCTCATTTGACACAACCTATCTGACAAACAAATATGATATGTCGTTTGCTCCATCTCTAGGAGTTAATCAACATGGATAGTCAATTTTGTTTGGTTGTGGGCTGTTATGTAATGAGAACATAAAGACATTTGTTTGGCTATTTAAAGAATGGTTAAGTTGTATGTCAGATGCTCACCCAAAAGCCATAATAACTGACCAGTGCAGAGCTATGCAAAATGCCATAGAAATTGTATTCCCACAGTCTCGACATCGATGGTGCTTATGACATATAATGAAGAAGATTCCAGAGAAATTAAGAGGATATTCCCAATATGAATCTGTAAAGTTCGCTTTGCAAAATGCAGTTTATGATTGTTTGACAAAAAATGAATTTGATGAAGAATGGCAAGTAATGCTTACAAAGTTCAATCTTTATGATAATGAATGGTTAGGGGTATTATATGATCAACGACATAGGTGGATTCTTACCTATGTGAAAGAAATTTTTTGGGCTGGCATGTCAACTACACAACGAAGTGAGAGCATGAATGCATTTTTTGATGGATATGTGAACTTGAAGACTACTTTGAAGCAATTTGTTGAGCAGTATGACAATGCCTTGAGAAGTAAGGTGGAGAAGGAGACCAAAGCAGACTTCAAATCTGATAACAAATTGTATGATTGCTTCACAGTGTATCATTTTGAGAAGCAATTTCGTGAAGCCTACACAAATGCAAAATTTACAGAGGTTCAAGTAAAATTGAAGCGTCCACTATACTATCATGTGACTCTTGTGAAAGAAGAGAGATCAATTTGTACCTACCATGTGAAGGAGGTTATTTTGATCAGTAAGAAGATGAAGAAGGTGGAATTTGTTGTTTACTGCAATTCAACTGAATGTGAGATCCAATGTATGTGTTGGTGGTTTGAGTTTAGGGGCATTATGTGTGCCCATTCATTTAGTGTGCTTATTGAGAGGTCCATCTATGAGGTTCCAAATAAATACATTGTGAAAAGATGGGGAAATGATTTGGAACGAGGGTATACATGCATTCCAACCACATATACTAACTCCAGAGCTGCTGTCAATGCAAAGTTGCATGATACGTATCACAAGACGTTGAATGAAATTATAGAACTTGCTACCAATGATGATGGTAAACACGAAGTCATTGAAATTGGGTTGAAGGAAATAAAGGATAGAGTGAGAAAAGATACATCGGGTTGTGCGAGTAATGTGCCACATAGTAGTAGTGTACCACCTTCTACTAGTGTATCACCTTCTAATAGTTCCCCGAAAAGTCCGCCTGGTTATAGTACTACGAAAGCAAGCCTGACTTGGAGAGTGGTTAGTCCTTTAGTTGCTCGCCGAAGAGGCCGTCCATGTACCAAATTGAAGGTTAGCAAAGTCGATGAAATCGTGAATCAGTTGAAGGGAAAGAATAAGGAGGCTATGAATGCTTGGATAACATTTTCATTTCGTTTGATATGTAACTTTGAAATTTTATTTAACCTCAATTATTAAACAAATATCTGTTACTATAGGGTCGTAAGGTGCGTCAAGGTGAACCTCGTAACTTAAACTTTGCTTTTACGGAAGGCATGCAAAACACTATGTGCCATCCGGTATGTGTTCTCATAATTATATTGATTTTGTTTGTTTTTATTTTAATCTATGAAATTGTTAATCACATTTTGTTACTATTTGATCATAAGGTGTCGTAATCTGAATCTTACTACTTTCCTTGTATGAATGGCACGCAAGAGAGTATGTTTGTACCAGTATGTGTTATTTCATATGATTACAAATCCTTTTTACATCCATTTTATTTCATATTACTAAATATGTTTGTGGACAATATTTGTAGTACGTATTTTGTTTTTATAGGCAGGGGTTACCCCAATGCAAATGGTAGACAATATTAGAAGCACATCTTATACTCAGCTTCAAAATTTATTAACTTCAATATAGATGGGGATCCAAATGCCACATTTTATTTTTAGTATCGAATCAGTTATTTGATGACTATTATTTGTAAAGTTTGGATAATTTGGTTTCATTTGCGTTGGATACAATTTGTAGATTTTGTATAGCTTCATTTGTAAATGAAGCAATTTTTGGTTAATTATCAATGAAAGTTGAATTGGATAGCTTTGGTGATGTTATTTCGTAAGCAGGTGTTGGTTAATTTGTGGTCATGTTATTTTTTAAACAGGTTAATTAAACATCAGGTCATGTTTTTTAAACAAGTCATGTTTTGATTATTTTGGACAACAGGTCATGTTTTTTAAACAGGTTATGTTTTGGTTATTTTAGACAACAGGTCATATTTTTTAAACAGGTTATTTGTAAACAACTCATGGTTTAGTTAAACATGTTATTTTATTAACAACATATTGTTAAAAAAATAAAGCAGGTTCTTCATGGACACAGCAGTAGGTTTTTAATGGACAAATATGAGGTTCAGGTTTTGGTGAAAACAAAATAGTTTTTGGTTAATTTGTTAATTTGTTGCTCACATCCAACAACATTCTAGTTGTGGGTAAAAACAGAACAAGTTTTTGACAAACATATTGCTAACAAATAGAGCAGGTTTTTCATGCCTATTCAACTTTTAGATAGAGCAGGTTCATTCAACAACAATTGAATGAAGAATTGTAATCATATCTGTTAATTTGTTGCTCACATTCAACAACATATACTCCTAATCTACATCAACAACAATTGAAAACATAACAAGTTTTTCATTACCCACATTGAATGAATCACAACACATACCCATAATCCATAAAGTCCATTTAATCCATAAGTACATCCATCAAATTCCCCAAAAGCTATTAACTCAGTAATTTACATTATAAAATAGAAAACAATACAAAATACAATGACATAAAGCATTGCCTGCAATTTCTTCTCCATCCTTTGAAGCCTTCTACTATGCTCCTGAATTTCATTATCCATCTCAGAAACCCTTGTGCTTAGATCATTAAATTCTTCGCTTCTTATAGCTTTACGAAGTGCAACATTGGAACGGATTGTGGAGATCACGTCGTCGTCATTATTATCTGCGAACTTGAAGTAATTGTAGTGTTCCTTATTACTCTACAATGCATGACAATCAGTTAATCAAATCAGGCTAATCAATTTCCAAACAAATTTACAAACAAATTTCCTTACTGCTTATATATTTTGATAGACAAACAAAGAACAAACGCCCTTGATTTCCATTCTCATTGGTTCGGACAATGTACATGGTAACTGTTCTCCCACAATCACACAATCGTGGTTTTAATCTTATGTTGCTATTGTTACTAGAGGAATAAGCCATTTTTCAATCTGCATACAAAATACAAAACAGAGACATGATACATAGATAGCTACTGTTGATCATAGCAATCACTAAATCTTCCAAACCAAGCATAAGGATATTGTTTGAGTCCATATGTGGACCATTTGGTGTTTTTTGTACGCGTGATTTGACCATGTTTTATTAATATTCACCTATGGCCAAAATAGTTTCCTTCTTTGGGCTTATCTTATGTCTCTTATGCTATTTATTTTCTATATGTATTTTAGATAACACATATGATCAAATTCTATAATTTTATGGCTGATAAGATCGATTTAATTGTGATAATTAGTCACTACCTCCTTTTAACATCACTGTAACGTCCTCAAAATATAACATAAAACCCAACAATATAAACATGCATTGATATACAAAAGCCCAACATTCTTCTATTCATCAGAGTACTTGGTTACAAAAGGTATTACATGTTAACAACAAAAGCAAATGGCCTACGGGCTTACAGCTTTCCAAGTTAACACTTGGTTACAACAAAAGAGTACTAACTCATTTATACAAAAGAAGCTAAATAACAAAAGTATGCCCGCCTCTAGCCTCCCAAGCTATGTCCTTGGAGGTGGTATGCTACCTGTACCTGAAAATGATATTCCCATATAGGGTGAGCCACAGCCCAGTAGAAATACACTAAACCAACCATGAACAATGACTAAAATATTAGCAATTGATAGATGGCCAACACTGATACACTTTCATTTTTCATTTCCTTACAAATTCCCAATTCATAACCATGGCTCAGAACCTGGCCAAACTACTTATATGAGACAGTAGCTCATATTAAATATTTTCTCATTTCAATAAAAGATAAGCATACTAGCTATATCAATACTTCCGTAGACATGCATAAGAGCAATATCACACTTCCAAAGACAAGCATATGAGCTGTGTCAACACATCACTAGATAAGCATATGAGCCGTATCTATGGAGTCCATCCCCTATCTCCTCCCAAACAACATCCGGTTTAGAGGTCCATCCCCTATCATCCCCTAAACCGTGGAGTACATCCCCTATCTCCTCCAACACAACACACAATGCATATAAACAATTATTATACACATCAATCAATACATAAATTTAATGTATTCCTTCAACTGCCACACTCAATGACACATTTCAATGATCAGTTTTAGTTTGCCTAATCATCATGCATTGTCTACAACAATCACGACTATCCTCCACCGATAGCCCAAAGCAGTTATTTCTATACAGAATATAAATGCAACAAATGGATATATAATCAACATTTCAAATCGGTGAGTGATAAGTAATTCAACTACACCCTTTAACCCCATACACTTCCAATCCTAACATTTCCATTTCATTTCCTCATTTCTCACAATTAATTATACCAATTAATTAATCAATGTAATTAGGGCATTTTCCATAATTAACATTTCAACCCTTAGGTTCCATTTTCATAAATATTCCAACATTTATTCTATTTCTCTATGCCAAACATGCATCTAGGTTTATTATAAACAAAACCCCAACTTTTGTAAAATTACACAAAAGCCCCAAACTTTCGCCAAATTACCCAACCAACCCCAACTTCTCAAAATACTAAAATTTAAAGACAAAATCCATAGAGAGGAGTAGGGTATCCCTACCTCAAAAGATGAGTTCCAACAGAGATGAAGACCAAAATCAAAATGCTCCAAATCCCGAAATTTTCAGATTAAAAGATAGCCCTCGACGATCAACAACTTTTTTGTAAAGGCCAAAGGTGAGCAAACCACTCCTACTAGATCAATACCTAGAGAGAATGTAGAGTTCTAGAGTGAGAAGCTCAACAATGGTGTTTTTGGAAAAGTAGGAGAGAGAAGGGAAAGTGAAAAAGTGATTTAAAATGCCCAGCTACTCTCAGTTATACAACAGGTCCGCTCGAGCGTAGAACACACCGCTCGAGCGTAAAGACACAGAAAACAAGGTCCGTTCGAGCGCAGTAAGTCCCGCTCGAGCGCTAAGATACAAAAATAAAGTTCGCCCGCTCGAGCGTGAAATCCAGTCCGCTCGAGCGTGAATCTCCCCCTCCCAGAACTTTTACCAGAAATGTACTGTCCGCTCGAGCGCTACCCGCTCAAGCGCAGAAAACCCGCTCGAGCGCAGAAATCACACCTGCAGAAGTTTTGCAGGGGCACGAGATACTGGAAGTATGCAATCTCCGCTCGAGCGCTCAAGGGCCCGCTCGAGCGGAAAGACCAAAATACCCAAAAAGAGGAATTTAAACCAAGACTCACTCCACCCACTCGAGACAAGTCCAACACATCCTAAAATTCAAACAAATGACATTAAAGGATGACAACAAGGTAGACACAACTACCAACTCCACGGAACCGAGCCCGGAATATAACTGTACAGTAAAGGGAATACCGGGATCGCTATAATCACTAACATATAAATATATCTTCACAGGCTCTGTTTATGCTCTTCTATGTTCCTTACAACTGTGTTATCTGCTATTTATTGTCACAGTGGATGAATTTTACTTATCACGAAACATTAATACATATCCTGATTTTGTTATTTAAAGCCATGCATACAATTGAAGCAAACCACTTCACAACATGGTACTAAATGGACCTCAACAATAAAAAAAAAAAGCAGTAAACTCCACTGGCTATAAACCAAGCCAAAAAATAAAATAAAAAATTCAATTCCTGAAAATAATCCCCAACAGATAATTTTTTTTTCAAATGCACAGTTTTAAGCATTGTCTTCTCCATGCTTTTCTAATTGAACCTTGTGAAGTAAATTAAGTTAACCCCAGTTGAACATTCCCAGATTTTAATCATTTAGAGATGTTCATTCACATTTGATCAAATTAAGTCAGAGAATAATGGGTATCAACAGAATAATTGAGAATACTGGGTATAAACACAATAATTGAGAATAATTAAAGCAGTATTTGTAAATGAACATCTTTCATCGGCAGATATCTCATAATGCCCAAACAATCAACATAATGCCCAATAACAATCAAAAATTGAAGGCAAAACCCATAATGCCCAAACCTTAACAAACAATCATTAATTCATAAGGCCGGAAAACATGTTCTGAAAATTGAAGGAAAAACCAAAAATCCTAATACAAATTGCAAGCAAAATCCAAACACACACAGTCTGTTGCGACAAATTTGTTCGGAAATTGAAGCCAACACATAAACCCTAGTTTTTTTGCGCTTCCAGGTTTACCTTTTGTTCTGGTACCCTTTTTTGCGTCCTTCGCCTTATGCGAGTCGACACCTGTAGCTCAAGATCTGTTCTATGCGTTCACAGAGATGGATAAGGATACGGTGTTGATGAGAGGATTTGGAAGAGATTAACCGCCGTATGCGAGTCGACACCCATAGCTCAAGATCTGTTCTACGCATTGACGGAGATAGATGAGGGTAGATGAGAGGATTTGGAAGAGATTAAGGGCTCGAATGCTTTTGGAGTGAGTAGATGATATTTTGGAGTCGAGTCTGAGGAGAGAGTGAGTACAGAGAGATGGTTTTGGAGTCTGAGAAGAGAGAATAGACTTTGTTTTTTATTCGGGCCATTCGAACTTTTTATTTCGAGCTATAGATCATTTTCCTTTGTTTTAACCAGACTAAAATAACTAAAAATTAAAAAGTCAAGCTAAAAAAATTTATTCGAAACCAACCATCAATAGGCTCATTTCAAATAATATTACTGTGTTGTTTATAGGAAAGTTTGTCTTTATTATTATTTTTAGATTGTGACACAAATTATTAGACAAAGAAAAAAATATTCAGAATTTAACTCTTATAATAAAATAAATCTTAAATTTTTTATTTTGTCATTTAAACCTTAATTTTTTGATTTAGTTTCAATTTAAATTATCTGTTTATTTTTGTTAAGTAAAACAAATGAAAAAAAAATATTTTAGTCATTAAACTCAATATAAATGTATATAAAATATTTAAAATATTATTTTTTGTTGAGTTTAATGAATAAAATATTATTTTGTCAATTTTACTTAATAAAAATAAGAAAATAGTTTAGATTAAAAAATAAATAAAATATTAGAGTTTATTTTATTATGATGGTCAAACTCTAATTTTAATTTTTATGGGGTAATTTCTCCAAAATTATTTTCATAACAAATGTTTTTTTTTTTTAATTTGTAAACAAGATACTGTGAAGTGGACTCTCTTCCTGGGAGAAAAAATTATTATGTCGTCAATTAAAGTGAATTTAATGTAATTATATGATTTTTGAAACATTATATATTATATCAAAAACATAGAATAAATTTTTTAAATGTGACATGTGTATAAATAAAAAAGAAAAATGGTTGAGAGCCCGAAATCTGGGGCTCGAAGCCCAAAACGACGTCGTTTTGGGCTTCGAATTTTTTTTTTTTTTTTTTTTTCTTTTCTTCCTTTCCTTCCTTCTCTTTCTTCTTCTTCGTTGAGTTGAACACAGAGGAGAGAGAGAGAGAGAACACAGAGGCGAGAGAGAGAACGCAGGTCGTCGTCGGCGTCGCAGCTCGTCGGCCGATCGTTGCAGCTCGTCGCTCGTCGGCCGATCGTCGCATCGCCACCTTCGCCTCCGCCTCTGCCTCCGCCCGCCTCCGCTCTGCCCCCGCCCGCCTCCACCGCCTCTTCCGCCTCTGCCTCCGCCCGATTTTAATGCCCCCTCCAGTTCCTCTTCTCCTCCTCCTTCCTCCTCCTCTTCTTCTTCTTCTTCCTCCTTCCTTCTCAAATTCGAGCCATTCGAGCCTTGCCCTTTTCGGGCTCTCTACCGGGACTGAATAAAAAAATTGTTAAAACCAATCAATTGTCATGCTAGACAGCTAGCAGTGATTTATATTATTTTATGTCACGTGATTGATTGTGTGACTTTTAAAAATATTAAATTTGAATAAAGATTCGGATCTCTTTTTTTTCCTCACCCCTTGATCTCCTCTCAATCTCATTGGATAGTTTTTTTTTTTTTTTTTTTACTTCCTCCAATCACCACCCGTCACGTGTGTGTGAGATTATAGGAATGATAATTGGAAGGGGTGTCAATCATGACTGATTAAATTTAAAATTCTTGATAATACCTTTTAATTGAAATGTGTGGATTAATATTAAAGAGAGGTGGGATCCACTAACTTCATGTTTTACAGCTGCCATGATACATGTAGTTTTAGACCTATTTGAAAAATTATTCGATACATTTGAAATATTATTTTATACTAATATTTTTTCAAATAAACATGTACATAACTTTCACTACATGCTCCAAATCATATTGGTTTAATCTCCACGTTATATTTGTTTGGTTTTTTGAAGAGGAAAATTAGATTAATAATTAGTGAGATCCATTAATAGAATTATCAATCCTGTGGGAGAACTGAGATTAGAAATTGAGTGAGAGAATTAGTGAATTTTTAAATAATTTTTAATAAAAATTTACATTTTTTTTTGAACAAAACAAATAATTATAATATTAAAATATATTAATTTTATATATCAATACTATTTATTATTAATTCAGTTATATACAAAGAAACACTCTTTATTTTATCTATAATGTAATACTACCATACTAATAATTTTCTTAGGAATGACCTAAATAAGTGTACTTTTTGTCTTTTTACGAAAATATATACAAAAAAGTAAAGAGGTGATGTGATGAAAAAAAGATAAAAAGATAAAAAGATGAATTATTTTATAGTAGCCAAACTTGACCTTAATCTTACCGTACTCTTAATCTCCTAATCCTATGAAACAAAACAAACATGACCTATATGTTGCTCCAAGTCATTAAATAATTTATTAGGAAATTTTACTATACACACCATCTATCATACGCAATCCCAAATTATAGCATTTTATTTTTTAGTTATGAACAAATTTTTTTTTAATTATGACCTTATTTTAGTAATGATTTATGAAATCTTTGATTATGCTTCATGTGTTATTTGGTTATGACTTATTTTTTTTTAATTATGACTTAAAATGTATGAAATTGTAACATTTTCTTCTTTTAATTTTAAAGTGCATACGGTACATATTTTTTGAAAAGTGTGTACCATAATTTTTCCTAATTTAAATGGCGCCAACCGTTAAATTACAAAAGAAGTGAAAACTATTGGACACACCGATAAAATATATTTATAATTTAAAAATAAATTTTTATATTAATGAGTCCTCTTAAAGGTATTAGTTATTTATATACAACGTTTACAACACTAGTCCAATTATTTTAAATTTATTAATAACTTTTCTTAAGACACTCGTTAATAAAATATACAAAAATTAGTTTAAAATACATTTAAAACAAAACTTTTTATAAAAAAAAAATTATTTATACATTTACTGCTTATTTTAAACTTTTTGAACTAAATAATTAAGTAATTTGTTCAAAAAGTACAATTGTTTCAAATTTTGAACTAAAGAACTTACAAATTACTTTTGTTGAACAAGGATAGCAATAATATTTAAACTCCAATTTTTAATGCCATGTTACTCACATGATAGTAATAAGACCAGTAGATTAGTATAGTAGATTAGTATTTTGGAGCCAAGGGTTGTCATTAGTTTTAGTACAATGTAAAACTTGCATTGAAATGTGTTAAAAAATATATAATAAAAGTGTTTGTATTTGTAAGAAATAGGTCAAGATTTTAATTTTTTATTGCATATTTTTCCATTATTTACTGTTTATTGAGTTGTTTTAACATGACCTAAATTAAAAAAATAAAAATAAATAAAAGATATTTAATGGAGATTATTAAGACAATTATCTTTAATATGAAATATATCTACAACTAAAATGGTTGTAGAGCTTTTAGTACAATAAATGGGGTGACTGTTGTGCCTCCCGCACAAAAGTTACTGTTGTGCGAGTTGGAAAATGGCTTTAAAAAAATCTTATTTTTTGCTAATTTCAAGTATTAATTAAGGTAGGACCCAAGCATTATTTTTAACGTTACTAATTGGATTCATGTTTAACTAGCATATCACCCGTGCTATGCACGGGATAATTATATATATTTATATTTGTTTTAGATTTTTTTTAATATATAAATTATGTTTTTTAAGATTTTTTTTCTTATCACTAACCATAGTGTATGGGGGAAGTTGAAAATGGTACTGCAGTAACTATACACAAATTGTATCTATAATTATTTGTATAAAGGGATTTTAAATGCTGATCATGAGATTTTGACCAAATCAATAACTGCAGGCATGTGGAAAGATATGTGGATTAAAAAAGTTAATAAATGTTGGTTAGGGGATTTTGACCAAATCAATAAATGCTGAGTTTTTTTTTTTTTAAATAAAAAATTTAAAATATTCAGATTGGGATATTGAAGCTTCCATAGGCCTTGGGGGTTAAAAGCCCCCTTTTGCTTAATATATAGTATAGATATAGATAGATAGATAGATATATCTTTTTATTTTTATTTTTATTTTTGTGTGGTTTCTATTCGGGTATTTTTTTTTTAATTTATTTAAGATGGAGTTGTGGGTATCTTTTTTTTAAAAATTTAATTTATCTGTGGTTTCCATTTGTTTTTAATTATTATTATTCAGGTAAGCTATGACGTGAGTTAGATATGTGATAAACATGTGATAGATATGTGAGTTTTATTGATTTAAAGTTTATTTACATAAACTTTAAAGATTTTTTTTTAGTTTTTTAGTTTTTTTTGTTATGTTATAATATAATATATAAAATATAGGTAGATATCTGCAACTTTAATAGAAAATATTATCTGATTTTTTGGGAAAGAGAAAATGAATGCAAGTTTTAATATTTTTTTTTGAAAATTTGTGAGAGATATTAGGAGGGAGAGATTATGAAATATTTTTGTTATTAAATAAAGAAATCAACCAATAGTTTTTTTTAATCTATTTTGTAAATTAAAAATCAATAATTTTGAAAATTTGATTAATTTGTCCTATTAAGTGATTTAAAATTTTGATAGATATACATAAAAAAAAATACATAATTATGTTATTAAATCACAATTCAAATTTAGATGTTATATCTTTTTGAGATCTATAATTAAATTTTTATCTTTTTTTTTTTAATTTTTGTGTGTAACCATAGTGTATGGGAGAAATTGAAAATGGTGTTGCAATAATTATGAGAGAAGTCAAAATGGATTGTGGGTTGGGAAAAGTCAATAAATGCTATGGTTGGGTTGGGAGAAGTCAATAAATGCTGAGGTTTTTTTTTTTTAAATCAAAAAATTAGAAAATTAGGATTAGGAGATTGGAGCTCATATCTGATTTTTTGGGGAAGAGAAAATGAATGCAAGTTTTAATATTTTTTTTTGAAAATTTGTGAGAGAGATTAGGAGAGAGAGATTATGAAATATTTTTGTTATTAAATAAATAAATCAGTCAATAGTTTTTGATAGATATACATAAAAAAAAAATACATAATTATATTATTAATAAATTAAAAATCAATAATTTTGAAAATTTGATTAATTTGTCCTATTAAGTGATTTAAAATTTTAATAGATATACAAAAAAAAAATACATAATTATATTATTAAATCATAATTCAAATTTAGATGCTATATCTTTTTGAAATCTATAGCTAAATTCTTATCTTTTTTATTTTTTATTTTTGTATGTAACCATTGTTTATGGGAGAAATTGAAAAGAGTGTTGCAATAATTATGAGAGAAGTCAAAAGGGATTGTGGGTTGGGAAAAGTCAATAAATGCTGAGGTTGGGTTGGGAGAAGTCAATAAATGTTGAGGTTTTTTTTTTTTTTTTTAAATCAAAAAATTAGAAAATTAGGATTAGGAGATTGGAGCTCCCATAGGCCTTGGGGTTAAAACCCCTTTTTGCTTAATATATAGTATAGATGTCGTGTAGTGAATAACATCTTGTATTTGGTTGCTCAAAACTATTTCCGGATGGATGAGAATTCAATACCCATTTTCGGGTTCGCGAATATGGCTTTAGATGGGTTTCCTACACATTTGTGAAATGTGTTTGTCACACATTGGAAAAGCTTAAAGATTTATATGGGTATATGAACTATAGCTTGGGATACTTGGGATAGACCCCAAGGGGTATCCAAATTTTGTGGAAGGGTGAAGTTATAAGTAAAGTGGGCTAGACCCATTGGACCCAAAATAAAAACACACGCGCACGCTGCCGC
Source organism: Camellia granthamiana (assembly GCA_036172215.1). Taxonomy (NCBI): domain Eukaryota; kingdom Viridiplantae; phylum Streptophyta; class Magnoliopsida; order Ericales; family Theaceae; genus Camellia; species Camellia granthamiana. The sequence continues at coordinate 121,449,237 of CM069907.1, forward strand.
TATCTGGGTGAGCTGGGCTTGGGCGCAGGTGTGTGGTATGAGGTTAGATTAGGCTTGTCCGACCCAATACTTATCTGTTTGGACTAAAAACATTTGTATTTTATTTATTTAATTTTGAATTTTGGTTTCAAAATTCAAAATAAATCTGTCCAAATTTTCTTCTCCACCTTAATAGGTTCATACTTGTTAGAATCCACCCGAACAGATCTGTTTCTATTCAAATCTATCCAAACAAGTTTTCTACCTGTTGAATCTTTCCGAACAGGTTTTCTATCTGTTGACACTTATTCGAAAAAGCCATTTGTTCTCCTATATATATCTTGCCATTCCAGCAATTCTGATTATCAAAATTTTCCAAACATTTCTTCATTTCTTCTTCTGTTCGTCCTCCTATGCTCCTACATCTATCTACCATTTAGTTTCTAAGAAAAGAAAGAGAGAGTTACACCATTATTTGGTTCGCCAGACTTGATTTTGTAGTGCTGCAAATCAAGTAGATAGTCATTGCATCCTGGGAAGTAGATGTCGTTAAATCTCGAAGCACTGGAGCAAGGGCGAAATCTACTTTAAGGAGATTATGTCCAACACAAGCCTCAACTTATAATTTTTGTAAGCAATTGATTCAGAATTTAATTTATATAATTATTTTCTGTGTTAATTATTTTTAATTTGTTGTTAATTTTATTTATACATACATATAACCACTCGTTTTATAACAATCTTAAAGTAGATCTAGTTTTTTTATTTATTTAATTGTGTGTTAGATAGATGAATATTTTGTTTCGGGAAATTAAATAGTAGTCATATATTGTTTAATTTCTTAAATAGTAGTCATATACTATTTAATGATTTCTTTGATAACATAGTAGTCATATATTGTTTATCATTGAAATTTTGTTATAAAATATTTTTTTGTATATTTTGTGTGTAAATTCTATTCTGTATAAATTTGTGCTTGGTGCATTAATTATTTCATCAGAAATATGACTACCGAAACAAACAGTACTGAGACTATTCATACCCCGACCCTTACACCCATTGTGCCAGTGATGACTCCTGCAGTATCGGTAAATCATAAGAAGAAGCCAGGAAAATTCAATGGAAATGATTTTAAAAGATGACAACAAAAGATGATGTTTTATCTTATGATATTGAATTTGGCTCGCTTCACTCATGAGAAAACTCCGGCACTGAACGAGAGAGAAACTGAACGGCAAGTGGTTGCCGCAGTCAATGCATGAAAACATGATGATTTTCTATGTTGGAATTATATCCTCAATGGGTTGGACAATACACTGTACAATGTGTATAGTGTTAAAAGCACTGCAAAAGAACTGTGGGAATCTCTAGATCATAAATATAAAATAGAGGATGCTAGTATAAAGAAATTCGTTGTTGGCTGTCACGACCCAAACCCGCCCCTATGGGTTTAGTACCGTAACCGGCCAGTAATCCAAGATTACCGAAGGCCTGCTTAACAGTAATACAGTAAAACAGAGTACAGGGGCATGGCGAAAGCCAATACAGTAAATAAACAATGTCTAATGAACTGTGACAGTCTGTATGCTAAAAAGATTTTTCATACATTTATACGGAACAGTACCAAACAGTATGCACAATATTTACAATATACAGTACAGGGACTTAATCCCTATTAAGCAGTACGGTAACAGTCTATACAGTATCACAAAAACAGTACAAGACAGACGGGGAAATAAAAAAACACCCCTAAGCCATAGCTTGGCAGGCTCGGAACCTCGCAGTGAGGCACAGTGGTTGGCTTGACAAAACTGGAGTTACCCCGACGCTCCTAGCTGCGGTCTGGTGCCTGTACACCTACATATATATATGAGCAGTGAGCTAAAGCCCAGTGAATAACATAATGCGTAAAGAGGTTTAGAATGAATGTCCTTCCAGTAATGAAAACAGTTCATTTCAATCAGTATATCAGTTGCTCAGTACAGTAAACAGTCATATGTGGTACATCCATTAGCATAACAGTAAACAGTAGGTCTTAAGAGACCGAACAGTAATGATGGCTATCAATCAGTAAACAGTAGTGGTTCCACGAAGGAACCGACAGAGATCTCTGTAACAGTAACAGTGAACAGTAGGTGCTAAGGATGCCACAGTACAGTTCAGAATATAGGACATACATTCATTCAGTAAACAGTAAACAGTTCAGTTCAGTATTCAGAAGATAATCATTTTGAACATATCTTTACACAATTGTTACTCACAGAGTTCTGGGCTAAAGTAGGCTAGAGCGTCTCCTCGGAATGCCAACCCTATACAATTAACAGATTGAACACACTCTAAATTTCACAGTTGGGAAAGATAATTATTAACTCCCTATTATGCCTCGGTGTGTTCTACATCTATATCCTCATTAAGATGTCTAAAACTAGGCCTAAGAATGCCTAGGATGGAATGAGGATGCAAAGATGTACACAGAAAACATTTTCAGAATTTTCAGTGAAACAGGGTTCCGCTCGAGCGTAGGTTTCCCCGCTCGAGTGTACATGCAACCAAAGGGACCCGCTCGAGCGTCAACTTCCCCGCTCGAACGTGTCACCCAATACTCCGCTCGAGCGTTCATTCCTCCGCTCGAGCGGACTGATGAACAGTGCAAAGTACTGAATGCTCGATTTCTCCGCTCGAGCGTGCATCACTCCGCTCGAGCGGTCTGTAAAACAGGTCAAAGTACTGAGAGCTTGATTTCCCCGCTCGAGCGGCACTTCTCCCGCTCGAGCGGACGACCAAAATCTAGAAATTCCAGATTTGAGTCCCAAGCTCAAATTCAACTTAAAATGCTAAAATTCCGATCCTCTTGGGCTAATTTTCTGGGAAATCCTTGTAAACACATAATATTACTTGATTCAAAGCTCAATTTGTAAAATCAAAGCCCAAGGGGAGTTTAATTAAACCAACTTTCAAACCCAATTTCAAGAACATGCTCCAAACATGACATGCATGAATTTTAAATCAAATTAAAGCTTCAAAGCTTGCTCAATTGAGCTCATTTCTTCAAGAACATGATAAAATCATGGATTATGATCAAAAGATGGACAAGCATGTAAGGTTTCCATGAAGTCAAACTCAAAACTCTTCACTATACACATGCACGCAACAATTAAGCTACAAATCAACATTTTTAGACTAATTCATGCCTCAACTCTACAATTTGACATGGATCATGCATAAATTAACTTAAACTCAACAATGAGGAGGTGAACTCCTTACCTAAGTCTTGTAATCCAAGTGTAAAAGCTTAAATATGAAATCTATTCTCCAATCCTCTCAATTTCCAAGCAAGACCAAGCAAAATGAGATGAAAACACTCACACTCCCTATTCTCCCTCTCTCTAGTCGGTGGTGTGCTCAAAATGAGCTGAGCAAATGTGTGCCTAAGTGTAAAACAAGGCTCAAATATTGATCATGTAGTAGGCCACTAAGGTGGCAAGTTGGTAAATAAGGCAACTTATGTGTTTAGCTTATTTTAATCTAATTTAATCATACCAAATAAATTTTCAATTAAATATACCATAAAATTATATAAAATCGAAGGATCATAGAGCATCGATCAATTTCAAATTCGGCCGCCGATAAGGCCTTCAATTTACAGTCTAAACAAAACAGACTGAACAGATAATTAAACAGTTAAACAGATAAAATGCAATTCAAACAGATACAGGCAATCGATTCAGTTTCAGATTTAGTCAGTCAGTTCAGTAATTCAATCAGTTCAATTATCAGTCATAGTTAGTCTTAGTTTAGCAGTAATCGGTACTCAATCAGTGACTTATCGGTAATCAGTGTGAGGGTCATTACAGTCTCCCCTCCTTAAAAAGAGTTTAGTCCTCTAAACTCGAGTTACCTTCATTCTGGAAGAAGACAGGATTCAGTGGGAACAAGTCAGGATATCTCTTGGCCATGTCATCTTCCCTTTCCCAAGTGGCATACACGCCACCATGATTTTGCCAGTCAACTTTCACTAACGGGATCTCTTTGTTCCTCAATTTCTTGATCCGTTTGTTTACAATCTGTATGGGCCATTCCTCGTAAGTGTAATCATCACTCAACACTATCCGAGTAGGCTCTATCACATGGAAAGGATCCCGGAGATAATCTCTCAACATCGAAATGTGGAAGACGTTGTGCATATGCTCCATTTCAGGAGGAAGCGCAACTTGATACGCCACCGGATTGATTTTCTCAATAATCTCATACGGCCCGACATATCTCGGCGCTAACTTGCCTTTGACTCCAAAACGAGTCTGGCCTTTCATCGGTGTCACTTTCACAAAAACGTGATCACCCACTTCATATTCTCTGTCTCGCCTTCTGACATCTGCATAACTTTTCTGTCTGCTCTGTGCAGTTTTCAGTCTCTGCTATATCAGTTTTACTTTCTCAGTCGTTTCATATACAATCTTGGGCCCAAGCAAAGGCCCATCTCCAACTTTTGCCCAGCAGATTGGAGATCTACATTTTCTGCCATACAATGCCTCGAAAGGCGCCATACCAATACTTGAATGATAGCTGTTGTTGTAGGCGAATTCAGCTAATGGCAAATGGCTTTCCCAATTTCCCTGAAAATCAAGGACACACATTCTCAATAAATCCTCCAGAGTCTGGATGGTCCTTTCTGACTGGCCATCTGTCTGAGGATGGTAGGCACTACTCAGTCTCAGTTCAGTACCCAATGCAGTCTGTAAGCTTTGCCAAAATCTCGATGTAAACTTTGAATCCCTGTCAGAAACAATGGACACAGGCACTCCATGCAGTCTAACAATTTCATCAATATAGAGTATAGCCAATTTGTCCGCATTATAAATTGTCTTAACAGGTAAGAAGTGAGCAGATTTAGTCAGTCTATCAACAATAACCCAAATTGAGTCCATACCTTTACTGGAGCGAGGCAATCCGACAATAAAATCCATCGTGATATGCTCCCATTTCCACTCCGATATGGGTAAGGGTTACAGTAAGCCTGCGGTTCGCTGATGTTCGGCTTTAACTTGTTGGCAATGAAGACATTTTGATACAAAATCAGCAATTTCTTTCTTCATTCCCGGCCACCAGAAATTCAATTTCAAATCTTGATACATTTTCGTATTCCCCCGGATGGATAGAAAATTTTGAGTTGTGGCCCTCTTGCAGAACTCTTCTTTTCAATTCAGAATCATTCGGTACACACAGCCTTTCTTGAATTTCAGTACATTATTTTCAAATTTGAACCCCGGTCTCAGTTTAGATTCTCGTTCATCGATGATCTTCTTCAAGAAGTCATCCTGCTGCTGTTTCTCTTTAATCTCTTCAATCAATGCCGGTTGAGCAGAAATAGCAGCTAAGGTTCCACCTTGTTCTCGCAAAACAATTTCCATTTCAGATTTTTCAAGGTCACAAAGCAACTCTTTCCGTCCGGTGAGCAAGCAGGCTAAGTTTCCAATCGATTTCTGACTCAATGCATCGGCAACGGTGTTAGCTTTTCCCGGATGATACAAAATCTGTAGGTCATAGTCTTTAATCAGTTCTAGCCACCTCCGCTGCCTCATGTTCAGTTCTTTCTGTGTGAAGAAATATTTCAGACTTTTGTGGTCGGTGTATACTTCACATGTCGCCCCATAGAGGTAGTGACGCCAGATTTTCAGTGCAAACACTACTGCAGCAAGTTCCAGATCATGGGTTGGGTAGTTCTTTTCATGTGGTCTCAGTTGTCGGGAAGCGTAAGCAATAACTTTCCCATTCTGCATTAAAACACACCCCAAACCCTTATGAGAAGCATCACTAAAAATGGTAAAACCGTTCGTACCTGAAGGTAGGGTAAGAACCGGTGCAGTCACAAGTCGAGTTTTCAACTCTTGGAAAGCTGATTCCCTTTGGTCAGTCCAATCAAATGATATCCCCTTCTGAGTTAATTGAGTCAACGGTAAAGCAATTTTGGAGAAATCTTTGACAAATCTTCTGTAGTATCCAGCTAATCTCAAAAAGCTTCGGACTTCTATCACATTTGTTGGTCTAGGCCAGTTCACTACAGCTTCAATTTTCTGTGGATCAACAGAAATTCCATCTTTGCTAACAACATGGCCCAAAAACATAACATGATCAAGCCAAAACTCACATTTAGATAGTTTAGCATACAGTTTCTGTTCTCTTAGGGTCTGTAGGGCAAGTCTCAGATGATGTTCATGTTCTTCTACACTTTTGGAGTAAATCAGTATGTCATCAATGAATACAACAATGAAGTCATCAAGGTACGGTTTAAAGATTCTATTAATGAGGTCCATAAATACTGCGGGTGCATTGGTGACTCCAAAAGGCATAACTAAAAATTCATAATGTCCATACCTTGTTCTGAAAGCAGTTTTATCAATGTCTTCTGGTTTAACTTTCAGTTGATGGTACCCCGATCTGAGATCAATCTTAGAAAACACTTGAGCACCCTGTAACTGATCAAATAAGTCATCAATACGCGGTAATGGGTATTTATTTTTCACAGTTACCTTGTTCAGTTCACGGTAATCAATACACAGTCTCAGTGAGCCGTCTTTCTTCTTTACAAACAAAACCGGTGCGCCCCACGGTGAAGTACTGGGCCTGATGAACTTCTTGTCTAGCAGTTCCTGTAGTTGCACTTTCAATTCTTTCAGTTCAGTTGGAGCCATTCTGTAAGGAGCTTTAGACACTGGCTGTGTTCCCGGAATCACATCAACGGTGAATTCAATCTCCCTATCAATCAAATCCCCTGGCAGATTATCTGGAAAAACATCTGGGAACTCTCTGACTATGGGAATACTATTCACATTAGCATTATCATCAGTAGATACAGTCAATACAGAACACAGGTATCCCTTACACCCCTTTCTAATCAATTTAACAGCTTTTACAAATGAAATCAAATACGGAGGAGGTACCACTCCACTCCCACTAAACACAAATTCGGGCAAACCCGGTGGACGGAAAACTACTTGTTTCGTTACACAATCTATGGTGGCATGATATTTCGTTAACCAGTCCATCCCCAATATTACATCAAAATGATCAATGTATAATGGCAGTAAATCAATAAACAGATGCATATCCCCAACAATAATCTCACAAGCAGGATACATATATGCACATGTCATGGATCCCCCAATAGGTGATGATACAGCTAACAGATAATTCATGGGTTCTAAGGGTCTATTCAATTTTCGCTAGAAAGCATGCGATACATAAGAATGTGTAGACCCCGAATCAATCAGTACATATGCATTCTGAGCACAAATAGAAAGAATACCTGACACTACGGTCTCGGTATTTTGCACGTCTCCCAGTACTAGGGCGAACACACGGCCCTGCCTCATAGGCTCTTTCCCGGTAGCTTTGGGGTTCGGTTTTGGTGCCACGGTTGATGCTGCGGCGCTGCCTGCAGCTTTACTATTGCTCGGAGCAGTGGAAGGGTAATCTTTCACCATGTGGCCCACCTTGCCACACCTGTAACAAGCACCCGAGATTTTATAACAAACTCCCTTATGATTCTTACCACATTCAGAACAGGGTGGTATGAAACCACTCCCTTGGCTGGGGCTAGTCGTTGACCCCGTATTCTGTTTCTTGCTCAATGGGCTATGCTTGCCTTTCTTGAATTTAAAATTCTGCCTTTTACCACGCCATTCAGACGCTGGTGTTTCAGTTTTCAGTGCCTCGATGTTTGCTTCAACCATCAAGGCTCGGTCAAGGACATTCACATAAGTCGGTAATTTCAAAACATTTATTCTATTCAGTATCGCAACATTCAGGCCGCCTTCGAACCTCCTGGCCTTCTTATACTCGGTGTCCACCATGTGTGGTGCATATCTAGCAAGTCCGGTGAACTTCGTTTCATATTCAGCAACAGACATTGTGCCCTGTCTTAACTGTTCGAATTCAGTGACCTTTCTGTCCCTGACACACTGAGGAAAGTACTTTTCAAAGAAGGCTACTTTGAATTGAGCCCAAGTCATAGCAGTGTTGTCATCACGAGTAAGCATCCACCACCTTCTAGCCTCTTCTTGCAGCGTGAAAGTGGCCAACATTACCTTATGTGCCTCCGAGCACGGAAACACCTCAAACAATTTTTCGGTCTCCAAAACCCATGCTTCAGCCTTTAACGGTTCAAGGCCTCCCTGAAAGGATGGCGGTTTCAGTTTGCTGAACTTCTGGGTAAGAGCAATTATGTCCCCATCATTATCATTCACATTCTGGTCCGGCTGTACCGGAGGAGGAGGTGGGGGCTGTTGGTTCTGTTGTTGATCTAATCTTGCAGTTAACAGTTCCATCATCCTTTCCATTCTGGCCATTCTGGCCTCAGTTGATAAGGATTCAGATTCATTTGAAGTTCTTGCGTTATCCATTTCACTATAAGCAGTTATAACAGTTATCAACATAGTCAGTCATTTCCTTAAGCAGGTTAACACATTAGCATATAATCAGTCATGTCATATCCACACACTTTTCATGCTCATGAAATGCCCTATTGCTCTTCTAGGACACCCTATAGCTCATCTGGACACGTGTGTGCGGTATAACTCGTGGTTAAGTATCGCTCTGATACCACTCTGTCATGACCCAAAGCCGCCCCTATGGGTTTAGTACCGTAACCAGCCAGTAATCCAAGATTACCGAAGGCCTGCTTAACAGTAATACAGTAAAACAGAGTACAGGGGCATGGCGGAAGCCAATACAGTAAATAAACAATGTCCAATGAGCTGTGACAGTCTGTATGCTAAAAAGATTTTTCATACATTTATACGGAACAGTACCAAACAGTATGCACAATATTTACAATATACAGTACAGGGACTTAATCCCTATTAAGTAGTACGGTAACAGTCTATACAGTATCACAAAAACAGTACAAGACAGACGGGGAAATAAAAAAACACCCCTAAGCCATAGCTTGGCAGGCTCGGAACCTCGCAGTGAGGCACAGTGGTTGGCTTGACAAAACTGGAGTTACCCCGACGCTCCTAGCTGCGGTCTGGTACCTGTACACCTACATATATATATGAGCAGTGAGCTAAAGCCCAGTGAATAACATAATGCGTAAAGAGGTTTAGAATGAATGTCCTTACAGTAATGAAAACAGTTCATTTCAATCAGTATATCAGTTGCTCAGTACAGTAAACAGTCATATGTGGTACATCCATTAGCATAACAGTAAACAGTAGGTCTTAAGAGACCGAACAATAGTGATGGCCATCAATCAGTAAATAGAAGTGGTTCCACGAGGGAACCAACAGAGATCTCTGTAGCAGTAATAGTGAACAGTAGGTGCTAAGGATGCCACAGTACAGTTCAGAATATAGGACATACATTCATTCAGTAAACAGTAAACAGTTCAGTTCAGTATTCAGAAGATAATCATTTTGAACATATCTTTACACAATTGTTACTCACAAAGTTCTGGGCTACAGTAGGCTAGAGCATCTCCTCGGAATGCCAACCCTATACAGTTAACAAATTGAACACACTCTAAATTTCACAGTTGGGAAAGATAATTATTAACTCCCTATTATGCCTCGGTGTGTTCTACATCTATATCCTCATTAAGATGTCTAAAACTAGGCCTAAGAATGCCTAGGATGGAATGAGGATGCAAAGATGTACACAGAAAACATTTTCAGAATTTTCAGTGAAACAGGGTTTCGCTCGAGCGTAGGTTTCCCCGCTCGAGCGTACATGCAAACAAAGTGACCCGCTCGAGCGTCAACTTCCCCGCTCGAGCGTGTCACCCAATACTCCGCTCGAGCGTTCATTCCTCCGCTCGAGCGGACTGATGAACAGTGCAAAGTACTGAATGCTCAATTTCTCCGCTCGAGCGTGCATCACTCCGCTCAAGCGGTCTGTAAAACAGGTCAAAGTACTGAGAGCTTGATTTCCCCGCTCGAGCGGATGACCAAAATTTGGAAATTCCATATTTGAGTCCCAAGCTCAAATTCAACTTAAAATGCTAAAATTTCGATCCTCTTGGGCTAATTTTCTGGGAAATCCTTGTAAACACATAATATTACTTGATTCAAAACTCAATTTGTAAAATCAAAGCCCAAGGGGAGTTTAATTAAACCAACTTTCAAACCCAATTTCAAGAACATACTCCAAACATGACATGCATGAATTTTAAATCAAATTAAAGCTTCAAAGCTTGCTCAATTGAGCTCATTTCTTCAAGAACATGATGAAATCATGGATTATGATCAAAAGATGGACAAGCATGTAAGGTTTCCATGAAGTCAAACTCAAAACTCTTCACTATACACATGCATGCAACAATTAAGCTACAAATCAACATTTTTAGACTAATTCATGCCTCAACTCTACAATTTGACATGGATCATGCATAAATTAACTTAAACTCAACAATGAGGAGGTGAACTCCTTACCTAAGTCTTGTAATCCAAGTGTAAAAGCTTAAATATGAAATCTATTCTCCAATCCTCTCAATTTCCAAGCAAGACCAAGCAAAATGAGATGAAAACACTCTCACTCCCTATTCTCCCTCTCTCTAGTCGGTGGTGTGCTCAAAATGAGCTGAGCAAATGTGTGCCTAAGTGTAAAACAAGGCTCAAATATTGATCATGTAGTAGGCCACTAAGGTGGCAAGTTGGTAAATAAGGCAACTTATGTATTTAGCTTATTTTAATCTAATTTAATCATACCAAATAAATTTTCAATTAAATATACCATAAAATTATATAAAATCGAAGGATCATAGAACATCGATCAATTTCAGATTCGGCCGCTGATAAGGCCTTCAATTTACAGTCTAAACAAAACAAACTGAACAGATAATTAAACAGTTAAACAGATAAAATGCAATTCAAACAGATACAGGCAATCGATTCAGTTTCAGATTTAGTCAGTCAGTTCAGTTATTCAGTCAGTTCAATTATCAGTCATAGTCAGTCTTAGTTTAGCAGTAATCGGTACTCAATCAGTGACTTATCGGTAATCAGTGTGAGGGTCATTACATCGGCCATTTTCTAGATTTTAAAATGATAGATTCCAAGACGATTATTAGCTAGGTTTAAGATCTCCAATTAGTTCTCAATGACATACATGCGGAAGAGATGGTTCTTAGTGATTCTTTCCAAGTAGCGGCAATCATTAAAAAATTGCCACAATCTTGGAAAGAATTCTAGAATTATCTTAAGCATAAACGTAAAGAGATGAAATTGGAAGAACTGATAGTGCGACTAGAATTGAAGAGGACAATCGTGGTTCTGACAAGAAATCAGGAAACCACATCATGTAGGCTAAAACAAATATTGTAGAACATGGACAAGGGTCAAAATTCAACAACAAGAAGCGGAAGCATGATGGCAATGGTCCCAAACAAGGATCCACTAGTAAGATCAACAAAAGGATTAACAACAGGTTCAACAAGAGGTTCAAAGGAAAGTGTTCTGTGTGCGGCAAAGGTGGACATCGCGCTAAGGATTGTCACGTTCACAAGGACAGAAGGAGTTTAAGCAAACAGCCAGCACAAGCCAACATAGCCGAGGATTTTTATCTTTTCGATGAAGTGGCAAACATCAATCTTGCTGTAGTAGTCTCTGAGGCAAATTTGGTGGGCAATCCCAAGGAGTGGGGGGTAGATACTGGAGCAACACGCCATATTTGTGCAGATAAGAAGATGTTCACAACCTACAAAGTGGTGGAAAGTAGGGAACAACTTTTTATGAAAAACTTCTCCACTTCAACTATGGAAGGACAAGGAAAGATTGTGCTGAAAATGAACTCGGAGAAAGAACTCACACTCAACAATGTACTTCCTGTGCCAAAGATTCGCAAAAATTTGATTTCTGGGTCATTATTGATCAAGAATGGGTTTAGATTAGTCTTTGAGTCTGACAAGGTTGTACTGTCCAAGAGTGGAATGTATGTGGGGCGAGGTTATATGGGTGATGGGCTTTTTAAGCTCAATGTACTAACTGTTGTACCAAATTTGACTATTAATAATAAAAACACATCTTCTGTTTATATTACTAAGTCTTCTTTTTTATGGCATGGTAGATTACGACACATAAATTTTAATTCTTTGCATAGACTTGTTTCTTTAAAATTTTGTCAAACTTAGAATTTGATCCTAATCATAAATGTGATATTTGTGTTGAGGCAAAACTCACTAAGGCATCATTTAATAAAGTAGAAAGAAGTATTGAACTTCTAAGTCTAATTCACACAGATATCTATGATTTAAAATTTGTTCAAACTAAAGGAGGTAAAAAGTATTTTATTACTTTTATAGATGATTGCAATCGATATTGCTATGTTTACTTATTGAGAAGTAAAGATGAAGCCTTAGAAGCTTTTAAGCCTTATAAGCTTGAGGTTGAAAATCAACTTGGCAAAACTATTAAGGTAGTGAGGAGTGACAGAGGTGGTAAATATGATGCACCATTTGAGGAATTTTGTTCTAAACATGGTATTATTCACCAAACCACTGCACCCTATTCTCCTCAGTCAAATGGAGTTGCTAAGAGAAAGAATCGAACTCTTAAAGAGATGATAAATGCCATGTTGATTAGTTCATGGTTACCTCAAAACTTGTGGGATAGAGGCGATTTTGTCTACTAACTTTATCCTTAACATGGTACCCCACAAGAAAATTAATCAAACACCTTATGAATTATGGAAAGGTTGACGACCTACCTATAATTACCTCAAAATGTGGGGGTGTTTGGCTAAGGTGGCAGTCCCTAGTCCCAAAATGACTAAGATAGGACCAAAAACCGTTGATTGTGTGTTCATTGGTTATGCAAATAATAGTAGTGCATACAGATTCTTAGTTCATAAATCTGAAAATCCTGATATTCATATAAATACTATTATTGAGTCTAGGAATGAATCGTTTTTTGAACACATTTTTCCTTGCAAGAAAACTGAAGAGTTTAAAACTCTCGAAGCTAAGAGACAAGTTCAAATAAAAGAAATTTTGATACTGCTATGGGTGGCAGTGAAGACCACAGTGATAATGAAACAGATGAACCTAGACGTAGCAAGAGGGCTAGGATCTCTAAATCATTTGGTCCAGATTTTCTAACATACCTGTTAGAAAATGAGCCTCAAAACTTCAAAGAAGCAATGTCAAGTCTTGAAGCTCCATTGTGGAAATGTAAACCTCTTGGATATAAGTGGATATTGAAGAAAAAAATAAAAGTAGATGGTTTAATAGATAAATACAAGGCTAGGCTTGTTGTTAAGGGATACAGGCAGAAGGAAGGCCTTGATTATTTTGATACATATTCACTAGTGATAAGCATAACATCTATTCGCATGCTAATTGCGATTGTAGCTTTGTATAATCTGGAGATACATCAAATGGTTAAAATAGCCTTTTTGATTGGCGAGTTAGATGAGGAAATCTTTATGGAACAACTGAAAGGGTTTCAAGTTCCCGACCAAGAGAAAAAGGTTTGTAAACTTGTCAAATCCTTTTATAGATTAAAACAAATTTCGAAACAATGACATGAAAAATTTGATCACGCTATGCTTTCGGATGGTTTTAAGATAAACGAATGTGAAAAATGTGTTTATATTAAAAGCACAAACAAAGGCTATTCATAGTTTGTCTTTATGTGGATGACATGCTCATTATTGGAAGCAATAAAGACATGATTAAATCCACAAAGAAAATGTTGAACGAAAAGTTTGACATAAAAGATCTGGGAGGAGCAGATGTAATTCTAGGAATAAAATTACCAGAACATCTGAAGGACATGTTTTATCTCAGTCTCATTATGTTGAGAAGATTCTGGAAAAATTTAGAAAGCATGACGACCGTCCTGCTAAAACACTTGTTGACATTAGTCTTCATTTGTCAAAAAATACAGATGTAGGCATATCACAATTAGAGTACTCTCAGATAATCTAAAGCTTGTGTACTTAATGAATTGTACTAGCCAGATATAACCTATGTTGTAAGCAAATTGAGTAGGTACACAAGTAATCCAGAGTCCGATCATTGGAAAGCGATAATTAGAGTACTTAGGTATCTAAGACATATCCAGAATTATGGCTTACATTATACCAAATATCCAGTCGTACTCAAGGGATACATCAATGCAAATTGGATATTGGATACTAAAGACTCAAAATCCACTAGTGAATACGTCTTTACCCTGGAAGGTGCTGTAGTCTATTGGAAATCCTCCAAGCAGACATGCATAACAAGGTCAACAATGAAATCTGAGTTTATCGCTTTAGATAAAACAGGAGAAAAAGTAGAATGACTTCGTAATTTCTTAGAAGACATTCCAATATGGTCTAAACCTGTGCCAGCTATATGCATTTACTGTGATAGTGAAGCATCAATGGACGGACACAAAATCATATGTATAACGGTACGTCTAGACACATTCGTTAAAGATATAATACCGTTAGGCATTTGTTCTCACATGGAATAATTTCCATAGAACATGTAAAGTCGAGAGAATATTGCGGATACATAGAGAATATTGCGGATCCATTAACTAAAGGGCTAACCAGAGAGCAAGTGTACTATTTATCGAGGGGAATGAGATTAAAGCCTATTACTTAAAAGTCGCCATAATGGCAACCCAACCTAGTTGACTGGAGATCCCAAGATCTAGGTTCAAAGGGACAACCGAATTATGGATGACTTCACATATCACTAAGGAGGTTTTCTCCTACCCATTTTTATGATAAGAAGAGTGATACCTGCAGCGTTAGTAGGATAAGTTTTGCTTTTGATGATTCTTATAGCTTGGACATCCAAGTGAGGTATAGTAGGATACTCTTAATAAGAAGTCACCTATATGAGTGTGAACTGGGCCGATTCTATGAGAATTGAGAAGGCTAAATTCTCTAGAGCACTCATGAATTACCAGGTGTTGTTTAGAGCCAAAATGAACACAACCGTAAGAACCAAACTGTGTTTGTGGATACACTATGTGTAGTCTATTGTCTTGACTTACACAAACAACTGAACAGTTCAAGGCATCGCGTCCACTGGTTAGCCAGTAAGTTCGATAGGCTTTCACTAGAGGAGGTTCAAAGCCAAAAAACTACCTATCTCGATGTGGTGTGTTTTCTTAATTTACTCTTTCTTTGTTTGCATTTGGTTGCATGTCCGTTAACGTAAATTCCATTCATGAGGGGGATTGTTGGAAAATGGCTTTGAAAAAATCTTATTTTTTGCTAACTTTGAGCATTAATTAAGGTAGGACCCAAGCATTATTTTTAACTTTACTAATTGGGTCCATGTTTAATGTCGCGTAGTGAATAACATCGTGTATTTGGTTGCTCAAAACCATTTCCGGATGAATGAGAATTCAGCACGCATTTTTGGATTCGTGGATATGGCTTTAGGTGGGTTTTCTACACATTGTTAAATGTGCTTGTCCCATATTGGAAAGGTTTAATGATTTATATGGGTATATAAACTCTAGCTTGGAATACTTGGGATGGACCCCAAGGAATACCCAAGTTTTGTGGAAGGATGAGATTATGGGTAAAGTGGGCTAGACCCATCCGTCTGGTCAGTCGGGCTGGCTGGGCTGAGCTTGGGCGCGGGTGCGTGGTGTGAGGTTGGGTTGGGCTTGTCCGACCCAATACTTATCTTTTTAAGCCAAAAAAATTTGTATTTTATTTATTTAATTTTGAATTTCGGTTTCAAAATTCAAAAAAATCTGTCCAAATTTTTTCCTTCACCTTAATAGGTTCATACCTGTTAGAATCCACCCGAACAAGTTCATACATGTTGTATTCCACCCGAACAGATCTGTTTCTGTTCAAATCTGTCCAAACCGATTTTTTACCTGTTGAATCTATCTGAACAGGTTTTCTATCTGTTAACACCTGTTCGGAAAAGTCACCTATGCTCCTATATATATCCTGTCATTCCAGCAATTCTGATTATCTTAATTTTCCAAACATTTCTTCCTTTCTTCTTGTGTTCGTCATTCTGTACTCCTACATCTGTCTACTATTTAGTTTCTAAGAAAAGAAATAGAGAGTTACAGCATTGTTTAGTTCATCAGACTTGATTTTGTAGTGCTACAAATCAAGTAGATAGTCGTTGTATCCTGAGAAGTAGACACCGTTAAATCTCGAAGCACCGGAGCAAGGACGAAATCTACTTTAAGGAGATTGTGTCCAACACAAGCTTCGACTTATAATTTCTGTAAGCAATTAATTCAGAATTTAATTTATATAATTATTTTCTGGGTTAATTATTTTTAATTTGTAGTTAATATTATTTATACACAACCACTCGGTTTATAATAGTGCGGCCATATGATCCCATTTCGGAACCCGTTTCGATGATTTGAATCGTTCACAATTCCAAGTACAAAGAGTAGAACATACCTACAAAATATCAAGTTAATTGAATATCGTTAACCCTTCTTCCACTCACATTTGTATTCAGTTTTATAATTTAAATCACATTTTCATTTATTTTTTAGATACAAATGTAATTTGATGAAATGATTTATGATATCCGAATAACTTGATTTTTTATAAGAATGTTCTACTCGATGTACTCTAAAAAATAAACGATTTGGATTATCAAAAATGGCCTCAAAATGAGCCCATATAGCTACACAACAATAATTGTTGTGTGGGAGGCACATCATTCACCCCATTTCCTTTGATGTAGCAGAAAGGTTGGGAATATTACCTCATCTTTATTTTTAATTTAATTTAATTTAATTTTTTAAAAGAATATTATATATATATATATAAATTTAATAAGAAATGAAATGAATAGGAGCCTTTAATCACTTGTTAGTGCGGTATTTAACTTTATCTAAATACACTGTATATAAGACTATAATGAAAAATATGGGCTACAAATTATCACATAAATTTTGAATTTGACATTCAATTGGGCTCGTTTGGAACAGATTTTTTTAGTGGTTTTTCAATTATTTAGCTAAAATATAAGATTGATGTTTTACGAAAAATATGTAAAAAGTAGAGTGAATGGAACAGAAAAATCTTTGACTTTTGAATATTTATTGATATTTTAAATTTTTTAGTGATTTTTTAATTTTGGGTCAATTATACAAATAGTCCCTATAGTTTGAGACTTGTGTCGCTTTGATTCCTAACTTTTCAATTGTGACACATTTAACTCTGAATTTTGAATCTTGTTTCAAATAAGGACAATTGAAGATATCATTAGATTTTTCAAGGGTAAAATTGTCAATTTGATAAAATATAAACCAATTTGATAAAAATAAATGTCAAACAAATATTTTTGAATTTTAAAAAATTATTTCTACCCACTAAAAATAAAATTATGTAAAATTAATAAATTTTTTAGACATTTATTTATTTTTTTACGAAATTAATTTTTATTATGTGTTTGGATGATGATCATATAAAATTAATTTAAAAAAATTAATCATGCAGTTTTTATTAATTTTACATAATTTTATCATTGGTGGATAAAAAAAATTTTAAAAAAATTAAAAATATTTTTTTGATATTTATTTTTGTCAAATTAGTTTATATTTTATCAAACTGACGATTTTACCCTTGAAAAATCTAATGATATTTTCAATTGTCCTTATTTGGAACAAGATTCAAAATTCAAGATCAAATGTGTCACATTGAAAAGTCGGGGACCAAAGTGACACAAGCACCAAACTATAAGGACTATTAGTGTAATTAACCCTTTAATTTTTAAACTACTTTAGCTTGTTGCCAACATGAGAAGCCAATTTGCATAGCTGGAATTACACAGGGGAATAGAAACTCATTGCCAAGATAGAAATAGAATTATAGTGTCAAAATATAAGAAGGATTAATTATATTTTTGTTCTCAAAATACAATGCATTGTGTCATTTTGCTCTGCAATATTTAAATTAGGTCAATTTAGTCTTCAATACATAAAAAAGTGCTTCAATTTAGTCTACAATAAAATGTTTCAATTTAACCCCTAAAATATTAATACGTGTCGTTTAAGTGAAAACTCACTTAAAAATTTACACTTTTAATCTCCAAATTATGTGATGCGTGTCATTTTGATATTCAAAATTACATTATTTACTCTTGATTTTAACAACGAAATTTGGCTGAGGGGCAAAATTGAAACAGTTTGTATGCATTGAGGATTAAATTGAAAAAGTTTTTATACAATAATGACCAAATTAATACAATTTAAACATTAAAAATAATACAAAATTCATATTTTAAGGACTAAAAATATAATTAACCCATAGAAGGAATATTTCCCATTACTAGGAATCATAGTCCTAAACGAAAATTTCAATGTCAATGAAACTTCCGTGTTTGGGTTGAATAAAATTTATATTCAAAACTGATAAAAATTTAAAATTGTGGATCCAATCAACTTGTTACTTTTAAATAGTCGACATTTATCTAATAATGTGAGACTACTAAGGATTTTCATAAAATTATGGCTCAGTTTAAAATTGTAATTCTTATGCTGTGTTTGGTTGGAAGATTTGAGAAGGGATTTGGAAAAATAAAAAATAAAAAAGGTAGGTGAAATGTAAATAAACATATTTATATTTCATATAGTTTCACACACTTTTCCTTTTCCCTTTCCAAATCCCTCTCCAAATTTCCCAACCAAACACAACTTTAGTGCAATCAATAATCAAAAATTACATTCATATTCTATTCCGTTCAACATTGAAATCTTGAAGATCTAGAATCACTTTTTCATTCCAAGTTCTAATTCTTATCATCCAAACTTAAATTTCAAACAGTAATGCTAGAGACCTCTAATTTAAAGGCTCTAAACGCACCTCTAATGAGGTGAAAAAAAAAAAAAAAAAAAAAAAAAAAGACACAGCACTGACAGTGGCACCTCTAATTAGAGGTCCCAAGCATTTTTGAAATTTCAAATAATTGTTACTTGAAGCAACGAAAATTTTGATACCATAAGTAATCCTACATACCTACTTAGCAAAGCATACATTATTTTATTTTTTTTATTTTTCTCACTATTTGAGAATTAAAAACTTTGCCATACCGTTTGAATATTGAAATGCATTTATAGATGAACACAAAATTTTATAGTTTTAAAAATTATTAGATTAATAGAATTAAATAAGTTCCAAATTTATTTGAAACAATTTTTGATAATTTATAAAATGGTTGAATCTTGTTGGTTAAAAGGCTCTTTTGTTCATAGGCATTTAAATATTTTTAACAAACTAAATAAGATATACAAATTGTAACTCAAGAAAATATCATATTTTTAATTAAATAATTTGAAAAATTAAATAAACTATATTTAAAATTACAATCAAACAATAGTTAACTTTTATAAACAAATAAGAAGAAGAAGTCATCAACTAAAAAAAAGGCTAAAAAAACTATTTGTTCTTTACATCCCTATCTTTTTCGCTTTTCTAATGACGATTTTTAGATTGTCATGTTTTCACAAGTTTGCTAGTTTTTAATCTTTTTTTATGGTAAACTAACCAATGGGTGGTGATTAAGAGCTCTAATAATATAGCTCTAATAAGAGCACTAGTGACATGGCAACCTAAAAAAAAAAAAAAAAAAACAAAACAAAGGCAAAAACATCAAATCATACAGTGGGGCCCACAGGTTAGAGCTCTTTTAGAGCTCACAATTTAGAGGTCTCAAGCATTTTTTCCAAAAATAATACTCTTTACGCTTGGGTCTCGTTTGGGAATTTAAATTTTTTTTTAATATAAACTAATCAATATATCTTCATAAAAATGGCATGCTCATGCAAATTTTGTATGAAAGGAATTCTTACAATTGTGATGGACAAAAAGGTAATTATCCATTACATCCTGGACCCAATTTGAGGGGAAATTCTATTTACACCACCCTAATAAACTCATGACAAATATTTTCTCAATACACATCTCTATTAATTTAATTATTAAGTAATTATCTCAATCCACATCCTTAAAATTACAAATAAATCATTCACTCATATGTACACACACTTTAATTTCTCCTTCGATTTCGGCTCAAATTCATCATTAGCTTCACCATCATAGTTGAATTCAGTGATGATTCCTGAATCAATTTCTAAGATTCCAGGATTGAATTCAATCATGTCCACATGGTAGAACTCCGAGTAGATTTTTGCCCACTTGTCCTTCTCTGCCTTCTTGGTGTCAGCAACTTCAATGTAATGCGAAACAGAGGTCTGCCACCGTCCTAGATAAAGTACAAAGAGCTTTTTCATCTTCGAAAAAAATTCAGGATTGAATTCCAGAATAGACTCATTAACATTAAACAATGTGTTAAGCTTTTCAAAATCCTGAATCTTTGTTAACCCATTAGCAATTAAACATGCCCGTGAAGTCACATTACCATCATCATCATCATCGTGATCAAAATCGAAGAAGCTAGATGTCTTGGCAATCTCAATCACCAAAGATCGAACAAAAGGGTCCATCTTCCAGATGTTGACTGCAAAGCTACCCATTTTGCACACGGGCTCAATGAAGCGCTCCACGAAAAGATTGATGAATAAATCATTGGCGATTTGCTCTGTGGTCGCAAAACCTTCCCCGATCCACCAGTATATCATGACTCTTTTATTTATTTCAGCATTTTCCGGGAAAACAGAAAAACATAAGAGACAGTTCTTGGACAGTGAATCGATTTAATTTTTTTGTTTCAAAAAGTGTATATTGAGATATTTTTATTTCTAAAAGATGTGTATATAGAATTTGTATATATAATATTAGGAGTGTTGATCAATGGCTATTATAGTAATTTTTAATTAGGATATAATTGTCATTAATTTAATTTTTCATTAAGTGTGTTGACTGAGTTTATGAAGTTGGTGGAAATAGAATTTCCCCAATTTGAGAGGCCTTAAGTACACTAAAAATAATACTTTTTACCCTTAGGCCTCGTTTAGAAATAGGCTATTTTAGTAATTTTTTGACTTTTTAGCTAAAATATAAGATAAAAAAAACTAGTACATTTGGAGTGACTTTTTAGCTTTTTATGAAAAAATATACAAAAAATAGAGAGAAAATGAAATTTTTAACTTTTTGGTATAGGTTATAAGTTTTTTTTATTTTTTTAGTAACTTTTTAACTTTTAAGTTAAAACAGTTACTTGCCAAACGAGGCCTTAGGTTTTGATGATTTAAGATTTTAGTCAAAAAAAAAATTAAAAAGTCATTATAAATTATCACATTACTCTCTTTATTTATTTTTATAAAAAATTAAAAAAAATCAACTAAAGAACAAATTCCTAAATAAGATAAAGTTTTTAGTAAGGTACAACGTCAGTATAAGATTGATGTAAAGAATTATTTGTAGTGTATTACAAGTTCTTGCTTGGCTTGTCAACAAGCTAAGTTAAAAAATTAATCGCTGAACATGAATTGCCAAACAAGTCCATAGTTTATTCGTTTTTTGGATTAAATAAGTCAAAGATTTTGACTTTAAAATAAAAGCCAAATGAGACCTAGGCTATGTTTGGCATGGGATTTTTTTAGCTAAGCTACAAAATAGATTAAAAAGTTAATAAGACAAAATATCATATTCAAATCATAATTATTTTATTTTTCCTCACACAAAAGTTAAAAAAGTCAAAAAACTTATCCCAAACGAGACTTTTTAGTCACATTATAAAATAGCCAAAAAACCAATCTACATCTCAAATGAAAGCTTAATAAATACTAGCATATTACCCGTACTATTCACGAGTATAAATAAATAATCAAAAAATAGTTTTTAAATTTAAATAATAATTTAAAATTTGTAGTAAAAAAAAATGATTTATAATCAATAAAATTTTATTCATTTTTATCAAAGGTACACATAAGAAAAAGTTTTTGTTTTGATGTCAATAATTGTATGCTCTAATTTCTTAATAAAAAATACATGTTATCAAAGGTTAGACTGCGCTAACTCATGGACTATGTTTTAGCCTAAAAAATATAATAGACCATGAAAATTTATCCCAAAAGTGAGTGTACAACATGAATTTAAAGTAATTTTGAACTTTTCAATATAATATTTTTTCAATAAGATTATGACATGTGTATTTGACATTTTGACCATTCGATAAATTATGATTAACAGCTAAAAAATAATTTAAATGTTTTAAAATTATATATGATTCAAATTTTCTTTGGACTTTTTTTAAATTTAAAATTAAATATAGCTTAGACATAGTTTAAAAAAAAAAATTACTATCTAACTAAAAAGATATAGCTAAAATTAATTTTTGACATTATATGTACATTTTTTTTATTAAATTTGAATTTGAAAATTTAATATGGTTGGACAAGTCAATAGTTTAAATTATATTTATTTTTTAGTTTCAAATATTTAGAAATGAATAATATTTTGAAGTAAATATTTTTATAATTTTAAATAAAGAAAAAGTACCCATAAATCCCATATGGAGTACTATTGAACCATTTAGTTTCAAGAGTTTTCTTATAAACCAAATAGTCCTAATTGATTTTAGAATGTGTATTTATTTGATTTTGTAACGCCACACTTTTTATTTCACGGATGCCATTACCAATCCATTACTATCATACAATTTCAAAGATAACAAATGGAAGTTCTAATACATTAATAAAAATAAATAATTGAAGAAGATTCTCTCATTCGAATATATCTATTATTAAGCAAAAAGGTCTTTTAAACCCCAAGACTTGTGGAAGCTCCAACATGCCAATCCTAATTTCCTAATTTTTTATATTTTTTTTTAAAAAAATTGACTTGGTGATTGGTTCAAAGATTATAATAATTACACTATTGAATAACGCAATAAATGAAATCCTAATTTCCTTACTTTTTACATCCCCAAGAGACCCATGTAATTATTGTGTAAATGGCTCTTAATTTTTTTCCCTCTTAATTTTTTTGTTTTGTTTTTTGAAAAAACAAATAAATAAACACTTATTAAATTCTTTCAAACTCCTCGGTCAAACCCCATGTATTTAATTTATATAATATTAAAAAAAATTAAAACAAATATAAATATCTATAATTATCCCGTGCATAGCACGGGTGATAGGCTAGTAATGAATGAAACAAAAGGCACAATTAAATAAGTTGTCCGTAGGTTTACATCATTACATAAAAGGAAGGGTTCAACCCTTTTACAACAATGGCATTCCGCCAACAAATAAAAGGCCTCGTGGCCAACAGATAAAGAAGATTCTCGACATTCACCTGAAAAAGAATTAGCAACGTAGGATGAATATAAAGTCCAGTAGGGATCCCAACATGATCCTAAACAATAACAACTTACAGATAGTTATAATCATGAATGCTCCAACTCCTACTATATAAATAATGTGACAGTTTGTACCGAAGTATATTTACATAAGTATTTTTTCCAAAATCATTCAATTTGTTCAACAACACAGACGGTTCACATTTCCTTTTCGTTTTCCATAAATAAAAAAAATCATGTAACAACCGTTTGCTTTCGAAATATTTTCACAAAAATCAGATTTCCTCATATTACTTACAACTCAATACATAACCTACGTCCGTCTTCAACAAGTTCATCACATTTTTTGGACTTAAGCCCAAGTCAAAGAGATACTTTCAACAATTAATTGGATACGCTCACATGTACACATAAACATCTAACACGAAGATGAAAATTAATCTGAAAAAGATTGAGTTTCATCTCCGTCAATTTGGGTGTTGTTCTTCCCATCTTCTTCTTGCTTTTGAGGTAGGAATTTTCTTAACAATGTTCATGTTGTTTAGGTTTGTTATATGCTAATTTTTATTGTTTGAGTTTTCGAATAGCTAGATTTTGATTATAGTTGTATTAATGCATTAAGTTGGGGGAAAACTCTTGTCTTTTGTTGTGGTTTGAAATTAGCTATCACATGGTTGTTGTATAATGAGATTTTGAGGAAAATTGTGTTTTGGAAAGAAAACCCCAAAAGTTTTATCAAAACATAGGATGTTTGGCATTTTGGAAATGGTATGGAAATTGTTGATGTTGTGGGATTTTTGAAGAAAACAAGATTGGTTGGAAATATTTCTGAACCATTGGAAATAACGAGTATTGATTACTCTTTTTGAGATATTGAGTTTTATTGAGAAATCTATATTATTTTCTTTTCTTTTCTTTTTGAAATTGAATATTAAATGTTGGGATTCACAAGCCTCGTAAGAAGTGTGAATGTTGTTTATTGGGAATTATTGAGATTTTGGGAAAAACATGGACATTCCAGATTTTGATATCATATTGGATTATATTATTTTTGTTGTCTTTTAATAACTATATTGGAGATAATTATGTTGGCTATTAGTGGAGGATAACATTGTCGTGTGTTAGAAATTGCATGTTGTTAGACGATTAAACTGTTTACAAATCATATATTGCATTGTACATATCATGGATGTATAAACTGGATGCTTTACATTTTGAAAACATTATGTTGAGAAACTTGTATTGTTTTAGGAAAAGGGGTAAATATCGTGTAGAATTTGGTTGGGGTTATGGTTATTTATTTTGACCTTTGTGTCTTAGTAAAAGTCCAGAAACCAACATGGTTAGATGTCAATCCTTCCAGATAGTACCTGAAAAATGGCTTTTAGTAGTGCTTTTATAGCCTACACGTACATAGAGATTCTCAGTATTTGTATTTACTGCTCTGATCTCTACTTTAAAGGAAAGAATAATGAATTGAGGTTTGAACTCTTGTATGACATTGTTTCAAAGAAGAAGAAAAAACATGTTTTTATCATGGCATGTGATGTCCTGAGTCCTTTTGAAGCAATTTGAGTATATTAACTTAAATTTCTTTCCCTTTGATTATCCTTATTATTGTGGAGCTCTTCAAGTCTGTGTTGTCACCCATTCTTTTCTTTGTGGTTGTTCAAGTACATCATATAGTGTGTTCCGGAGTGTCTATTTGCATTTTGGATATTGGAGGTGTAACGAGTTGAATCAAATTGAATTTATACTTTAATCTCAGTTGAGGATTTATTTTAAATTATTAAACTCCATTCATTTTGAACCCAATTGATTGAATCGTGACCCATTAGTAACCATAAAATATTGTTGTGGTTTTATTATTATTAATTGATTACCATAAAAGAGTTGTGAATATTTATGGTGTGCACCATTACACGAAATATATTTTGTGATGAGAAAATATTATTTCTACTTTTGTCATTAAAGATGTTGAAATGTACTTTTAGTTGATATATATATATAGGTGTATATGTATAGGTAGATATTTGTTTGAAACAAAAAAAAAAAAAAAAAAAGAAGGAAAATAGCAAAGCAGCAGCCATGTGGGCCTTTTTCCCTCCTTAACCATTGCATTACCTTCTCATTTTCTTTATTATTGAGCAATAGTGTGCTCTCCCTCACATCTCTCGGTTATATCTCTCTCCCTCTGAAATTTTTTTTCTTTGGTTATTTATTATATAAAATCCTTGATTCATCAAAACCTGTTAGGTTTTAGACCCTAGTTCCATAGATCAAATTGTAGAGGGTTTCGAGGGCTCCGATTTAATTTGAACGAATCGAATTTTTGTCGCCGAAAATTTTTATTTTCTTGGAAGCTCTTGGATTGAGGTAGGGATTTTTCCTACACTTCTTTATGTACTTTTACTTAATTATATGGAGGTTATAGTTTTATATAATTTAATTAGAATTTTTAGAAAATTTGTGATTTATTTGCTTAAAAGGGAAATTTTGAGAAAAATAAAGAGTTGATGCCCAAATTGCAAAAGTGTAAACTTGGAATATGTTTGTAAGGTTATGAAAGAGCTATGTTTTAAATTTGAACAAAAACGAATTTCGATTCGATCGGTTTCGAAATTTTTACCAGTTTACGACCAAAAGAGCATTTTTAAAGAAAACAAATGAATTATGTTTAACTTTTGGGGCTTTTGATCAAAATAGGATGTCATAGTTGAATAATGCTTGGAGAATGAGTTTGGAAAGAAAATGATGTTTTCTTGGGCATTAACGGTATTATTTTGCTTAATGTATCTGTTGGAATAAAACCGACATGGTCAAAAATGGACCTTGAGAAGTTACTGGATGTGATTGTGATATGAAAACTAGTGTAGTTGTTCATATTTGTTGAGATGTGGAACAGATTGCATTTATCAGAATTTTTGAAATTTAATTGTTTAAATATTTGTTTAGAATATCTATTTTGGGCTATCGGTGGAGGATAACCATGATTGTTATAGAAATGCATGAGACGTTGGTAAATTGAACCACATTCCTCATTTGTTGCATTGGACATTGCATTACATTCATTTTATTGGAAATGTATCTGTTTTTTAGAAATGTTTAGAAATGTATCTGTTTTTTAGAAATATTTAGAAATGTATTTGTTTTTTAGAATGTTTGGAAATGTATTTGTTTGCGAAAAGATGAATACTTAGTGAATCTGGGTAGGGGGTGTAGAATCGCGCAGTTAGGTGTCAAGCCTTCAAGTTTACTGGTAAAAATGACAGTGGTAGTGCATTAAGGCCTACTTGCAGACACTCACCTAGAGATTCACAAAGCCTGTATTCATGTAACAGATATGGTTTAAAATGGAAATAGTTTTATATCTGTTATTGCATCTTAACGTTGCATGCTTTATAAAAAGAGAGATAAACTATTTTATCATGAGCATGGCATGAGCATAATCCTCTTTAGTCTTGTTATGGTCTACATGTTGTGCAGTATATCTCTACTGGGTTGTGGCTCACCCTATAAGGGAAACCATTTTAGATACAGGTGATATGCCTCCGCCAAGGCACTGACTTGAGAGGACTCGGAGCTGAGGCTTCATTTTGGTTTTATTGTTATTTGTTGAATGTAAGCCTAGGGTTGTATTTGCGTTGAGTTGAAACTCTATTTTGTGTAACCAAGAATGTTCTTGGATAAATTTGTAAGCCTATAGCGCACTCATTATCTGTTTGGCTTCCATTTTATACTTGTTGTAAAATGCATGCTTGAGATTAGAACTGGGGCAGTGAGATGTGAACAACATGCATTTGGCATTTGGGATTAAACGAAAATGGATGTATGGAATAGTTAGCTATAAATATGTGTTTGTCTATTAGGTGGGTTGTTGTATAAATAGATATATGTAGACACCCCATTTTTGACCGTCCTCAAGACTTGGACGTCACCGTTTGAACACACGGTGATTATCCGTGTTTGTGTTCGTCTCGAGTTCCCGGAGGCCTTGGCAGCGCGCCTCGTCTCAGGACCTCCCGACTCGACTGCTTCGTGTATGGTTTTGGCATCAAATACCTGTGTGTTTGCCTTGAAGGGCAGGGAATGGCTTGTTGGCCATCCCCACACCCCACCGGCCCTCCCCTACCATCACCGGCTGCACATTTGTGCCACCGGCAGTGTTTTCTTAAAACCTTTGGCCGGTCGGCACTATATTTTGCCTACCGGCATTTCTCTTGGCCGGTGACCCCTTTTGGTGGCCGGCGTGCACCCTTTGCACCCTTGAGACATGGTGCATGCCAGCTGTGCCAGCTAGAATGCACCATCACTCATCCCCGTGCATGGGAGTGACCCCTTTGCACCTTTAAACCCCCAAACCTTCTAGAAGGTTGAACCCTTTGGCCAAGCTTCTTGGAGAAGCTTGGCTAGCTGTCTTAGCTTCTCCAAGAAGCCAAGCCCCCTTTGCACCTCTTGACCCTTTCTCCTTTGCTTAGCCACTAAGCTTCTTGACTTGTTTTTGCCTATATAAGCATCATATCTCTCCCTTGGTTAAGGGGTTAGCCATTTTTGAACAAAAAACCAGAGCTTGTGTATCTATATATCTGCCATATATCTCCTCTCTCTAGATTTCCCTCTCTCTCCTCTTGTGTGTGTGTTTTTAGGCCTAAAAGTGTAGTTTTACCTTACTTTTGCACTCACACACACACCATCACACCTTAGCTCGAGATTGGGAGGCTTGGAGGGTTGTTTCTCGAGCATTTGGACTGATTTTGATCAATAGAGGGTGGCTGGACCAACTGCTCTTCAAAGTTTCTTCAAGGGTGAGCACTTTACTTTAGATTCCCCATTTTTGCAACAAGTATTTAGCTATCTTGCTTGCTGATTTAGGCTTTGTGTTTAACATGAAAAAGTCTTATATTTTTATGCTTAAGAACTTTCATTAAGGGTGTTTTGTGGTTGGGGGTCGAAATCTCCCCCTTAGGCCTTGTTTGGCCTCTTTTGGTCCCTTTTCCTTAAGCCTTGCTTATGTTGTTGTGTTGATCTCCTCACCACTGAAATCCAGTGGATTTTCAGTGGTGATGAAGGTGGTTTGAAGTCTTGTATAGGGGAGGGACACCCCTTTCCCCTTTGTCCCTTTTTGCCCCTTTGTTTTGGTCTAGAGGACAACATGCATTTTTTAGTCTTATATGCCTTCATTTCAGAGCTTATTTGAATGTTTTGGAGCATGTTATATCTCTGTTTTTGGTCGGATTTGTAGCCCTTAGCATGCATCTTATACTTGCTTTGTAATGCTCTACTTTGCCTAGAAATGTGCCATGGCTTTAACCTTGTATATCCTCATGTTTTAGCTTGGCTTATTGAAGCTTTTGGTCATGATTTGTCATGCTTTAGGTCTGTTAGTCACTGATTTTGCCATGTTTGGCATGCTTGGTATGGTTGCTTTGCATTTTGGCTTGTAAGCCTTGAGTATGCGATCCATGAACATGCATTGGTTAGGCTATTTAGGTGATTTGGAGTCATTCAACATGCTATTTCAGTCCGCATGCCATGCTTATATGTCTCCATTTGTCATGCCTTTCATGCTTTGAAACATTGGTCTTTTGTGCTTTGAAATGGACATTGTGCATGCTTGCATATTTAAAGCATTTGGGCTGCCATATCAGGGGCTTTGGGGGTTGTTTTACATGCTAAACATCTGTTTTGGTTGCTTGGTTCATGCCATGGGTGGTCTTGCTAATGGTAGTGGAGTACCCTCTTTTGTGCCTTAGCTTTAGGCCCATTTGATTTGTATGCTTGTTGAACATTTTGTCCATGGTTTTAGGCATTCTTCTGGCCACTGTTTCGGGGTGGATTGAGGTCTGCCCCTTTATGGTTTAAGTCCACTTTTGCATGTTTGTCTCATGTTCTTTGCATACTTGCTTCATTAAGTGTGATAGCATGATAGTTCTATTACATGATTTGTCCTTGTTTGCATTGCATTTGCGTCTCGTATGCTCTAGCATTTTGTATACTTAACATGATGTTGCATAGCATTTGGCATGCCTTGCATTTTAGTATCATGTTGCATTGTTAAGCCATGTTTGCATAACATGCATTGCATTACTTGGTTTGGGGTGTCAAACCAAGTGTGAGAGATGAGAGGCGTTTGTACTTCAAGTGACAAAACACGTCTCAATTCTCATGTCACTAAGGCCCTTGACTTGGATATGATAGGATCTTGGTCCTCATTTGTGTGTTGCATGCATCTTTACATTGAATTGCAATCTTGGTCCCTTAGGCCATCATGCATCAAAATGCATAATTGGTGGCCCAAGGACTAAGGACCATGCTTCCTTGAGTCCCATACGTGATAGGGGGCATGGCCATGCTTACATGTACCCAAAATTCCATACCATACACTGTCTGTCCTTGTTGCTGTCAAAAACCAGATTCTGCAGGAATTGTTTGCCGACCGGCAGTAAAGAGTGCCGACCGGCAATGTATTGGTGGCCGACAACCTCATAAGCAGCCGACAAACATTTTACATGGCCGGTGGCCATTTCATCCAGCCGATGGTGTGAAGCAGTGTGCATAGAAGGTATTCTGGGACTTTGGCAGTCTTTGGAAAGGCAGGACAGTGAAAACAGAGGCAGCAGTGGTATGGTGCGGGTTTTCCGGGCAAGACGGATCGAGCATGCATCATTTGCGCACCCCGAGGCAGGGCTGAGGCCCCCCTTCTTTTTACATTCAATTTAATTTGATAATTGGAATTTCTGTAATAATTTATTCTGTATTTGGACTGTACTATTTGGGACTGTATATTCTTTTGGTCCCTCCGTGTGAGGGCACATTTGTAATAAGTGTGTGTGAGTGGTGTGTATGTCTTCCAACCTCCACTTCTTTCTCCCTTTTATTTACCTGCTTATAATGGTAGATTAGGGCATATTTAAATTAGCATAACAGTATGATAGCATGCGTGCATCCATACATTCGTTTACATGCACCGGGCTCGGCGCATCATACTAACTGCATCGTATTTTCAATTCCGAATTGAATACATGCTACTTGTGTATTTCACATGCCATGTTTAGGATAGTCGAGCCTGTCTAGATTGCATCTTTGCCTGTGTTGCATTAGCCACTTAACATGAACTAGGATCATGCATTTGATTATTAACTGGTTTCTGTTTTGGCTTGGAGTACTAGGTGAGCTATTATGCTTTAGCATACTGCATGCGTGTGAGTGTTGCCATAATAGTATGATTACCATGAGGCTAGCTGCTTATGTGATATAACTGCTTGAATGCCTGTGGATGGAGGTCGAATTGCTTAAATTGGGATAATGCATTAAAACTGTGAGTTTTAAGCCCATTTGATAGTGGCAAAACCATCTTTTCTAAAGCCCACTTGAGGGTGGCAAAACCTGCATTTTAGCCTACTTGCGAGTAGCAAACCATTTTCACAAAACAAACATGCAATGTTTCGTTCCAATTTAGGCGATTTGGTCTATACTTGTTTGCTGTGCGCATAACATAGTAATTCTAGGCTAATAACCGATATAAGAGCATATAATGTTTTCAAAATCAGATATCATGGTTAGTAGAGGCCGGTTTTCGGACCGGGCGAAAGGGGGTGCTCATGGCTGACCTTTCCCGATCGTACCCAAGCTCCCGAGCCAAGACAACTTTGGTGATGACGGACACGTGGCCTTTTGGCACCGAGTCAGGGTTTCCTAAATTCCCCCATTAAAAAATATTTAGGTGGCGACTCTGTATCTGGCAAAGCAGTCCATGTTTGGCACTTCTTTTCAAAAAATCTGTTTCTCAAAACGGTTTGCCGGATTTGGACTTTTTGGTCCAGATTTAGAACCGTGACAATTTGAGTCCGAACTGTAGTAGACCCGCAAAAACGAACAGAACGGGGGGACTCACCCTCCCGGGGCGTTCGGGGACGTCTACAGTTTCTGGCGACTCTGCTGGGGAATTTAAAGAGCTTGACTCGAACTCGTGATATCCTGTTTTGATTTCATTTATGTGTCTCTTTGCATTGCATGTGCATTGGTGCGCCTAGGACACCGTGTTTGCCATCTGCCATTCCTGAACGGTTTGCCGGAGGTTTGTCTTGTCAAGGCATGGCCATAAGGCTGACTGGTTATGGGCTCTGACAGCATGGGAACACAAACCCCGGTTTTACTGGGGCACCCTTTTCGACCATTCGACCTAGTGCATGTTCGGAATCCGTAGTGACCATTCCAAACTAGGACAGGTTGCCTACCCGATTATAGGTTGTTTGAAACCGCTGTGTGCATAGTGAAACCCTAGCTCCTGACAAAATAGGACAGGGAAACCCTACCCCAACATAGGGGTGTTTTTACTCTCTTTTACATGCTATGTGCTTTTAGAGTGTATCTCTACAGGGAATGCATGTATCAGTTTGCAAGTTTGGGTATCAAGCCTGTGGGCATCAGTATTTGGGGAATCAGTTTTACCTGAGGGTATCAGTTTTGGGACAGTTATTTGGGGAACAGTGATCAGTATTGAGTACAGTCGTTCTGCTATGCTCATATCCGTTCCAGTGAAATTGAGCTGAAATGCTGTATGTTTTCTCTTTTGCTAGGTAGTCCTGGAACTATAGCTTCAGAAGGCTCCACTATCCCCCAGGTACATTGGACTTGTGTTGATAGACTTTGTCGGGTCAGAGATTCAATTCAAGGGCAATTAGTGTTTCTTTACCAGAGGTAGGGTGAAAAGGTCAGTCAGGCACAGACCACCAGTACAGCAGCTACCAGCTCAGTGGCCTTTGAACAGCCAGGTTGAGATTTCCGAGTCTACTGCAGAGATAGATATATCAGTGGTTCAATTAGAGCAGGGTAGTATGTCAGGCATAGAGGAGATGGTGCGCCAGCTCCAGGAGAGTATGAAAAACATGCAACAAGATGCTGTCCGTCAAGTAGAATTCGCCAAACAACAGGCTGTGGTCATGGCCCAACAGGCAGAATTAATCACCAAGCTACAGCAGCAAGCCGGAGCATCTACTTCGCACCAGGATCCTCCCCCACCAAGAGTTCCCATACTCGGGGAGGCAACTAACGTCCAGGATGATACGGACGTTCCAGTCGGGCCAGTTCCGCCCCTGGTCCTACCCCAGCTATCTAACACACCCACTAACCTACCAGACTCCCCCTTTGAGTTCGAAACGGACCCCACAGCATTGAAAGTGAGCAAGCTTGAGAAATTATTCAAGAAGTCTCAAAGGGCCCACTCCATTCCTGACATTGAAGATGGGTATACAGACTCGGCTGTGACGTTGCCGGACAAATTTAAGATGCCGCACATCGACCGCTTTGATGGATCTGGGGATCCCATGGTGCATTTGCGGCTGTTTTCGGACATACTAAGGCCGATGGGCCTCACCAGATTACAGAAGCTATCATTGTTTGGCCGGACCCTGTCGGGTATAGCGGCTATCTGGTACGCAAAATTGGAGGATTCCGTCAAAAGGAACTGGGAGGAGATGGCTGAGGCCTTCTTGCTCAATACTCCTATAATACTTAGATCGAGGTCACGACCCATGATCTCGAGACAACAAGGCAGGAGCCAAAGGAGAGCTTCTCCGACTTTGTGGCCCGCTGGAGGGCTAAGGCTTCGATGATGACCGTCAGGCCCATTGATAAGGATCAGATCCGGATGGTTGTGCGCAACCTCCAGCCAAAACTTATGCAAAAGCTGATTGTCCTCCCCCTTCCCACCTTTGCGGATCTACACGAGATAGGGGTGCAAATCGAGGATGCTATGAAGCAGGGCCTTATTGACCAGGAGAAGGAGCAGCCCAGGAGGGCATTTTCCCGCAGTTCGAATGCGACCACCAGTGGTGATACGGTCACAAGATCTTCTGAAGTGGGCATGGTTACCACCACCACATCAAAAACAGCTACCCCATTCACCGGTGCATCCGGAAGTAGCTCACAGACGGCCAAATATCCACCCCGAGTCAAGAGGGTTTTCACCCCACTTTATATGCCTTTGTCAAAGGCTCTAGAGGTCTTAATCCGGAAAGGACATCTGAAACCATTGGAACAACGGCCTTTACCTGATCCTCTCCCTCCAAAGCATGACCGGACTAAGTACTGTGCCTACCATCAACAAACCGGTCATGAGACCGATAGCTGCTTTCGTTTGCGCCATGATGTACAAGATTTGTTTGACAACAAGGTCATTGCCGCACCAGCTCAGCAAAGTCTATGACCACTGGATCAGTGAACTTGGGGGATAGTACGAATATGTGATCAAGGGATGAACCGCCTGTGGGCAGCGCTCAATATACTCCAGATGTGGCGTTTGGCATGCACTGTTTTGAGCATTTGCGAATGCTAGTTTTGTAGTTTCTGACTTGGGTGTTGAGTCAGTTCTGTAGTTTTGTTTTGAGTCTGTCTCTTTGTTTTCAGTTGGTCTTTTTGATTAAGGGTCTGTCTTGTTGTATGTAGTCAGTCCTGTTGTAAAAAGGTCAGGTGATTCCGGGGGTGTCACCTCGAGCGTCACCATTTTGTTTCACGTTTGTCTTTTCGTTTTGTTTTGAGTTTGTTTCCGTCAGGGAGCCAGTTGCACCAACAGATTTGAATGAACAGCAGTGATTTTCACATTTTTGTGTTCGCTTCTACCTTGTGCCAGTTGTGCCAGAAGTTCTGAATGAAACGGCAGTGCATTCCACCTGCTCTTTTCTGTGCCTCGAAGTCATTGTAATGACCTGAGTTTTTCAAAACTTTTTGAACACTGAGGTGAAAACAAAGAGGGAGGAATTCCTCGGGATTTGTAAAACTTTGATCAAACTGAGAGAAAGAGAGGCGTGCTAAGCCCTTAATGAATGAAATCATCCTTGTTAGTGTGAGTACTGAGAAGGACCCTAGCTTTGATCCAGATTGGTTCCATACCATCTTCAGCGCGAGTGATTCGTCGCCTTCTTAAAAACTTTCAAAAATTCAAAAAAAATGTTTTGCGCAGTCCTGCGAAGACTTGTGTGGAATCGCTCTTGAGATTGTGCAGCTTAGGATCGCTCTCAGCCTCAAGATTCAATCCCTTTGCTCTCAAAAAACTTTGACCTTGGGTTCAGAGTATTCAACGATCAACCATCAAGAGAGGCCTGTGTGGCCAGATTTTGAAGCAACCCTCGAACAAGAGGCACCAAAGTCAGATCAAGAAGATCAAACCTCATCAGAAAAAGCTTGCGAAGCTAAATCAGAAGCACCCCTCGAACTAGGGGCAAAAATGTCCGATGTACTCGAAGAGCCGAAGATGGATCCTTCTGCGAATCAATACAACAGTCATTTTCCTAGATTCAGATGACTTCAGGATCTCAAAACCATTTGGCATGGACCTGTTACACTTTTACCCTTTGAAAGGCTCGCTGGGCCGAAAACCCAGAAGGGCGACCCAGGCAAAAGTTAGAGCGAGACAAAAAAAATACATACAAAAAAAAAATGCAAAAAGAAATAAAAGAAAACAAAAAAGAAATAAAAAAGAAATAAAAAATAAGAAAAGAAGAAAAGAAATGAAAATGAAAAGAAAAGAATGAAAAGAAAAGAAGAACACAGTTCGGAAGGTTGAAAACCTGCAACGGGCGCCTTGGCAAAAGTTAGAGCATAAAAATGAGAGGTTAAATACCCGAGTGTACCTTAACCCCGAACTACGTAAGGCTTGATTCCCATCTTTGGGATACGTAGGCAACTTCATTCTGAAGTCCAGCCGTAAAACACTTCAAATTTGATTGTGTCCATGCAATGGTTCTAGTCATTTTTGTCTTCACTGTATCCGAGAGTTTGGTTGCGTTCAGCACTCTGAGGACTGACTACAATGCGCTGCGGTGCCATTCAAACAAGGGGCAGCTTTCCGTTGCCATTCAACGCGCTGCGGTGCCATCCAAACAAGGGGTAGCTTTCCGTTGCCATTCAACGCGCTGCGGTGCCATCCAAACAAGGGGCAACTTTCCGTTGCCATTCAATGCGCCGCGGTGCCGTTCAAACAAGGGGCAACTTTCCGTTGCCATGCAGCTCTCTTCAAGCACGGGGCAGTTTTCCTTTGGATCCGAGGTTGTGCATCTCAGGAGTAGGTTTCATGCTCGTTGAGCAAGTAGCCGTTTGCAAAAATAGTCTTTGAAAATTTTTACTGAGGTTGACTAATTTTCTCGAAAATTGTTCCATCTTTTCCAAAAACTGGACCTATTTCTTGGACCCAAAAAAGGAAAATTTTCAGTGCTCATAGCCTGACTTGCATGATTTCAAATCAAAAATTGAACAAGCATGTTAA
Organism: Camellia granthamiana; assembly: GCA_036172215.1. Classification (NCBI taxonomy): domain Eukaryota; kingdom Viridiplantae; phylum Streptophyta; class Magnoliopsida; order Ericales; family Theaceae; genus Camellia; species Camellia granthamiana. The sequence goes on from CM069907.1 coordinate 121,484,669, forward strand.
TCAAACTCTTATGCTGATCAAAATTGTTTTAGTAGAAAAGCAAAAACAAAACATGGTCAACATGATGAACTAGGGGCACAGTTGAGTTAGGTTCTCTGTCTTTTTCCCCTTTGTCAACATACTTGCCAGAAAGAGCACTCTACCTGCCAAGAAGGGCACCCCTGAAGCTGACCACAAAAGGGCAGAAAGCTCTCACATCCTTTGAGCAACGAGGTATCAAGCTAAGTGCGAAGCACGAATGGGAACGGATCAAGATATTCCACTCCTTTGTCTGGATAGATCTAATCACGTCCAAACTCCCCAATAGAGCATCGTTAACCAATGTCAATTGCAGATCTGCTGCACGTCCAGCCGCATCGCGACCCCTCTGTGGGAAAGTTCACTGCTGTGCAGAAGAAAAAGAATCTAGCAGAATGCTAGGGGCAAAAGCCCGCAACTTCCTGTTTATCCATCAACCACCCGGGGGAGGGATAAAAAAAATGAGAGATTGAAGAATAGAGAGGTGTGCGATGAGAGAAAAAGTGAGCAAAAGGGCTTTGAGAGAAAAACTAGAGGTTGAGTGCCAAGTGATGTGAGAATCACAAGTGAGAAAGGGTGGGAAACCATACCCGGAGAAACTGGCTCCTCGTGCACCAAGAGGTCTCTTGCCTTTGTAGCACATCCGGGTGTTGTGTTTGTGTCTGTGTTTGTCTCGATTCTTGTTTCGAGTCGTTTTGAGTGTCAGTAGATGTGTTTAGGTTGTTACCTGTTGTTTTCCGTTATTGAGTCGTAGTGCGCTGTGTTCAGTCGTAGACTCGATACCCTGGTCAAGAACTCATTTCAATTTCAAAAAAAAAAATCATTTTGTGCTCAAAATGCTGTGCCATTCTCCACATTTTGGCAAGACAAGATTTTGTCCTTTCAAAAACCGCCGGGTTCAACCCAGGTCATGAGAAAACAGTAAAACCAGGACCTATCTGAAGCTATAATGGTTCCGGACTGCAAACCAAAAGCAAAAGAGGAAAATGTCGGGTATCTGAGTTTGTTTCAACTTCAGTAAATCCCGAGACTACATCCCGTGTGTACCTCTTCAGGTCTTGCCAATGCTCCGAAGTATGAGTGTACCTCTACCTCAAGCTCAAGATCAAGTCTGCTTCAAGCCAGAATAGCGATCAGAAGTGCTCTCCTCGAGTACCGTTTCGTGCCAAAGACATCTTGGTCGTGTTTGCAATGAGTTCCTAGGAGACCAACTGCGACGGTGGAAACTAGAGTTCGAATGGCTGATGCCTAGAACGTAAAGGTTCGGGATATCCGGGACTAAAGTCTGGTTTAAATACCCAGGGGTGTATCCCCGGCTTGAAATCTGTATGGAAGCCTCATAGGTTGAGATAGCGTGTATGCACCTCAATTCTGGATACTGAACCAACCTAGTCTGTCACCCCGTTGGAGAATAGGGAAAATTGTGAATACGATCAGGAAGAAAAGTGGCATCCCAAGTGTTCTACGTGAAGAACCCTTGTCAGTATTTCAGAGCCTTTGTACTGTCAGTTGAAGGTAAGTGTCCGATGAGCACGAGGGGAGATCCCCGTCAAAGTAGAGCGGTTTATCGCCACTCATCCCGTGAGGTGCTTTCTAAAGCGCCGCTATGTTTGTTTATTGCATTCTTCAAACATCATGCATTGTATTGCATTGTACCTATCAAGTTCCTTTCTCATTCATGCATGATATTGTATGTACGGTTCATTCAAAGAGGTTCCGTTTGAGATCATTCACTTAGTGTATCAATCACACCTCATTCGCTTCGTTGGTTCAGTATATCAATCACACTTCATTCATTTCGTGTATCTATTGCACATATTCTCATTTAGTGTATCTATCACACTTTGCTTTACTTGGTGTATCAATCACACTTCATTCACTTTATGTATCTATCACACATATTTCTCTTTGAGTATCTATCACACCATTCTTCTCTTCATATCACATGTTTTGCTTTGTGTATCAATCACACTCTATTTACCTCATGTATCTATCACATGTTTACTTTAGTGTATCCATCACACCTCATTTACTTCCGTTTGCTTCATGTACCTCTTACATGTTTACTTTAGTGTATCCATCACACCTCATTTACTTCCGTTTGCTTCGTGTACCTCTTACATGTTTACTTTAGTGTATCCATCGTACTTTGTTCACTAAGTACATCTATCACACTTCGTGTTCGCATTTAGTATATCCATCATACTTTGTTCACTAAGTGCATCTATCACACTTCGTGTTCACATTTAGTATATCCATCATACTTTGTTCACTGAGTGCATCTATCACACTTCGTGTTCACATTTAGTATATCAATCATACTTGTTCACTAAGTGCATCTATCACACTTTGTGTTCACCTTTAGTATATCTATCGTACTTGTTCACTAAGTGCATCTATCACACTTCGTGTTCACATTTAGTATATCCATCATACTTTGTTCACTAAGTGCATCTATCACACTTCGTGTTCACATTTAGTATATCCATCATACTTGTTCACTAAGTGCATCTATCACACTTCGTGTTCACATTTAGTATATCAATCATACTTGTTCACTAAGTGCATCTATCACACTTCGTGTTCACATTTAGTATATCAATCATACTTGTTCACTAAGTGCATCTATCACACTTTGTGTTCACTTTTAGTATATCTATCATACCTGTTCACTAAGTGCATCTATCACACTTTGTGTTCACCTTTAGTATATCTATCATACCTGTTCACTAAGTGCATTCATCACACTTCGTGTTCACATTTAGTACTTCCAATCATACTTGTTCACTAAGTGCATCTATCACACTTCGTGTTCACCTTTAGTATATCTATCATACTTGTTCACTAAGTGCATCTATCACACTTCGTGTTCACATTTAGTATATCCATCATACTTGTTCACTAAGTGCATCTATCACACTTCGTGTTCACATTTAGTATATCAATCATACTTTGTTCACTAAGTGCATCGATCACACTTCGTGTTCACCTATTGTGTATCCATCACACTTGTTCACTTAGTGCATCTATCACGCTTTGTGTTTGCCTTTTGTGTATCTATCACGCTTTAATCACTTCATTCATCTAGTGTATCAATCACACTTTGTTCATATAGTGTGTCTATCACACACTCGCTTTGTATCTATCACACTATGCCTACTTTGCGTATCTATCACACGCTCGCTTTGTGTATCAATCACACACGCTCACTTTGTGTATCAATCACACATGCCCCCTTTGTGTATCCACCACACACATTCGCTTAGTGTATCTATCACATATTTGCTTAGTGTATCCATCACACTCGCTTCACCTAGTGTATCTATCACACTTTGCTTCACTTAGTGTATCAATCACACTTTATTCGTATAGTGTATCCATCACACTCTCTTCACTTTTGTGTATCCATCACACATGTTTGTCCACTTAGTGTATCTATCACACTTCGTTCACTTTTGTGTATCTAACGCACATATTCGTGAGAATTGCATAATTCTCTTACATCCTTTCTGCATTGCAGTGTAGTTAGGTGTATGCTAGCTTAAAACTGTCGCATGCGTGCTTCGTTACAGCTTTCTTTGCATGATCATAAGTTATGCTCGGCTTCTTGCATTTTCAGTTGCATTTTGCCCCTGCCTTCGGGCGCATACCTTGTTTGTCTTGCATGATTGTCCAAGTCTTCGGCCTTGTCAAAAATGGGTCGTCTCTGGGCTTTGACATTCACTCCCGTCATTGTTATGACTTTCGAGTTCTGCCAAAGAGGGGCAACTGTAGACACCCCATTTTTGACCGTCCTCAAGACTTGGACGTCACCGTTTGAACACACGGTGATTATCCGTGTTTGTGTTCGTCTCGAGTTCCCGGAGGCTTTGGCAGCACGCCTCGTCTCAGGACCTCTCGACTTGACTGCTTCGTGTATGGTTTTGGCATCAAACACCTGTGTGTTTGCCTTGAAGGGCAGGGAATGGCTTGTTGGCCATCCCCACACCCCACCGGCCCTCCCCTACCATCACCGGCTGCACATTTGTGCCACCGGCAGTGTTTTCTTAAAACCTTTGGCCGGTCGGCACTATATTTTGCCGACCGGCATTTCTCTTGGCCGGTGACCCCTTTTGGTGGCCGGCGTGCACTCTTTGCACCCCTGAGACATGGTGCATGCCAGCTGTGCCAGCTGGAATGCACCATCACTCATCCCCAGGGCATGGGAGTGACCCCTTTGCACCTTTGAACCCCCAAACCTTCTAGAAGGTTGAACCCTTTGGCCAAGCTTCTTGGAGAAGCTTGGCCAGCTGTCTTAGCTTCTCCAAGAAGCCAAGCCCCCTTTGCACCTCTTGACCCTTTCTCCTTTGCTTAGCCACTAAGCTTCTTGACTTGTTTTTGCCTATATAAGCATCATATCTCTCCCTTGGTTAAGGGGTTAGCCATTTTTGAACAAAAAACCAGAGCTTGTGTATCTATATATCTGCCATATATCTCCTCTCTCTAGATTTCCCTCTCTCTCCTCTTGTGTGTGTGTTTTTAGGCCTAAAAGTGTAGTTTTACCTTACTTTTGCACTCACACACACACCATCACACCTTAGCTCGAGATTGGGAGGCTTGGAGGGTTGTTTCTCGAGCATTTGGACTGATTTTGATCAATAGAGGGTGGCTGGACCAACTGCTCTTCAAAGTTTCTTCAAGGGTGAGCACTTTACTTTAGATTCCCCATTTTTGCAACAAGTTTTTAGCTATCTTGCTTGCTGATTTAGGCTTTGTGTTTAACATGAAAAAGTCTTATATTTTTATGCTTAAGAACTTTCATTAAGGGTGTTTTGTGGTTGGGGGTCGAAATCTCCCCCTTAGGCCTTGTTTGGCCTCTTTTGGTCCCTTTTCCTTAAGCCTTGCTTATGTTGTTGTGTTGATCTCCTCACCACTGAAATCCAGTGGATTTTCAGTGGTGATGAAGGTGGTTTGAAGTCTTGTATAGGGGAGGGACACCCCTTTCCCCTTTGTCCCTCTTTGCCCCTTTGTTTTGGTCTAGAGGACAACATGCATTTTTTAGTCTTATATGCCTTCATTTCAGAGCTTATTTGAATGTTTTGGAGCATGTTATATCTCTGTTTTTGGTCGGATTTGTAGCCCTTAGCATGCATCTTATACTTGCTTTGTAATGCTCTACTTTGCCTAGAAATGTGCCATGGGTTTAACCTTGTATATCCTCATGTTTTAGCTTGGCTTATTGAAGCTTTTGGTCATGATTTGTCATGCTTTAGGTCTGTTAGTCACTGATTTTGCCATGTTTGGCATGCTTGGTATGGTTGCTTTGCATTTTGGCTTGTAAGCCTTGAGTATGCGATCCATGAACATGCATTGGTTAGGCTATTTAGGTGATTTGGAGTCATTCAACATGCTATTTCAGTCCGCATGCCATGCTTATATGTCTCCATTTGTCATGCCTTTCATGCTTTGAAACATTGGTCTTTTGTGCTTTGAAATGGACATTGTGCATGCTTGCATATTTAAAGCATTTGGGCTGCCATATCAGGGGCTTTGGGGGTTGTTTTACATGCTAAACATCTGTTTTGGTTGCTTGGTTCATGCCATGGGTGGTCTTGCTAATGGTAGTGGAGTACCCTCTTTTGTGCCTTAGCTTTAGGCCCATTTGATTTGTATGCTTGTTGAACATTTTGTCCATGGTTTTAGGCATTCTTCTGGCCACTGTTTCGGGGTGGATTGAGGTCTGCCCCTTTATGGTTTAAGTCCACTTTTGCATGTTTGTCTCATGTTCTTTGCATACTTGCTTCATTAAGTGTGATAGCATGATAGTTCTATTACATGATTTGTCCTTGTTTGCATTGCATTTGCGTCTCGTATGCTCTAGCATTTTGTATACTTAACATGATGTTGCATAGCATTTGGCATGCCTTGCATTTTAGTATCATGTTGCATTGTTAAGCCATGTTTGCATAACATGCATTGCATTACTTGGTTTGGGGTGTCAAACCAAGTGTGAGAGATGAGAGGCGTTTGTACTTCAAGTGACAAAACACGTCTCAATTCTCATGTCACTAAGGCCCTTGACTTGGATATGATAGGATCTTGGTCCTCATTTGTGTGTTGCATGCATCTTTACAGTGAATTGCAATCTTGGTCCCTTAGGCCATCATGCATCAAAATGCATAATTGGTGGCCCAAGGACCAAGGGCCATGCTTCCTTGAGTCCCATACATGATAGGGGGCATGGCCATGCTTACATGTGCCCAAAATTCCATACCATACACTGTCTGTCCTTGTTGCTGTCAAAAACCAGATTCTGCAGGAATTGTTTGCCGACCGGCAGTAAAGAGTGCCGACCGGTAATGTATTGGTGGCCGACAACCTCATAAGCAGCCGACAGACATTTTACATGGCCGGTGGCCATTTCATCCAGCCGATGGTGTGAAGCAGTGTGCATAGAAGGTATTCTGGGACTTTGGCAGTCTTTGGAAAGGCAGGACAGTGAAAACAGAGGCAGCAGTGGTATGGTGCGGGTTTTCCGGGCAAGACGGATCGAGCATGCATCATTTGCGCACCCCGAGGCAGGGCTAAGGCCCCCCTTCTTTTTACATTCGATTTAATTTGATAATTGGAATTTCTGTAATAATTTATTCTGTATTTGGACTGTACTATTTGGGACTGTATATTCTTTTGGTCCCTCCGTGTGAGGGCACATTTGTAATAAGTGTGTGTGAGTGGTGTGTATGTCTTCCAACCTCCACTTCTTTCTCCCTTTTATTTACCTGCTTATAATGGTAGATTAGGGCATATTTAAATTAGCATAACAGTATGATAGCATGCGTGCATCCATACATTCGTTTACATGCACCGGGCTCGGCGCATCATACTAACTGCATCGTATTTTCAATTCCGAATTGAATACATGCTACTTGTGTATTTCACATGCCATGTTTAGGATAGTCGAGCCTGTCTAGATTGCATCTTTGCCTGTGTTGCATTAGCCACTTAACATGAACTAGGATCATGCATTTGATTATTAACTGGTTTCTGTTTTGGCTTGGAGTACTAGGTGAGCTGTTATGCTTTAGCATACTGCATGCGTGTGAGTGTTGCCATAACAGCATGATTACCATGAGGCTAGCTGCTTATGTGATATAACTGCTTGAATGCCTGTGGATGGAGGTCGAATTGCTTAAATTGGGATAATGCATTAAAACTGTGAGTTTTAAGCCCATTTGATAGTGGCAAAACCATCTTTTCTAAAGCCCACTTGAGGGTGGCAAAACCTGCATTTTAGCCTACTTGCGAGTAACAAACCATTTTCACAAAACAAACATGCAATGTTTCGTTCCAATTTAGGCGATTTGGCCTATACTTGTTTGCTGTGCGCATAACATAGTAATTCTAGGCTAATAACCGGTATAAGAGCATATAATGTTTTCAAAATCAGATATCATGGTTAGTAGAGGCCGGTTTTCGGACCGGGCGAAAGGGGGTGCTCATGGCTGACCTTTCCCGATCGTACCCAAGCTCCTGAGCCAAGACAACTTTGCTGATGACGGACACGTGGCCTTTTGGCACCGAGTCAGGGTTTCCTAAATTCCCCCATTAAAAAATATTTAGGTGGCGACTCTGTATCTGGCAAAGCAGTCCATGTTTGGCACTTCTTTTCAAAAAATCTGTTTCTCAAAACGATTTGTCAGATTTGGACTCTTTGGTCCAGATTTAGAACCGTGACAATTTGAGTCCGAACTGTAGTAGACCCGCAAAAACGAACAGAACGGGGGGACTCACCCTCCTGGGGCGTTCGGGGACGTCTACAATATACCCTGCCCAAATTTTTTGGGCATTATAGGGGGTGAATCTAGGAATGGTGGGGTTGCATTAAAGTTGTTTTGTCTCACTTTTGAGTTGAGACCACTCAAGCGGTAACGTCATCCTCCTAATACTTTGCTCTAAAGTTTGAAATATTGACAGTGTGTTTTCATCGGTGAGCGAAGGTTTCACTGCTTGAGTGGTATGTTTGCAGAGGAGAGGGATTCTAGAAGTTCGTATTAACCGATCGAGTGCAGGATTGCTCGCTCGAGCGGTCTGTCCGCAGTCAGCTCCGAAAAATGTGTCCAATCACTTAAAAGTTGAGCCATTACACTATTCTCCTTTACTTTTCATTTCACTCTCTCTCTCTCTCTCTCTCTCTCTCTCTACACTTTACTTTCTCTCTTTTCTCTTATCTTTCTAGAAAACTCTCCACCCACCTCATTAAATTCTTGATCCTTCTAAATCCATTGGGGTTTTAACCCAAGTGCCTTCATCAATATTGGAGACCTTATCAAGGGTTACGTTGTGTGTGATGGAAATCAGATTTCGACACCGTTGATTTTGAAGCTTTTCTCATATTTTCTTCTCAAATCTTGAGGTAGACAGTTTCTTGAGTTATATATATGATTTTGGCAAGTCTTTGTGTATTTTGTTATGATTATTGGAAAATGATAGATTGAGTTTTGAAAATGTTGGGAAATGATTTTCTTGTGATTTTCTCCAAATCAAATTGTTTTATAAAAATATTAAGCCTCTTGAGAGTGCGTGGAGGAAATACCCTTGAAAATGAAAAAGGTCCTCTTTGGAGATAAAACTCTAAATTTGGGAAATTGGGGATAAGTGGATTTATGAAATTGATGTAAATTTCTTTAAGGAAATGAGGAGTTCTTAAATTGTTATTGTGTTGTTTTGAAATATAAGTTTTGTGTTAAGAAATTTATATGAATAACACGATTATATATATGCTTGGATTATGAATGGGAAACGAATGTTGATTGTGAATATGAAATGATATCATATGTCACATGGATACGGATTTTGGTTATGATTTGAGAAATATTGAACATACATTCTACATTGGGCAAATGTTGAAAATTGTATAATGAAGCTTCATAATTGCATCTCACTTTATTTACGACATAGTTTTGAAATATGGATTATTATAATATAGCGATTCCAATTTTGACCCGACCCATTTGATTTTCTAGACTCCGGTTTTATGGTTTCTGAATGTTATTCATGTTTTTCTCTCCTTATTCTTACTTGAGTTTGGCTATTAGGTTGTTGTGGTTGCGTTTAGAACAAGTTGGTTGCTTAGTTTCCGAACTTTTGTTGCCCAGATTTTTGCTTCTCCGCTTAAGCGGGCTTTGCAAACTCTCACTACTTTTGCAGGTCTACAAAACTACTGGGAGAGTGTATTCTTACGGTTGAGCAGTGTTTTCTACGCTTGGGTGGGCTCAGCTCGAGCGGCCCTTCTTGTGCTTGAGCGTTGGTTTGTTGTTTGTAAAACTACTGCGAGTGTGCATTCTGCGCTCGAGTATCGTTTCTTGCACTCGAGCGGAACAACTTATTGTGTCTAACGCTTAAGCGTCAACTTTTGCGCTCGAGCGGACTGTGCGTATATCGGTTCGCAGCAGCACATTTTTACATCACTTTTTCACTCTAAACCTAGATCGAGACCTTCTCTCTCTAAAACTCACTCTCTCTCTACATTTGCACCTAGATTGGTTTCCCTCCCCTAGTGTCTTGGGGAAAAAGGTAGAGCATCTCAAAGGCTCCGTTTTGATCCGAATAGATCTTGATCCGAATAGATCTTGATTTCAGTATCTTTGAAGTTCCTTCATTTTTTCCTTGGTTTTCTAAGCTTGAGGTAGGAACTTTCTACACTCTCCTATGATTTTTAGCTTAGTTATTTGTTGATTGTGTAAAAATGGTGGGATTTGAAAGATTTTAAACAAACTTAGGGTTTTGGATTAAAATCTAAAAAGGGGTTTTCAAATAAAGGTATTGAAAATGATTATGGGTGTAGATATGAGGATGTGTTGTGTTAAATTTGTTGATTTTGACACATGGATTGGATTTGGGAGAGAATGGATTTTTGTTCTAAAATGTTTAAAATAATTATTTTGTATAAATAATGAAATTTAGCATTGGAAATTTGAAATTAGATGAATGTTTATATCAATGGTGGAATTAAATGTATATTATTTCTCACCTATGGAAATCTAGATAATTTATCTATCGTGGGGATTGTATATCTATTTAGAAATATCTGTTTTGGGTTATCGGTGAATGATAACTATGATTGTTGTAAAAATTGCATGAGGATTAGGTGAATTGAAACTAATGTTTTAACTGTTGTCATTGAATATGACCGCATTTTAATACATTGTATATGTATGATATTTGGGACGAGAAAGGGGATGTACTCCATATTTGGGAGTAAAAAAAGGATGGACTCCATTGAATTAAGTTGGCCTGTGTGTCCAGGGTGAAAGTCCCGAAAACTGTGAGTATATATGGATGCCGATTCTCGCGAACGAAATTTTCGTAAAATGAAAAATTGAAGTGTTTGTGTAATGGTTGTATTGATTAGAGAACCACTAAGTTGTAGCCTCAATTGGGTTTTCTGGATAATAATGAATTTGACTCATGAACTGAGGTGAAATGATTTGACTTGAAGTGAATTGAGATAAAATGGATTGAGATGTAGAATTCGGCATATCATGATTTTGTGGAATACGAATGATTTTATTTCAGGCATTGCATATGCACATTATACTTATACATTTGTTAAGATTCATATATTGTGTTAGATTGTTTCTACCGGGCTTTGGCTCACCCTATTTGGAAAAAACCATTTTTAGGTGTTGGAGATATGCAGAGCGAAGATAGTAATTTGGGAAGACTTGGAGCAAGAGCTTCTTTTGATTGTATTTATTTTGTATAGCCAAGGGCTTAATTATATTGAGTTAAACTCATTTTGTTGTTACTAAGTAGTGACTTGGAAAGATGTAAGCCACCAAGGCATATGACTAATTGTATAGCTTCCTTTTGTTATTATCTCGTAAATGTATATTAAACTCTGATGAATGAAAGTATGTCGTTTCACCTATACTGGTTATGCGATGGGTTGATTGTATCTATATTACTTGTTACTGATGTTTGGAGTTGGATTACTGTAATTATTTTGGAGACGTTATATATAAACTATGTTTTGGGAAATTGATGTATTGTTTTGAGAAAAGCAATTGTTGGTAATGAAATGTTTTGGGATAAATACGTTTGGTAAGTCTGGATAAGGGGTGTAATTGGTATTGTTTAAGTTGGCCTAAGTGTCCAAGGTGAAAAACCGAAAACACACGGAGAGGAGGTACACGTGCTTTCCAGTTATAAGCCGGTAAAGTGAGAATTGGTAGTACTTGTTATGTTTACTTGCAAACACCAGTCTAGGGATTACATAAGTCATATTTACCACGTATCTAAATTTTAGAATTTATTGAGATAATGATGTGTCTTTAAAGGATCATTGCATATGATTTTCAAAAAATAAAATTTGTGATTTTGGAGCATGGCATAGTATTGCATTCATGTATATAAGACTGCTTAAACATATATACTTTGTGAAGATCTCTCTACAGGACTTTGTGCTCACCTCTAGTGGATTTGTGTAGGAAATCCCACCTAGCTAAAGGCGTGGGAAGTCTTTTAAGGGCATGATGCTCTTTCTCTTTTGTTAGTTTTTTTGACAAGCCAAGGGCTTTACTTGTGTGGGCTCCATAATCACCTTTTGTGTAACCAAGTCTAAGCCTAAAAACTTGTAAACCATGGTGCATTCTTTTATTGTTATTTTCTTTGTTTTTAACTGTCTCACATGCTGTGGATTCAAACTTTAAGAAGAATGACTATGTATTGCATATGGATTTCTTTTTGTAAATCTCTCACATGAATGGAATACAAATATAGAGATTTGATCACTTGAGTTAAGATTATTATCATTAAATGGAATAATTAGACTTATCTTTATGTCTATTATTTGAGGGCATTACATGGCATTTCGTATGCATTCATCCTATGGCATTGTTAAACGTCATACATGTCATTAAGATTGTCTTTATTGGGTTTCATGCTCATCCTACATGAAAAATCATTTTCAAGTGAAATGGCGTGGCTCCGCCAAGATGAAGACTTGGGAGGATCTTGGAGCTTGAGGCCCATTCTATTGTTTTGTTTATATATTAAAGCCAAGAGTTTCTTTGTATTGAGCTTGTAACTCTTTTGTTGTACCGGGCAAGGCCTTGAAAATTTGTAAACTTTAAGGCATTAACTTGTATTAGTTTAGATATTATTTTATTTCGATTATATCTTTTGATTTCATGTTGTAAACTCAATAAATATAATAAGCATGTGATAGAATCTTGTAAGGACTTAAGTCACTGTTATGTATGAATGTCAAATAATTGCATTAAATGATAAGCTTCCGCATGTTTTAAGAGTATTGTGATGGAATTGAATGTCTATCTAATTTGGGGTGTTACAAATAATCACAATATTATTAAATATTGTATTTGATATTCAAATTAATACAAATATTTGCTACATCATTGAACTAGCAACAAACCCGTGCTACGCATGTAATGAATTTTTTTTTTAAATACAAAATATTATAAAATTAAAATAATTCATTGTATTTATTTGAACTCTTAAAACAATCTATTAAAACAAAAATAGTTCAATAATTTCAACTAACTATTAAAATTTAATTGTTAAAAGTATGTCAAATTTCGTTAAGGACTATTATATTCTATATTGGTTAGGTGAATTGTTTATTAAGTATATTTGGTATATAAAGCCATCAACCGGGCTAGGGTCAAATTAAGCTGAACTATATAGAAAGATTATGTGTCAAGTAAAACCTAACACAACATCAAGATTATTATAACCATCCTAAATTCAACCCTAAAATGATTTCTAACTAATGAGAAGTACTTTGGCCCCTAAACTATAAAATTGTACAAATGAACCCTTAAACTATTGGTATGTTTCACTTTAACCCCTTCCGTTAGGAGGTCCAACTGATATGTTTTTATAATTTAGGGGGTTCATTTGTACAGTTTTATAGTTTAGGGGCAAAGTGATACTTTCAATATATAGTTTAGAGGTCAATTTGTGAACTTTTATAGTTTAGGGGGTCAAAATGATAGTTCTTAATAGTTTAGGGGTCTTCATGCAAATAACCCTAATCGTAAATGCACCTAAAATGTAAAATTTGTGAAGAAAACTGAAAAAAAAAAAAAAAAAAAAAATTATCACTAAAAATAAAAAGGTAAAAATAAAAAAAAGGACACATTTTCAGTAGTGTTTTGTTTTTAGTAAAAAAAATTTTTTCTAAATATCTTTGTTTAGTGTATTTGACTGAAATATGAAAACAAAACAGAAAAAATGTTTATTAAAGATTAAAAAAACCTAAAACAAAAACTAAAAAATAATTTTAAAAAAATTAAACCAAACAAATCTGATAAGTGTGTTTTTAATAAAAATAGTTAATTATTTTAATAATTTTTGTTACATATGTATTTATTATATAGGAATTTAAAATATAATTTTGAAAATCTTTCCATATGTTTTTTTTTTCTTAAATTATGTTATCATAATTGCGATGCAATATTATTTGAAAATAATTTATTTTATAATATTTGCAAATAATTCTCTTTTAGTTTGGTTTTTGGGATGTGTTGATTGCGTTTGGAACATGTCGGTTGCTTGTTTTTCAAACTTTTGTTGCCCATAATTTTGTTCATTTGCTCGAGCGACGCTTCTTAAGCTTGAGTGGTCTTTGTAAACCTCCAGTACTTTTGCAGGTTTGTAAAAATACTAGGAGTTTGTATTCTTCGCTCGAGCGACGACCTCTGTCTGTAAAACTACTGAGAGTTTATATTATGTGCTCGAGCGGAGTTTCTTGTACTCGAGCGGTAAAACTTATTGTGTCTGGTTGCTCGAGCGACACATCTTGCGCTCGAGTGAACTGTGCATATATCTGTTTGTAAACAACCCTTTTTGAGTCACTTTTTCACCTCTCTTTCTCTCTTTAAACATTTGAAAACCCTAATGTCTCTCCATCTCTCTCTAAAACTCATCTATTTCCCTTAAATACACATAGATCCATCGATCTTTGCACATTTGTGCCTTTGTTAAAAAGATAGAGCTTGACGAGGGTTTCGTTCTTATAGCAATTTTGGTTTGGACCCAAACCATTTGATGTTTTGGATCCAGGTGTCATTGCCTTGTATAGACATTTATGTTCTATTTCCCTTATACCTCTTTAAGTATGGCTTTTGGGTTATGTTGGTTGCGTTTAGAATAGGTTGGTACCTTATTTTTCAAAAACCTTGTTGCCCAGAATGTTGCTTCTACACTTGAACGCCACTTCTTGCACTCGAGCGGTCTTTGTGGACTCTCAATACTTTTGTAGGTCTGCAAAACTACTAGGACTTGGTATTCTTCGCTCGAGCGAAGCTTCTTGCGCTGGAGCGGTCTTGGCTCTAAAACTATTAGAAGTTTGTATTTCACGCCCGAGCCATAACTTCTTGCACTCGAGCGGTCACATCTTTTGTGTCTTACGCTCAAGCGTCACTTCTTGCGCTTGAGTGGACTGCATGTATATCAGTTCGTAAAAGTCACTTTTTAAATCACTTTTTCATTTCACTCTCTCTAAACTCTCTAAAAACCCTAGATCTACACACACTCTCTCTCTATAACTCACATTTTCTCTTCTAAAACACCTAGATTCATTGATTTCTCTTTCCTATTCCCTTTGAGAATAAGGTAAAGCTCACTTGGAGCTTCATTTTCATCCGAACAAAATTGGGTTTCGACGTTGTTGAAGTTTCTTCACTCTATCTTGTCTTCTAAGCTTAACGTAGGGACTCTTCACACTCTTGTATGAGTTTTACCTTAGTTATTTATTATTTCAAAAGATTATAGTGGTTTGGGGGTTTTTTGTAAAACCTAGGGTTTGAAATCAAAATGAAAAAGTGGGGTTTTCAAATGGTTTCTTGGAAAAGCTTGTGGGTATGGAATTGGGGTTGATATATGTTGAAATGATGTATTTCCTACATTGAAATTGATTTTCAAAGAGAAAGGGATTTTGCCCTAAAATGTGAATGTTTGAGATTGTAAAGAGAAAATGAAATTGATGTCGAGAATTATGAAATTGAAGTAATGTTGACGATGATGGCGGAGTTGGATATGTATTATCACTCTGATCTTGAAATTTTGAAAAAGTGTATCTTAAATTAAATTTATTTATTTCTTTAGAGATATCTGTTTTGGACTATTAGTGGAAGATAGCTATGAGTGTTGTAGAAATTGCATGAAAATTAGGTGAATCAAAACTAATTTCTCATCTATGTATGTTGAACATTGTTGCCCATTTAATACGTTGAAAATGTACATGATTTTGAGAAAAAGAGGTAAACGTGAGAAAAACGTGTGTATCACCAAATCAAGTTGGCCTGTGTGTCCAAGGTGAGAGTCTCAAAAAATGCGCGTATACATGGGTGTCGGTTCCCGCGGATGAAATACCCGTAAAATGGCAATAGTAACGGTTGTATAGGTTACGTTTACATGGGTGTCGTTTGATGATTTTCTGCGGATGAAATATTCGTGAAAGGTTGTACTGGTTTGAGATTTCCCCATGTTTCCTATTGTAAATGGCATGGTTTTGAGAATTGTGATATAAACTTGGCATAACACGACTTTTGAAAAAGGATATAAATGTTTTGGCACTGGCATTACACATGCATAAAACCTTATGGCTTTGTTAAGATTTATACATTATGTTGTAGTGTTTCTACTAGGTTTTGGCTCACCCTATGTGGGAAATAACCATTTTCAGGTACTGGTGATATGCTTCCACCAAGGATTTAACTTGGGAGAATTGTGAAGCTGAAGGTTCAGTGTTGTTATTTTGTATTTAATTTTGTACTTAATTTTGTACAAGCCTAGGATTTCATTTGTATTGAACTTAAGACTCACTTTTGATGTACCCAAGCATTGACTTAGAAAGATGTAAGCCTTTAGGACATATGATTATCTATTTAGCTTTCACTTCTTTTCACTATCTTATAACACATGTTGTAGATTCAGGATGTACTGTTTATGAATGTATATCGCATATGTCACTTTTTGTATATCAAACTCTAATTAATGAAAGTTTATCAATTCGTTTATGTTACTATTTATTGGTTATTATGAGATGGATATATTGTGTTTATTTCGGGGCGTTACAGTTTTAATCGGAGCAAAGTTCATTTTCGGTGTCTTTGGGCTTCTTACTCTCTCTCTCTCTCTCTCGTCTTCTAAAACTTGAGGTAGGGATTCTTCACACCTTCTATGAGTTTTAACTTAGTTATTTGTGATTTCTAAACAACATTATGATTTTGGAAATTTTTGAAACAAATCTAGGGTTTAGGTAAAGAAAATCAAAAGAGGGGTTTTTCATATGGATTCTTGGAAATGATTATGATATTGGAAATAATGTTGAGTTGGGTAGAAATGGTTGACTTTGATACTTGGGGTTGATTTTGAAAAGAAAACAAATTTTACCCTAAATGCCTCAAATATTAATTTTGTATAAATAATGAAATTGAGGTTGGACTTGTGAAATTGGATTGATATTGATGAGGATGGAAAATTTGGATATGTATTATCACTTATCTCTTGAAATTTAGAAAGTTTATCTTTATGGAATATGTATTATCTGTTTAGAAATATCTATTTTGGGCTATCGATGAAGTATAGCTATTATTGTTGTAGAAATCGCATGAGAATTAGGGAAATTGAAACTATTTTCCTCATTTATTTGCATCGGTTATTATTTCATAATTATACATTGCAAATGTATATTGTTTTGGGAAAATGGATGAATCTGGAAAGGGATTGTTGTTACATCGATTAAGTTTGCCAGTGTGTCTAGGTTGAAAGTCTTGAAAATCGCGCTTATATATGGGTGTCGATCTTGCGGATGAAATATCCGTAAAATGGCAATAGTAGTGTCTATATAGCCTATTTTACATGGGTGCCGATTTACAGTTTCCTATGAACGAAATTTCCGTGAAATGTGATACTGTTTCAGAGATTTCTAGAGATATGATTCATTACCCTGTTTTTCCCTTGAAAAGAGAATGTTTTATGAACTATGATATTCAGTTGGTATTGCATGGGTTTTTGGAAAGAGATAAAATGTTTTGGTACAAGCAATGCATATGCATTCACCTTTTAACTTTGTTAAAATTCATATACTATGCTGGATTATTTATATTGGGCTTTGGCTCACCCTATGTGGGAAAAACATTTCAGGTGCTGATGATATGCCTCCACCAAGGTAATAGCTTGGAAGGACCTGGAGCGAGAGCTTCTTTTATGTATTTACTATATTTGTTTTATACAAGCCAAAGGTTTAACTGTATTGGACTTAAGTCCACGTTTGTTGTAACCAAGAACTATCTTGGAAAGTTGTAACCCTTTAGGGCATTTATTTATTTGTTTTACTTTCTTATCTTATCTTTTATTGTACACATGCTATAGATTTAGGGTAAAGCTTATGAATTTATACCTGCATATGTCACATTTTGTACAAGTGACTGGAATAAATGAAAGAGAATTATTTCATCATGTGTTGTTATGTAATTAATATCATGGATGGCTTATAGCAATTATTTCGGGACGTTACAAACTTGCTGTTAGTAAATAAATTTAAGGCATTTAAAAGTATTTATGAATGGGGTTACAACCTCCAAAAATAAAAAATAAAAAAATTACCAACATATTATAGTGAAAACAATTAAAATATCTATTGTTAATAAAAATATAAATACACATTTTTTTTGTTTTTTATTTTTTAAATGTGAACACACATGTATCTTCTTTACATACTGAATTATCACAAACACTCTATCATATTTCTCTTAATAAAAATAAAAATAAAAATAAAAATTAGAAAAACCCCAAAACATTAACTTTTTTAATAAAGTCAATCTACACTCTAGATTCGTTGATGCCATCATTTCCTCTCCATCCCAAAGCTATCACCTAGCCATGAATTGTAAAGAAAAAATTGGGACATAATCAATAGAAAATAATAAATATTAACTAACCTTGAATATCTCTGTCAAAAGAGTTTAAAAGTATTGCGATAATCTATTACATAAAATAATATTTTAAACGATAAACAAGTTTTATATGATGTGAAAAAAAGTTCGATTGTGTAACAACTAAGGTTTTGTGTATTTTGGAGAAAAAAGAGAAGAAAAAAGGAACTTAAATCTATAATTTTGAAATTTTACAAGACATATAATAGGTTTAGACAAATCAAAAAAGAGTTTCTTTTAACTTTCCTTTTGGAAAACATAAATCATGGAATAATTAGTATTTTTATAACTATTACATTAATGTGCTAGCCAATAGCATTTTTTGAATTATTTTTTAATTCAAAAATTCAAAATTTTAGTTGAAACTTTTGGAGGGCTCACAAGACTCCTCACAGAAAGTCCCATTACTATATAATATAGTATAGATATGTACATTTTTTATATGAATGTTTACATTAAGTTAGGTCACAAAAAATTAAATTTTTCTTGCTTTGCAAATTCTCTTTATGAATGTAGCAAACAATCTCCAAATATTTTTTTGATAATATTGTACTTCTTGTGGTTGTTGTTGTTGTTGTTGTTGTTTTTTTTTTTTTTTTTTTTGGGAATGATTCGAAACAAGGTTTATAGTATTTAATTATGGGCCATTGACTAATATTAAAATTTTCTTGTTTTGCAAATTTTCTTTATGAATGTAGCAAACAATCTCCAAATATTTTTTTGATAATATTGTATTCAGTTTTTTTCTTTTTCTTTTTTTCCTTTTTTTTTTTTGCGCGGGGGGGGGGGGGGGGGGGAATGATTTGAAACAAGGTTTATAGTATGGGCCATTGACTAATAAATTCTTATTGTTAATTTATGACCCATCTAGTCCCATAGATATTTTTATATTTCAAAAAGTCTTATCTCATATTAAAAATTTAATAAGATAATAGTATATACATTAGAATAATGTTCTATTGTTATATTTTAATACTGATACATTTGATAAAAATTCAATAAGATAATAGCGCATATATTAAAATGATATTGACAATCTCAAATTAAAATTTCCTACATAAAGTACACCACATTTGAAAAGCAAATGTAATATCACCAAAGAATCTCTAGAAAATATAGTGAAAAGATCTCACGATGTACCTTTTTAAATTCAATGAGATTTAATTATTTATAAGAAAATTTGTGAGACTTTCCGGGATGGGATTTCCAAATAAATTTCTCTTTAATTATTTCCATATTGAAATTGTCCATGACATTTTGTTTTCATATTGACATAATTTATAACATTTAATTGTTTTCATATTGAAATAGTTTATGGTATTTAATTGTTGAGATATTTACCAATAAATTTCATTTCACAAATAAGTACTTTAATTAGTCCCAAATTTTTTATATTAATCTGTTAAGTCCTATTAGTGGAGAATTTCTTTCTGTGTGGTCTTATTTTTTATTCTGGTAGTGTTTTGGTGGACAACTATAACTTTTTTATTAATGTTACAGATATTATGTGATACTCCAATGTAACAGGTATTAATATGACACTTCAACGATACTCCTTAGTGTACTTTTCCTAAAGATGACAACGTAGCGGGTATGATGTGACACTCCAAAACTTTTACTCCAAAAAAAATAAAACTCCTTGGTATACTTTTTCCAAATGTAACAATGTGGCGGGTATGATGTGGCACTTCAAAAAAGAAATAAAAACTCCTTAGTATACTTTTTTCAAACATAATAACGTGGCGGGTATGAGTGACACTCTAAAAAAAAAAAAAAAACTCCTAAATGTGACAATATGGCGGTATGATGTGACACTCCAAAACTTTTATTCCAAAAAAATAAAAATCCCTTCGTGTACTTTTCTCAAACGTGACAACGTGGCGAATATGATGTGATACTCTAAAAAAATAAAAACTCATTAGTGTACTTTTCTCAAACGTAACAACGTGACAGATATAATGTGATACTTCAAAAAAAAAAAAAAATCCTTAATATAGTTTTCTCAAACATGACAACATGGCGGGGTATGATGTGACACTTTAAAAAAAATTAAAAACTCCTTATTGTACTTTTTCCAAACATGACATGTGACACCTCAATGTGGCGGGTATTATGTGGTACTCTAAAAAAATTAAAAACTCTTTAGTTTACTTTTTTCAAATGTGACACTCTAATGTGGCGGGTATGACGTGACACTAAAAAATTCTTTAGTGTACTTTTTCTAAATGTGACACTCCAATGTGGCGGGTAAATGAGTCATTACACATCCAAAAGGACTAAATGAATCACAAGAAAAAATATAAAACTATATAAATTACAAGTCTTAAATATGAGACTTATTGATCAATTCCTCTTAATTGGGGAATATTAAAATTGTGATAATAGAATCATTTCACATTAACGAGGATTTAAAGCATTATAAAAATATGAACAAGACCAAACGGGTCATAAGTTGGGCATATAGAATTTATGAAAAAATGCCCCTACCATATAATATAAGCAAAAACGTTATAGAGTTTTGAAGGCTTAAAATCTTAATATAATTTCCTCAAATTATTGAATTTAATACACATGTTATGAAAGTATTAGGTTTCATAATATGGTAATATCTCTTAGATATTTAATTAATAGAAACTAAATTAAATAAGTTTTAAAATGAAAGAATATGTCATTATTGTTTATTAATTAATAAGGAAATGTTTTCAAATTTCCCTACAATATGATCTTTTTAAAAATGCTTACACAAAAAAATAAATTTAGTTTTTAATTTCTAATTCCTTCTAAAAATGTTTATACAAAATATAATTTGTTTCTATTTTTCTTATAAAAATGTCATATAATTAAAACTCAATTAAATATTTTTCTATTTTTGTAAGGAAGTTTGAATTATTAATTAATAAACAATAATGGCATATTCTTTCATTTTAAAACTCACTTTAATTTAGTTTCTATTAATTATGACATTTTTAAAAAAATTACCTTACCATTTCACAATTTTACAAAATATGTCTAGAAAATAATGTAATATTTTCTTTCAAATCCGACAATTATACTCAAAGTCTTACATTTCTTCTAATTTTTTTTGACAATTCTCCTTTAAAATAGTTATTGTTCCTTCAAATATAATAATATAGTAAGTTCATACATGCAATCATGTGAATGGTTTGATCAATTATATTAACTTAATATTATAATCTATCTAATAAAAAAATAGATGCTATTATTATTGCTTTTATTTTTGGAGAATGAAAAAAAATAGAACTAATTATTTTATATAGACCATATATTATTTATAATTTAACTATTTTAGAAAGTAAAACTTTGTTAGGTGTTTAATGTTAAAACTTTCAATTATTTTTTCTCATAATTGTGATGTTGAAATTCTTATTAGTTGTGGCCCATATTTTTATCTCCTAACCAGGTGCTTGGGTTAAATTCAAAAAAACTAATGTGTTTGAGATTAGCTTTTTTATTGACTTTTTTCACTTTTATGATTTTTTTTAAAAATATTTTAAACGTTTAGGTTATACTTGACTGAACAAACAAAAAAATAAAAATATATATGTTGCAGACAAAAAAAAAAAAAAAAAAAAAAAAAAAAAGTGGTCAAAAACAGTTGGCTTTTTTAACTTTTTTTTTGAGTGATTTTTTATTTTTTACTTTTAAATTCTTCTACATGAATCAGAAGATAAAACATTATTAAAAAAATTACTAAAGACAAAAGAATTAAAAAGAATGTGACTTTTTTAATTGGATATCAAAGAAAGACTAAGACCTATTTTGGAAAGTTGATATTTTAGAGGAAAAAATGTCAAAAAAATCACTACAAAAAAAGTGATTTTCTCTCTACTCTTTTACATGTTTTTTTTTTTCAGAAGTTTAAAAAATTACTAAAAAGATCATTCTCAAAAGTTTATTTTAAGTTTTTATTAAAATTTGCATCTTAAAATATTATTTAAAAAAATAAACTTATGTCAATGAGAAAATCATATCTTCAATGGTAAAATAAATTTTATGAAATCTTACATTTTTTAATTTTAGAAGAAAAAATAATAATTAAGAATATTGATCACTCATTAGGGATGCTTGATTTTAAGGGTGTAAAAATGGTCCGCCAGCCCAAGACCCTTGAGTTGTGTCTTCGTTTGTGTCTAGTTGCTTGAGCGACTATTCCTGCGCTCGAGCGGTCTGCGTATATGTCAGTTTGAGAAAATCACTTTTTAGATAACTTTTTCATCTCTCTCTCTCTCTAAACATTTCAAAACCCTAAACCTAGACACTCTCTCTCTAGAACTCATCTTCAACCTTTAAATACACTATCACCATTGATCTTTACACCCTAGTTCCTTTGATAAAAAGATAGAGCTTACCTAGAGCTTCTATTTGATCGAAGCAAAGTCCATTTTCGACTCCATTGAAGTTTCAACCTTGCTCTTTGTCTTCTAACTTGAGGTAGGGATTTCTCCATAATTTAGTATGATTTTTAACTTATTTATTTGCTTTTCTAAACAAGATTGTGATTTGGGAATTTTTCGATAAAAATCTAGGGTTTTGATTTTGAAATCAAAAGAGGGGTTTTCAAATGGATTCTTAAAAATGGTTGTGGAATTAAAAATGTGATTAGGTTGTGATAAAATGGTATATTTTATCCTTGGAATTGATTTATTAAAAAAAAAAGAGATTTTGCCCTAAAATGTAATGTTTGATTTTGTAAAGAAGAAATGGAAATGATGTTGAGTTTTTTGGAATTGGAATGATGATGATGATGATGATGATGGTGGTGGTGGAGTTGGATATGTATTATCACTCTTATCTTGAAATTTTGAAAAGTTTATCTTTATTGGAAATTATCTATTTGTTTAGAGATATCTGTTTTGGGCCATCGGTAGAAGATAGCTATGATTGTTGTAGAAATTACATGAGAATTAGAAGAATTGAAACTAATTTCTCATCCACTTGCATTGAGCATTGTTGTATAGTCGATACATTAAAAATATATATTGTTTTGAGAAAAAGGGGTGAACACCTTAATAAATCTGGGTAAAGGATGTGGTTATGGTATTATTGTTGGCTTGTGTGTCCTTGAAAATGTATATTATTGTTGGATTGTACTTAAGTTACTTGGAGCCTACAAATTATATGCTAAGTTAGGAAAATGTGAGTTCTGGTTGAAGGAGGTGAAATTCTTAGGCCATGTGGTATCCAGGAAATGTGTGACTGTAAACTCTTTTAAAATAGAGGCTGTGCAAGATTGAAAACAACCTAAGAATGCCTTTGAGATCTGGAGTTTCTTGGGATTAGCCGGGTATTACCGACGTTTTGTGAAGGGTTTCTCTAGATTAGCCTCACCTTTGACTAGACTGACAGGGAAGGGAATCAAATTTGTGTGGAGTGAGACTTGTGAGAAGTCATTTTAAGATCTTAGGGTTAGACTTATCATTGCTCCAGTGTTGATCATTCCGGAGAGAGGTTTAGGCTATTTAGTGTATTGTGATACGTTTTGGGAAGGTTTGGGTCGTGTCTTGATGCAAGAGGGGAATGTAGTAGCTTATGGCTCACGTTGGTTGAAAACACACGAGAGAAACTATCATACTCATGACCTAGAGCTAGCAGCAGTGATCTTTGCTTTGAAGATTTTGAGACATTATCTATATGGTGAGAGGTTTGAGGTATTCTCCGATTATAAGAGTTTGAAATATCTGTACTCATAAAAAGATTTGAATCTGAGGCAAAAGTAGATGGAGTTCATAGAAGATTATGACTTTAAGTTGCATTATCATCCAAGAAAGGCCAATGTAGTAGCTGATGCCTTGAGTAGGAAATCCATTAGCAGTATAGCTAGTATTGCCATCTGGGAATGAGAGATGTTGGGCGCTATCGGTGAGTTTGACTTGCATCTTGGCTGGTCCATTGAGTTTGCCGCTTTGTTGACTATAGTTGCACAACCTCTGCTTGTGAGCCGAGTTATAGAGGCACAATAGGGTGATTATGAGGTAGAGTCTATCCGAGGAAAGATATTTAGTGAGAAGGTAGAGAAGGGCTTGAACGTGTATTCTGACTCGAGTATTAGATATCTTAATTGTTTTTTTGTGCTGGAGTCTTGTAGAGAGGAGGTACTCCGAGAGTTCCACCATTCACGCCTTGTGGTACATCCGGGAGGCACAAAAATGTATCACGACTTTAGTCTCTAGTTTTGGTATAGGGAAATGAAGAGAGACATAGCCTTGTTTGTTTTGAGGTGCCTTACTTATCAACAAGTAAAGGCTGAGCATCAGAGGCCAGCGGGTTTGTTGCAACCCTTGCCTATAGCTAAGTGGAAGTAAGAGCATGTCACGATGGATTTTGTTGTAGATCTTCCGAAGACCCAACAGGGTAATAATGTCGTATAGGTGATAGTCGACCAGTTAACTAAGTCAGCACATTTTGTACCTATGCTCATGAGTAACTCGGTAGATTATCTTGTCGATCTTTATGTTAGAGACATAATTCGACTTCATGAGGTCCTTATGATTATTGTTTTGGATAGAGATCCGTGTTTCACGGCTCAGTTGTGGCAGGGCCTACAGAATTCCTTAGGTACTAGGTTGACATTTAGCACCGTCTATCATCCTTAGACTGACGAGCAGTCAAAGCATACTATTCAATTGTGTTCTTGACTTTAAGGGTTCGTGGAAGAGGCATTTGCTTTTAGTGGAGTTTGCCTATAACAATAGCTTTCAGGCGAGTATTGGCATGACACCTTTTGAGGCCTTGTATGGCCGACTGTGTACATCTCCAGTGTGTTGGGCCGAGGTAGGTGACGTACCTATGTTAGGTCCTGAGTTAGTTCGGGAAACGAAGGAGAATGTCACACTTATCGGTAAAAGGCTGGTTGCAACTCAGAGTTATCAGAAGAGTTATGCCGATCGTAAAAAGAGACCATTATCATTTGAGGTAGGAGATCAAGTCTTCTTGAAAATATTGCCTAGATGGGGATTGATGAGGTTTGGGATGAGCGGGAAGTTGTCTCCTAGATTTATTAGACCTTTTGAGATCCTAGAGCGCATTGGAGATGTAGTTTATCGTTTGGCCTTGTCACAACAACTTTCCAAGATTCATGACGTGTTTCATATCTGTATGCTTCGGAAGTATGAGTCGGATCCGTCACATGTATATAATTGGACCAAGTTAGAGGTAGATGAAGATGCCTCGTATGAGGAGATGTTAGTTAGAGTCTTAGATACATGGGACCAAGTCTTGCGAGACAAGACAATCCATTTGGTAAAAGTGTTGTGGCGACACCACGGGATTGGGAAGGCGACTTGGGAACCTGAGGCGGAAGTCTGCGAGAAGTATTCGGACCTTTTTGTTAATGTTTGAAAGTTGTAATGAAAATCTTGTTATATTGATTGAATATAAAACATTGTATATGTTTTGGAAAAAGTGAATTGTATATTTAATATCGAAAACTTTGTTTATTGTTGTTATGAGAATGAATGACCAGTGGATGGGTCATGGTTATGAGGATGGATGGATCAATTTTATGTTGATTTAATTACAGTGGTTATTGTGTTGATTTTAAAATTTCGGGGATGAAATTTCTTAAGGAGGGGAGGTTATAACGATTCTGTTTAGACCCGACCCATTTATTGTTTTGGACTCGGGATTGCTTGTCTTATTTGATTGTTCATGTCCTTGTTCATCTTATTCCTTGTTGAATTGGGTTGTGTGAGTATTGTGACTGCGTTTGAAATAGGTTAGAAGTTCATTTTTTAAAGGAGTCTTTGCCCAGAATTTTGCTTTTTCGTTCGAGCGAAGTTTCTTGCGCTTGAGCGGTCTTTTATAGTCTGTAAAACTATTGGGAGTTTGATATCTGCACTTGAGTGCACTTTTACAGGTCTAAACTATTGGGAGGGGTGCATTGTGCGCTCGAGCGACTATTCTTGTGCTCGAGTTGTGTCTTCGTTTGTGTCTAGTCGCTCGAGCGACCATTCCTGCGCTCGAACAATCTGCGCGTATATCAGTTCTAGAAAGTCACTTTTTGGATCACTTTTTCATCTCTCTCTATCTCTCTAAACATTTCAAAACCCAAAATCTAGACACACACTCTCTAAAACTCATCTTCAACCTTCAAATACACTATCATTTATTGATCTCTACACCCTAGTCCCTTTGATAAAAGGTAGAGCTCACCTAGAGCTTCCATTTGATCGGAGCGAAGTCCATTTTCGACTCCATTGAAATTTCAACCTTGCTCTTGGCTTGTCTTCTAACTTGAGGTAGAGATTTCTCCACACTTTAGTATGATTTTTAACTTAGTTATTTGTTTTTCTAAACAAGATTGTGATTTGGGGATTTTTAGATAAAAATCTAGGGTTTGGTTTTGAAATCAAAAAAGGGGTTTTCAAATAGATTCTTGAAAATGGTTGTGGAATTAAAAATGTGGTTGGGTTGTGATAAAATGGTATATTTTATCCTTGGAATTGATTTATGAAAAAAAAAGATTTTGTCCTAAAATCTAAATGTTTGATTTTGTAAAGAGGGAATGGAAATGATGTTGAGTTTTATGGAATTGGAATGATGATAATGATAATGGTGGAGTTGGATATGCATTATCACTCTCATCTTGAAATTTTGAGAAGTTTATCTTTCTTGGAAATTATATATCTGTTTAGAGATATCCGTTTTGGGCTATTGGTAGAGAATAGCTATGATTGTTGTAGAAATTGCATGAGAATTAAGAGAATTGAAACTGATTTCTCATCCACTTGGATTGAGCATTGTTGCATACTCGACACATTTAAAATGTATATTGTTTTGAGAAAAAAATGTGAATACCTTGGTGAATCGGGTAAGAGGTATGGTTATGGTATTATTGTTGGCTTGTGTGTCCTTGGTGAAAGCCCAGAAACCCTGTGCAGTTAGATGTCGAGCCTTCCGGTTAGTACCGGTAAAAATGGCAATTGGTAGTATTTGTATAACTTACTTACAGACACATACCTAGAGATTCTCAGTGTTGTATCCACTGTCCTGTTTTTTATTGGAAATGAAATGTTTTCATAAATTGTGATATAAACTTATCATTGCATAGTTTTGGAAAGAGATATAAAATGTTTTGGTACGAGCATTGCATGTGCATTTGCCTTATAACTTTGTTAAGATTCGTGCTGTGTTAGAGTATCTCTACTGGGTTTGGCTCACCCTATGTAGAAAACTATTTTCAGATACTGATGATATGCTTCTGCCAAGACCGTAGCTTGGAAGGACCTAGAGCCAAGGGCTTCTTTCTACTATTATGTAATTATTTTGTACAAGCCCGGGGTTTAAGCTGTATTGAGTTAAAACTCACTTTTGTTATAATCAAGTATTGTTTTGAAAAAATTTAGCCATTAGGGCATTTGTATATCTGTCTAACTTTTATTTTATACCATTAACTCGTGGCATATGCTGTAAATTTAGGGTTAGGGCTTATGAATATATAGTTACAAGTGCAATCTTTTGTAAAATTGGATCATATGAATGTAAAGTTATCATATTCAAATATGTATTGTTAATGGATAATTATCGTAAGATGGTATTGTTGTTATTTGATAATTATGGCTATTATTTTCGGGGCGTTTCACAACTAGGCTCAAGGCCTGACCCAAACCCGACCTGAGACCTGAATTCTCTTAGGGCCTAGGCTGAGTTTTTACGAGAGTAGGCAAGCTTGATTTTTTATTGGAGCTCGTGAGACCTAAGGGTGGGTCGAGTTGGGCCAAAATTGCACTCTTATTTGGTTTTAAGAGGTGATTATAGTTTATTTTAATTTAGAAGTATGTGTCAGATTGTTTGGTGCAATTTATGCTTACAGTTTATTAGGTAGAAATAACTTAAATAAGCTGAAAGAAGATGATCATTTAAAAGTTAGGAAATGAATGCTTTTAACTTCTACTTTTTAATTATCAAATTTTAGTTTTAAACAAATTCCACCAACATGGCCATCAATAGATACGACAAAAAACAACAAAACAAAAAACTCAACTTAATTATCACCAACTTTATTTAGATTAGATTTGAATGAGTTTTATATTTTCATACCTACCCTGTTATTCTACCTAATCACAAAATTTTTAATCATATAATTTTTTTTTTATTTAAATGGGTAAATATACAAAAATATTTTAGTATAATTTTCTATTATATTACAATTAAAAAAAAAAAATCCTAAAATGAACATATATCAATTTTTCTAAATATATATATATATATTAAAGTTTCGTTGTATGCCTTCAATGCGAGGGTTATATATTATTAACAATAAAAATCAGAATGCATGGATTGTGACAATACTTACTCAAGTTTTGACATGAATTTAATTTAATTTAGTAAATTTTTCCTTAGTCCTGACCAAATTTAAAATAGTCTTAAGGCCATAAAATTTTACGAACTTAAATTACTTAAGGCTCTAAAATTTTACGAAATTAAATTACGGCCAACCCAAGTTGCACGTCGACTAGGTCATAGGGTAAAGTAAACGGGGTTCTAAATTTTATGAACTAACAATTCATACATTGTTAATAAATATCTTTATAATATATCTCAAAATTCAAAAATAAAAATAAATTTATAATCTAAAAATTCATAAAATATTAATATATATCATTATCATATACATGTAGACATAGCACGGGTCAAATGCTAGTTAAGAAATACATACAAAATCATGGTTAGAAATTATAGTAAAAATATGTTTATGACATTTTTCATTTATTAATATGATCCACTACATTTATGTCTTGGAGCAAGAAATACATTTATGTACAACACTATTACAATAATTTTTTTCAAATGCTAGTTAATAAATACATACAAAATCATGGTTAGAAATTATAGTAAAAACATGTTTATGACATTTTTCATTTATTAATATGATCCACTACATTTATGTCTTGGAGTAAGAAATACCTTTTAAGAAATGCATTTATGTATAACGCTATTACAATAATTTTTTTGAAGCATTTAGGCTTCATTTAGCAACAGGCTAATATAGTAAAAAGTCAGAAAATCATTTTGTCAAAGGTTTATTTCTATTCTTTTTATTATTTTATACATTTTTTTCGTAAAAAATCAAATTCAGTGAGTTGAATAAAAGTATAGGACTTTATATATACCATTGTTTTTTTTTTTTTTTTTCCCTCTCTCCTCAGTTTTGCAGTACAGAATATAGGAGTGAGCATGGTCCGGATTGGACCGGATTGGGATAAAATCAGGACCAATCCGTTATCTACGGTTCCTGAAAAATTGAAACCAATCCAATCCGTTTAAATCATGGAACCAATTCGAACCAATCCATTTAAACACAGATTGGATCGGTTTAGGACCACGGATTCACATAATTAAATAACAAAATAATATATATATATAACACTTTAATTTCATAAAAACATAAACATAGTGCTATATTAGTTCCACAATAGTAACATGTTTTTCTATAATAGCAACATACTGTTCTAAAATCTAAACAACCAACGAAAACTGGTTTCACCATAAAAATTTAGACCATTATAAATTAAAACTAAAAACTAACGAACAAAAATAATAAAAGAAGATATTATACGGGTTTAGGTTTGAGTGTAGGTTTTATATAGAATAAGAGAAGATATTATGAGGGAGGATGTATAATAAAAATATAGACTATTTGCATACGGTCCGGATCGGTTCCAATCCGGAACCGTGGGGTTCAATCTAGAACCAATCCGTGGACTACGGATTTTAAATCTTCAATCCGGAGTAGAATCATGGATTCAAAAAAACCAATCCAAACCTATCGGATTGGACTGAACTGGATCGGATTACGAATTTCACGAATTCCTTGCTCAGCCCTAACAGAATACATGACAAGATATTACTTACTATCCTTAAATTTTTTAAATAATTATCCCAAAATAAGAAAACTAATCATAAATATCAATATAGGCAAGTGATTCAAAATGGTGATAAAAAATCAAGTCACATAAAAATATGAATTAACCCGCAAGGGTAGCCCAGTTGGTTGAGGCCAAGGGACTTGGGGCCTAGGAGTTTGCTCCTCTCTAGGTCTCAGGTTCGAATCCCACTCCCAGCTGTGCTCCTGGCGGGCCACTGGAGGTTTGCTCGGTCGTTAACTTCAGGGCCCCGAGATTAGTCGAGGTGCGCGTAAGGTGGCCCGGACACTCGGTTAACAAAAAAAAAAAAAAACATAAAAATATGAATTGTAAAGAATTTATCATTAAGGGCATTTGATAACGCTCAATCAATTGCAATTTAAAATTTAAATTTTTTACAAAATTGTCATATATCACTGAATTTTATAACCGTTTTATTTCCCACATACACGGCAAGATAGGACTGAACTTCATTTTCTCCTTCTAAAATTTCTTCTAAAAATATAATCAATTACAAACCTCTAATTAACAAAAATTAGTAAAGTAAATGTAGTGATTAATAATATTTCTCATTAAAAAAAGATAATCAAAGGCAATTTTTTTAATCTCCATAAATAAAAGAACAATGATAGAGATCCCAAAAAAATTACCAAATATTCTACACGGTGTGGTCTCCAGCATTTTGAATAGGAAAATGAAAAGAAAAATAGAATATAACAAAATTTTAATTTCTATTTCTTTCACTTTTTTCTTCCCTATCTCATCTTCTTTCACAAGGCCTCCTCAAATTATGGATCCAAAACACAACTTAAGTATAAATATTTTTAGGAAAAAAAAAAAATTATATTGAAAATTATTATTTTTTTTAAATGTAAATCATAAAAAATTGAAGATTGTAAGAATTACTCATTTTGCACTAAAATATCAATTTTAAGATTTTAGCTCTGCAATAGTATCATAAATCATTGAAAACAATAAAATTTGAAAAAAAAAATTTATAAATTATTATCAATTTTTTTCAAAATATACATAATAAAATTTTAGATTTTAAAGATTGACATCTCCATTGAATGACAAATATGAAAATGCACAATTTTAAATTCTAAAATTTATTTGAAAATTTTATTTCGAATCTTTGATTTTGGAAAATAACACCTCTTCTATAATTTCCAACGCCACTTTCCTAATTAAAAAATTATCAAACATAAATATTTTGTATTTTTTTTAATTAAAATTTAGTGCCCAGCCAAATTTCATTTATTAATTTTTTATAATATATTTTCTTGTATTAATTGAATGAGATTATTATTTTAAAATTTCAAACATTGTTTTGTCAATTCAAATATTATCAAATATAAACAGTTTTTTTCATTTCAAATGTTTGTTTGGCACAAAAAATAAGAAACTTAAAAATAATGTATTTTCATATCAAAATTTTTAATTTTCTTTACTAATTAAAATATCTTATTGAATACTTTTAATTCATAAATAAATATTTAACTCAAAAATATTATTTTTTTTGTGCAAAACAAATAACTTAGGATAGAGTTTGTTTTAGATTCGTGCCAAGTCAATTTCATTTATTAGTTTTCTATTTTTTTTTTTTTGTAATATAGTTTCTTACATTAATTGAATGAGATTGTCTCAATACTCTATTTGATTTTGGAGTTTTCAAAATTAATTTGTGAGTTTTTAATTTGAATTTTTTAATATTTTAATCATTTTTTAAATTTTTTGTAGAAATTTAAAAAAAAATATTCTCATATCATAAAATTTTAATTTAATTTACTAATTACAATATCTTATTAAATACTTAAATTTTAACACAAAAAATATATTATTGTTTTTTGTGCAAAAAAAAAAAAAAAAAAAAACTTGGGATGGAGTTTGTTTTAGATTCGTGCCCGATCAAATTTCATTTATTACTTTTTTTGTAATATATTTTCTCACATTAATTGAAAGAGATTGTCTTGATACTCTGTTTGTTTTCAGAGTTTTCAAAATTAATTTTTGAGTTTTTAACCCGTAATTTTGCTTTTTAGTGAATTTTAAAAAATATTTTAATTAATTTTTTTTTAAAAATTTTTGGGAAACTTGAAAGTAATATATTCTCCTATCCACATTTCTAATTTTCTTTGCTAATTAAAATATATCTTATTAAATACTTTTAATTCAGAAAAATTAAAAATTTTAACTCAAAAATATATTATTATTTTTCGTGCAAAACAAATAACTTGGGATAGAGTTTGTTTTAGATTCGTGCCAGGTCAAATTTCATTTATTACTTTTTCATTTTTTTGTAATATTGTTTCTTATATTAATTGAATGAGATTGTCTCAATACTCTGTTTGATTTTGAAGTTTTCAAATTTAATTTTTGAATTTTTAATCTGCATGTTTGGTATTTAGTGAATATTTTAATTTTTTTTAAATAATATATTCTCGTATCATAAAATTTTAGTTTACTTTACTAATTACAATATCTTATTAAATGCTTTTAACTCATAAGAAAGATAAAAATTTTAACAAAAAATATATTATTGTTTTTTGTGTAAGACAAATAATTTGGGATAGAGTTTGTTTTAGATTCGTGCTAGGTCAAATTTTATTTATTACTTTTTTTCTCTTTTTATAATATATTTTCTCACATTAATTGTTTGAGATTGTCTCAATACTCTGTTTGATTTGGGAGTTTTCAAAATTATTTTTTGAGTTTTTATCTCGTATTTTTTGTTTTTAGTGAAATTTTAAAAATATTGGAATCGTTTTTTAAAATTTTTGGATAACTTGAGATCTCGTATCGGCATTTTTAATTTTCTTTACTAATTAAAATATCTTATTAAATACTTTTAATTCATAAAAAACAAAAATTTTAACACAAAAATATATTATTATTTTTCGTGCAAAACAAATAACTTGGGATAGAGTTTGTTTTAGATTCATGCCAGGTCAAATTTCATTTATCTTTTCATTTTTTTTTTAATATCATCTCTCCCATTAATTAAATGAGATTGTCTAAAAACTCTGTTTTGATTTTGGAGTTTTCAAAATTATTTTTTGAATTTTTAATCGGTAATTTTGATTTTTTGTAAATATTTTTAATATTTTAATCAATTTTTTTAAAATTTTAAATAAAATTTATAAAAAAGTTTAAAAATTTACTAAATAGAAAAAATATAAAAGCTCAATACATTTATTTATTTTATTTATTAATTATATTTTTAAAATTTATTTATATATTTTATTTTTTAAATACATTTATATTAAGTTGATTTAAAAAATAAAAATTTTTTGATTAAAATACAAAAAAAAAAAAAAAAAAAAAAAAAAAAACTAAAAACCTGTATAAGAGGTGGGTAGTAGCCACACGTGGACTTCCATATCATGTGAATCCACCTTTTGTGAGAAATTTGTATATAATTCTTTGTGTTTTATCCTTGTATATCCTTGTATATTACGTGGGTGTTTGGGAAATGGATTTTTATGTAAATTTTTTTAATTGTAAGATATTATTGGAGAAATTTTTTTTGGTGTTTGGGAAGATAGTTGGATTTTTTTTGTGGTTGGATGTGATATTTGTGAGAGGAAAAATGAAATGATTATGGGATTTGATGTGATATTTTGTTTCGATTTGTTTTTTTTCAATTTTGCAAAAAAATTATCTTTTAGTGAAAAAAAAAAAAAACCTAAAAAAAATTGTTGCCAAACACTGCCTAAGATATCTTTTGAGAAGTAACGCTTATTTTGAAAAGTAGATTAAAAGTCACTTCTCAATTTTGAACTCACTTTCTTCTCTTACAAAAAAAAATTAAAAAAAGTTAAAAAATAATTTTTAACCATCTTTTCAAAATACCTTTATAAGTCAACTTATTATTTTTTGACTTATTTAAGTCATATAACATTTTTATATTTTACGTATCTTTTCATAATAAATAAATAATAAAAAAACTTATTTGACATTTTTTAAAACAATTCATAAAACTTAAAATTTAACAAAATTCGAGTTTTTTTTTTTTTTTTTTTTTTTGAACACAACAAAATTCGAGTTCGTAACCGGAGATAGTTTGATTTGAACACTTGTTTTTTGTTTTAAATTTTAAACCGTAAAGCAAAATCTAAAAAATTCAAAGTCAGTGGCAAAATCGTCAATTCAAAATGTCTTCAAATTCACATTCACCCTTATTATTACATTGCTTCATTCTGACAACACATTCCTCACCTGTCTTCTCTCTCTCTCTCTCTCTCTCTCTCTCTGAGATCACCAAAATCTCCATGAACACACCTTCAACTCTCTCTCTGCAAGCCCCTAAAAACCCTTCTCTCACTCTTCAACAAACACCACCCCATACCTCTCCTCTCTTTCTCTCTCCAGAACTATAATTTTCTTTCTCTAGAAAAAAAAAGAAGAACAAGAAATGGGTTCTCTCATCCCATGTCTTGACCTCAACCTCATCCCTGACCCCACCACCATCACCACCGCAACCATCATCCCAAAATTGGAGCCCAAACTCGAACCCTTGGACGAACCCCTTCAAACCCATTTCCAACAACCCTACTTTTCAAATCCGAACCCTAGTTTTCCTTTCAATTCGCATCCCGATACGGCATTTCCTGAACTGAACACAAACTCCGATGGCTCGATTCATGACCCTACCCAATCGTCCGAAGAGAACTACGTATATTCGGAGTACAATCGCATTTCGGAGCTTTTCCGTACCGCTTTCGGTAAGAAGCGAATGCAGAGTTTCGACGACGCTGACGTGTCGGATCCCGATTCGCGCGCGATTGTT
Organism: Camellia granthamiana; assembly: GCA_036172215.1. Taxonomy (NCBI): domain Eukaryota; kingdom Viridiplantae; phylum Streptophyta; class Magnoliopsida; order Ericales; family Theaceae; genus Camellia; species Camellia granthamiana. The sequence continues at coordinate 121,519,306 of CM069907.1, forward strand.
CTTGTACCGGAGGAAAACCAGGTCTCCGCCGTGGTTGTTCCGCCGCGGCGGCGCTATTTTCAGCGGTCGTCGGAACTGGTTAGGGTTACGGATTTGAGAATTGAGGACCAGAGGTATTTTCGGGACCTTGTGAGGAAGACGAGAATGCTGTATGATTCGCTTAGGGTTTTTGCCATGGCGGAGGAGGAGAAGAGGCGGGCTTTAGGGCTCGGGAGGCGGTCGAATCGGGGCGATTTGAAGTCTGCGTCGGTGATGAGGGATCGGGGATTGTGGATGAATCGTGACAAGAGAATTGTGGGCCCGATCCCTGGTGTTTACATTGGTGATTTGTTCTTTTTTAGAATGGAATTGTGTGTAATTGGACTCCATGGCCAAGCTCAAGCCGGGATTGATTACCTTCCGGCCAGTCAGAGCTCGAATCACGAGCCAATTGCGACGAGTATAATTGTCTCCGGTGGGTATGAAGACGATGAAGATGGGGGTGAAGAGATAATTTACACTGGTCAAGGTGGGCAAGACAAGAATTCGAAGCAATGTGTTCATCAGAAGTTGGAAGGTGGAAATCTTGCTTTGGAGCGGAGTATGCATTACGGGATTGAAGTCAGAGTGATTCGAGGCCGGAAATATGAAGGTAGTGCCAGTGGTAAGGTTTATGTTTATGATGGGTTATATACAATTCGTGAAACATGGTTTGATGTGGGTAGGTCTGGTTTTGGAGTTTATAAGTACAGACTCACTAGAATTGAAAATCAACCTGAGATGGGTAGTACTGTTTTGAGGTTCGCTGAGAATCTTAGGACTAGACCTTTGTCGGTCAGACCAATGGGTAATATTAGTTTTGATATCTCCATGAAGAAGGAAAATGTCCCGGTTTTTTTATACAATGATATAGATAATGATCATGTACCATTGTATTATGAGTATATCGTGACGAGTATATTCCCTCCTTATGCATATCATGGGGGAAATGGTAATGGGTGTGACTGTATTTCGGGTTGTATGGATGATTGTCAATGTGCTATGAAAAATGGTGGTGAGTTTGCTTATGATCAAAATGGACTTCTTGTGAGAGGCAAACCGGTGATATTTGAATGTGGACCAAATTGTCGTTGCCCACCGAGTTGCAGAAATCGTGTGAGCCAAAAGGGAGTGCGGAATAGATTTGAAGTGTTTAGGTCAAGAGAAACTGGTTGGGGAGTTAGGTCTCTAGACTTGATTCAAGCTGGTGCTTTTATTTGCGAGTTTGCTGGACTTGTTCTGACTAGGGAGCAAGCTCAAATTTTTACAATGAATGGAGATAGTTTGGTGTATCCGAATCGGTTTGCTGAGCGATGGAAAGAATGGGGGGATTTATCACAGATATTTACTGATTAAACGTATCCATCAATTCCTCCATTAGATTTTGCGATGGATGTATCGAGAATGAGGAATGTTTCTTGTTACATTAGCCACAGTTCGAGTCCTAATGTTCTGGTGCAGTTTGTGCTATATGATCACAATAATATACTGTTCCCACACCTTATGCTATTTGCGATGGAGACCATCCCTCCTTTGAGAGAGCTCAGTCTTGATTATGGGGTGGCGGATGAATGGACGGGGAAGCTTCGTATTTGTAATTAGCTAAGGATTTGAAGAGTTGGTGCTTTTCTGATTGTGATGCAATTCAGTGATTTGGGATGTGTTACATTGAGGTAAGCCCAACTTCCTTTATGCACAACATAATATCTTCTTTTGATTTACATTAGCTTCTGCAAATTATTTATTTATTTCTTTTTTTGTCTGCTAAATTATGGTGATTCATGTACATCCTCTGCTTTGTTGTGGCTTCAGTTCAAAGTCAAACTGTGTAACCTTTTTATTAACCTAGTTGTGTTATTCAATGTGTTATTTCATACTGCAGTCGTCTTTTCAGTGAAGCATATACAGGAGGATGGAGCCTTTAGCATTTATGTGAACCAGAGAAGCAAATGTTTTTTTTTCTACCATAGAATTGTCATGTAAAACTATGGATTCAGTGTCAGTGTGTTTTGTTTGGAAGTCTTGTAATAACTTTTAGTTTCTAGTTGACCTGTTGGACCTGCTCCTTATCAGTAGCTCCTGTTTCATAGAGTGCCTATTTTACAGGATTTCAATTGAATGGTTTGCAGTGTATTTCTGCATTGCATTTTAAGGGTTAATTTGTGAAACTTACTTTATATGCCCCCCCCCCTCTTTTCTCTACTTTTCTTGAATTTTTACTTGTCGTCTATATGTTCCTTTTCACTTCAAGATGTTATCCTATTTCTACTTTTAAATTCAGTAATGGTGACACCTAAAGACATCATATCTATTTTAACTCAACAGTTGAATATGCTTCTTCTTCTTCTTCTTCTTCTTCTTCTTCTTCTTTCTTTTATTTTATAGTTTATATATTTTTATTATATATATATATTGATGCTGGGTTAAAAATTTGAGAAATGTGAATGGTCTTTCATGAGCACCAAGTGTATTGGTTTTATTATTTCCATCTTTCAAATTACTAGGTGATATTTCTCAGTTTTTACTCTGTGCCTCTTCCTTCATTTCTTTCCTTTTTCTCCAACAGGAATAAAATTGTGAAATCCTGTATTTATGTTTGGTTAACCAATACTCATCAACCTATCTCTATTTTGCTAAGAACTACACTCAGCATCTAAGGTTGCTTGGCATTTGCATGATACCTTAGTAGCCTTACTGCAACTGTGAGTACTACTATCCCTACCTTGTTCAGCAAAATTATGGCCTGTCATATTTTGATCCAGGGGCCCCTAATAGGTCATTTGAACTTTTCTCCTCCAAGTCTTGTGCTTTTGTATTTTATTGTCTAGCCATAGTTATATCTGGATCTGAACCTAAATCTAGGTATTGAAAATTGTAGTTTCAGCTAAAATTGTTATTCAAACAATGGTGTTTGAACGTTTGATAGCATAATGGCCATCCCATTATATAGTATCTGTTAGTTCAAATACTGGCGTCAACCCAAATGTTAATCCAACCATGTACTTGAACTGCATGATACAACGCTACACAATCTCATCAAGAACGCCAAGTTTTATGAAATAGACCATCAAGACGACTTTAACAGTCAATAATGATAATTCCAAAAATAGAGTTGAAGTCCATGTAGAGGTGGGTTCGTATGGTAGCCCCTTTGAAGCCTCTTGAAGAATATTTTCCTTTTCTCTTGGAGGTAGAGCATTCTATTGTATAGACCTTTGTCAAGCTTAGATTATAGAGAGAGAGTATGTTTGGTGGTGGTAGTGGGGTGTGAAGCACAACCCTTTATTTGAAACTAAACAAATATGTAGTTAACCCAAGTTCTTTATTAATTTGGTTTAGGTATTGTTATTTTATATAGTAAGTGCAATATTTTATGATAGTTCTCTTTTGGAGGTTTTGTCTGCCATTGTACGTACCTTTTTGTCTTTTGCACTCAGCTAAACTATTGTGGTTATTTATTATGAAAGTGATCTCATTTTGTTGTGCGAGTTGCCAAAATTATTGCATTGCGAAAAAAAATTGTTGCAATAGTTGAAATAACACTATTACTTGTTTTGTGTTCTGGATGTTATAGTTTTGTTTTTATAGGCATGGGTTATATTATTGGATTTTCCATAAAGGAATTTACTGCAGAAAGTGTCATTATCTTTAATTGCAGAAGTTATTGAATTAGGCTAAAAATTTGCTAGTGAGAAATGTTCTCTCTTTTATGATAATTTCAGTATTTGTTCTTTCATAGGGTTTGGCTAAAGAGGGTTCAAAACCTGTTATTTATTTATTTATTATATTTATTAAATAAAAATTTGCTTGAAACCTCTATTGTCACGTCCTCTCAAAAATGATTTTCTGAAAGTTGAAATTATGCATTAGGTTTTCAGCTGTGGAGTTATTATATTCAAAATTTGTATAGGAGGAGGAAATGAAGGAGAGGAGAAAATTAAAAGATTTTTGTCATTTGAGGCAAGAAATTTTGGTTAGAGTATATGGATGGGCAAATGAATGAAGTGCCAATGAGAGTGAAACTTTGGCGTGAGTGGAAGGTCCTAATAGCATAAAGATGATAGGCAACAATTTATGCACAAGTGGTGGTTATAAAGACTTCTAGACTAGTAAAAGTACCATCTTGATGGAATGCATTATGAAAGAAATATACTGCAACTAACCTGAAGACAAAGATGTGGAGGACATAGTTATACTCATGTGTTCTGCAATTCCTGAAAGATGGAATCATTGCTATAAATTAGATTGTGACACCTATTAGAGAGAGAAAGAAAAGAGCAGAAGGAAAAATTGGGGGTATGATATCATCTTGATAATTGAAACCTCCTTGTTATTCACATGGAAATTGTTGACAGTAGCTGGCATGCATGTTTCTATTGATATACACGTTGTTGGTGTCTTTTTAGTTACTTCAAACCTAAACATTTGATTCGCTCTGATAATACATAGTTCTATTGTTATTTATAGGACAAGAAAGTGGCAAAGAATGATTTCTATTGATATACATGTGTTGGTGCCTTTTTATAACACTAGTTCCCTTTTAAGTATTGTTTACTTGGGTAATTGCACAGGAGGCTTTACTTCGTAATGACATAGAATGATTTCTATGTTCAGGGTAGGCAAATTTCAATCATTGATGATGGCCTTTACCATATATATATATACAGAAAAGGGAAAATGAGAGATAGGTGAGGTGAAAGAAAAACGGCTATTTGTTAGCATATATTTTTGTACTAAAATTTGTTTTTCCTAGAAAATTTTAAGGTACAAATTTACCTTAGATCATTTGGGACTACAGACTATGCCCAATGTTTTAAAAGACGCTAGGTTGCACTGAGTTGATAAGGTCTCCTATAGCCCTAAGTGTGAGGTGTGTGCCTTACCAAAGCAAGGCACAAGTAGTAGAAGAAAACCAAAATTATAAAATAGGCAACTTTTTAACATAATATATATAGAATTCCAAAATAATAAAGCCAGTTTCACCATTTCAAATAATTGATAAACATAACATTCAATCTTCTAAACCAAACTAAACCGGAGTTTTGAGAGAGTGAGACTCCCTTCTCCGCTGTTTTGTATTTGTTTTGTTCATAGTGAAGCTTAAAAACCATAAATATAATATCCAACAAAAGATATGATTTTTGATAAATAAACAAATATGAAGTATCATATTCACATCTACCAAAAACAAGTTTTAAGATCATCCACATGAAGTTTAAAATAACTATGCTTCTAGTTTGTAGTTCAAAAAAGAAATAAAAAGCACTTAATCAACAGTTGGAGTAGAAAAATAGGTAAAGTCCATGAAGCCCACGCCTCGAAAAAAAAACCCTTGCCTCAATGCTTTAGTTGTGCCTTGCATATTGCGCCTCGCCTCAACCTGTTCGAATTAGGCGTGCGCCTAAGCGTGCCTTTTAAAACACTGAGTATTGCCTTCTTGTGTTTGCAAAATGCCTCCTTAATCACTCATAAGAATCTGAATCTCTTTCTAGTAATTCCATTTAGGTCAAATTTTAGTCTCCTAGCTCCTAGCTGGTGGAATTTTAGTCTCTTACAAACTTTTCATAGCTTGCCGTTTTTGTGTGTGTTACATAGGTGTGTTGCAGTTTTGTTGGTTGGTATAAATGAGAAACATGGAAGCAAATTTTCAACCAAGCTATTATCCTTAATTGCCACCATTTTGTTTGTGGGTTTGACTTATATTAAAATTAGTTCCACTAATGTTGGTCTTAGCATTTTTCCATAGGTGAATTTTTTGTGAACTACATTACATGGATTCTTCGAAATTTGTGAAATATTGGCGTTGGACACTTGACACCAAGATTGTCAAAATTGGAATCCTACATTGGTTCTTTGAAGGGGTTCATAGGATCAGATTGTAGAATTGGATTGAAAATCATAAGATCCTACTGAAAAAGAAAAATTACGTAATAGTTTAATTTGAGTAAATATTTCTTCAAATTTATACACAAAATATGCCTAAATTATACTAAAAGGAAGTGGAGATATTGTGAAAAATATGATGCTCCATGTAAAATGTAAATATAATATTATACAACAGAAACCTCGATAGTAAAAGTTGTGCATTTCATCAAAAATAGTGGAGAAGAATAGTTTTATGGGTCGTGCTAATGGCAATCCCAAGTCTTGTTAATAAGACACATAATGCCAAAATATTTATAATCTCAATACACTTTTTATTTATCCCAAAATACTTTATATATTTTAATACACTTTTTACACAATTTTCAACACTAACAACGGTTCTTAGGGCTGTTTTGAGCATATTCCTAGTTTTATAACGAAATACTTTGCACTATATAACAATGCATAAACATTTTCCTAGCTTTAGTGTCCTTGGTGGCGTAGGTTTGAGTTACTGAAATAGCCTCTTGAAATGGAGGTAAAGTTATGTACATCTTGCCTGGTAAGGTTGAGTTTGAATTTTCGGCTAATTAGTTTTATTAAATTATTGCAATATTTGAATGTCTATTTTCCGAGTTTGTTTTTCTTAGTCTTTTGGTTCGACATGACTTATTTTATTTATTTATTTGGACCACATAAAATTAGTATTTAGATGCAACAAATATTAAATTTACAAAAAAAGAGTAGCGAATACACTACAAAACAAGGCTTACAAATTGGATCAAGTGAGATTTAGATTTAGAACGAGATTCCACGATTCTATACGATCCAACTATCAAGATTGAAAGATCTTACCTATAAGAGATTTTCTACACGATCCGGATTGATTGTGCCTAAATGAATCATAAGATTGTAAGATTTGGATTGAGATTCTGATAATCATCCTTCACATAAAGGTATGAGATATGTGTCTGATATGCCTAGTTGGTGATGTGCCTAACAAATATGTATAAGTAGTCGAGTTTATTATATAACTATGTATAAGACTATTATATAACTTTCGAGTTCGCTATTGTTAAGGCATTGAATGGTTATGTATGAATAGTCGACAATAAAAGGCAAAAATGGAGTATATGTGAATTATGTGTGAATACATTTTAATGCAACTACTCAACTATTTGCATTTTTCAAGTTGACCATTTTATACGTGCATGCATGCCTGCCTGCATGGGGGACACATACAATCTTCAGTTTTTTCTTCCCCGCTACCACACACAATGTTCACAGGCTCTGATTTTCCATTTTATGCTTGCTATGATTTATGGCATTGTCTTGATGGTGGTGAGATTGGTGGTTGTATTACCCTGTGATATATGTTTCTATCCAGTAGCTGTGTGTCCTTTGCCTGTTGTTGAATAGGACAATTAAGTAGAACATGTAGTTTATTGCTAGGCGAAGGAGGGGCTGAATAAGGTACTTAGCATAGTGCAGATTGGGGTGTATTAATAATTCCAACATGGAGGATCCATGAAAGGTCAAGGGGATAAGTGAAGGTTTGTTAGGTGGAAATTCTCAGAAATTGGAGTCTTACAACAGCTGAAGTGGGATGGGGGAATTGGATTTGTGCGAGTAGCTCTAGAAGAGTCTAACATAGGCTTTGTAAAAGGCAAAATGATCCATCACCCGTGTGCTTCGTTAAATTATTGCTTAGTCATTCACATTTGTAATTTATCCTCGTGGTTTTGCTTCAAGTGTTTTGTGATGGTCAATTTCCTTGATAGACTGGCAGACTCTGGATTGTCTGCCATTCTCTCTCCATAATGATCTTCTTGTGATTTTTACCACAAGAAGACATGTCAGTGAAAATCCAACAACCCAAGCTTGAAATGAAAACAAAATGACATTAAAATACTGCCTATCTATTTTAAACTACACATTGTAAAACGACATCATTTTGCTTCAAGTTTAGTTCTTTTTTGGTTTAATGAACTTGATTATATTAATTAGCAATGCTGAGCTGTGAATTTTTGTGAATAGAATTTAGTCTATGTTTCAATAAACTTTAGTATAGAATTGAATTACCTTACGAAATTTATCAGCTTGAGTTTCTATAGTGGCTGTGATTTTGTTAATTCTTTCTGTCGCTTGGGATTTGGTAATATATAGTGCTGTTAGTCTTTTTAGCAGTAAATGTACCTTTGTATTGAATATTGATAATTGTGATTTCCAAGGACATAATAGTGCTGATCTATTGTTGGATTGCAAGAATATTTATGATTGATATTCCTATGAGTTTGGGTTACCGATTTTCTATTGAATGCTTAATCTAATTTAATATCCATAACTGGTGAAACTATGATCTAGTTACTTCTAGGATATTGTGTTTTAGATCTCTTTTTGATGGTGCAACCCTTTACTATTTGGAAGCCCATTATTGGATTCGGAAGCCTAGGTGAAGCCCGTGGGTCCGAAGGCATTTTGGTCTCATAAAAGTAATTGGTAGAATGTTATTATTAGTATTTAGGCCTCGTTTGGCAAGTGGCCCTTTTAGCCAAAAAACCAAAAAGTTACTAAAAAAATCAAAAAGCCAATAACCCATACCAAAAAGTCAAAAATTCCATTTTCTCTCTATTTTTTGCACATCATTTCGTAAAAAGTCAAAAAGTCTTCCCAAACATACTAGTTTTTTTTACATCACATTTTAGCCAAAAAGTCAAAAAGTTACTGAAAAAGCCTGTTCTCAAACGAGACCTAATTTATTTACTTAATAGTAGATAATGATCTTTCTTCCTAAATAATATTGGGCTTGGAAAATATAATACTCAGCTTTGAGTTAATGTTATTGAGAGTGTTTTAGGCCGTGGCCATTTTGTGTGTTTTCCCTTGTGTTATCTCTTTCTTTTTCCTTGTATAAGCAAGAAGCATGCAAAACAAAGTGAAAGCAGGATTAATTAAAATCGGCATGTCTCAAAATTACCAATTTTCGAAATGCTATATGATGCAGCTATGTTTTGACATTCAATGTGGATGATGACTAAAGAACTCTGAATTTAATTGTCATATGCAGATTGGAATGGACAATCCTTTGCCGACAGCTTTGCGACTCAGTTTTGTTCCTTAGCACAGAATGCAACAATTTTTGACATATTGCATCAGATTATCCATGAAGCTTTTACTCTTCTTCTCCCATGCTGCTGCCACGTTACCTCGCTACTTACTGGTCTTCGATTCCCAACACCACAAATTATTACCTGATGTTGAAGGGGAGAAACAAATTGATTGGAACTGAAAGACCTTACTCAGGTAAGTGATTCTTCCGCAGATGTTTCTATTAACACGCTGCAGGACATTTCTTCGCCGACAAATCTCACCACCTGCGTGGTGAGGTTTTTGAACTTGTATGCATGACTGTACAACTATTGTACTTTGTAGCTTGTATATATATGAAAATCCATCCAAGTTTTGATTTTGTACAGGAATTGTATCGTCAATGCATGTTGCAAATGAAGGAATGCAATCCAGTTCTTTTATGCTTTCTATTCATGTTTGAGTTGAATAAACTGAGGCGGCAGAGAATTATAATTGATCTAGAGGCAGACAAACTCTGTATTTTTGTTTTTTGTTTTTGTTATTATGTAATTAGAAATCACTCCAGAGGCATACAAATTCTGTGTTTTTTTGTTTTGTTTGTTGTTTTGTTTTTATGTAACAAGTAGTCAACTCCACGAAGAGGAGATGAACGGGATCTCAGTATTTTCAGATTTGTGTGGATTGTGTGGGCTTATCAATTCTCTTCATACATGAAGTAGGACTATAAAACGAAATCAAGCTATTCATAAATAGGATCGTGGTTGGCTTGGATTGATTCAATTTGTTTACCCATGCCAACCACATTGAAGGGAGTTGTAAGTGCTAGACCTTGGTAACTCTTTTTCTGCTTTGGTTTTTTTCAAGTTTCTTGTTTGGATTGATAGGAATAATGCAAATGAGTCTCAAAATTCCCTTCCCTGCTTATGACGGTTTGGTGAAGATCTTGTTTTTGCTGGGTACTTTACTTGGAGTGTTTCTTAACCACTTTTTGTGGCATGTTTTGCTTCGTCCAAAATGTTAAACCTGCTGAGGAAAGTTGAGATTGTAGTTCAAAATAGTTTACTTCAGTGTAAGAATCAAGTGGAGTTCAAAATAGTGGACTTCATGTAAGAATTTATAGGGAAAGTAAGTAATGCTATGGATGGGTGAATAAAATTGTTTTCTACTAAGTTTTTTACAAGTTTAAATATGAATTTAAAAGAATTTGTTGGGTTTGTGGGGTCTACTAAGGGTCTTATTTTGATGATTTGAATTATTCATTTTGTAAGATTTTGTATATCATCAATGAAAAAATTAAATTGATGTGATAATCGTAGTCTTTTTATTTTATTATGTTTGTTTTTCAAAAAAATAAATAATATATTTTAAAAATATATGCGTCCATTTTTTTGGATACAAATGCGATAAAAATGAAAAATGTTGTAATTATCAGATTGAATTAATTTTTTTTATTAATGATATGCATAGAGAATGGTATTATATGAACGATTTAGATAATTAAAATGGAACTTGTGGTGGATTGATGACCTCTTCAAATTCTCACAAGTTCAGTTGTAAAGTTTTTAAACTTGAAAAATGTTGACTCTTTCTAATTCTAAGTTTTCTTATCATAACTTTGCACATGAAATAATATGTTCAAAGTTATGATGTGATGTGCTCAAAATTCCTGCTTTCTGAGTAACTCCTTGAACTGTAAGAGTTAGCCACAATATGGTTTAAATATATCAAATCGTAATTTTGCATATAGTGGATTTGAGAAGTACGCTTTTGAATTTTAGAGTTGTCACAGTAGGTATGTTTAGTATAAATTATACAAAGTTGAAAGTTACAAATAATTAGAAGAAAAATGTTGGATATTCCAAAATTTTAATCTCACAAAATTTTCTTTTTTTTTGAATAATGAGTCACAAATTTACTCACTATGAGTGTGAGTAAAGGAGTTGGACTTATGTATTTGATTGTGTCAATTAAAAATTAATACCTATCAGGCCACATCATTGTGGGATTATTTTTTGGGGTCTTGACCATTTTCCTGTAATCAAGCTTATTTAAATATATTTTTTTATCTTATAAGTTGTACAGCAAAACATTCTAGTAGAGAGAAATCTCTCTCTCTCTCTCTCTCTCTCTCTCTCTAACTCTACAGTTTTCTCTTGCTGTCATGGCAGGAGAGTAGGGGCGGGTGACATCTGATCTCTCTCTCCCTTCCCTGTCCTTTCAGTCTGTGTTAGTTATTTTTTTTTTTCTTAGATCTAGTCTTTTGTTGCCCAATATGAGGTTTTCTACCATTCAGGCTTCCACCACTTCCGTGGACTACAGATCTAAGGCCGATGACAGAGTTTCTTGTCGGTTTTGCGCTTCAAGTTGTGCAAATTTGGTTTCTTGATTTTATTAGTGTTTTTGTATTTTGTTTTTATTATTTTTTCCCTCCTTTATGGAGGGCTTTTCTTCCTCTCCATGGAGGTTTGGGTTTGTCTTTTTTGTTGGTGGCCACAGTATGTTGTGGTTATGGTTGTTGGTTGATGGTCGCAGTTGTTGGGTGTTCGTGTGTTCGGGGTTTGGAACACTGAACATTGATTGTAATTCCTTCTAGAGTTGAGAATAATCACTCTTGATGTATTTGTTTTTGTCTATCAATCAAATCTAACTTTGGCCAAAAAAAAAAAATAATAAATTAAATTATAAGCAAAAATTGCACTAAATATTTTGATATAAATTTCTAAATTGAAAAAAACTATAAGCAATTTTATAAACTCAACCAGTCTGAATAGATAGGTTACCTAACTTGATAAGTCGTATGAGGTTGAGGGATATTCACTAATGCTGTGTTTGGTCGGAGGATTTGGGTGAGAGATTTGGAAAGGGAAATGAAAAGGTAGGTGAAATGTGAATAAAACATGTCTATATTTTACCTAGTTTCCACACACCTTTTCCCTTTTCCTTCCAAATCCCTCTCAAATCCTCCAACCAAATACAGTATAAATAAATACAAGTCATATCATTTTAGGAGAGGAATTGACAAAGATGGTTCAACCAATTGAGACAGACATTGTGATAAATATGCTCAGATTGTGGGGTTTTACCTCTGGAGTGTGACTTTTATCTTGTGTAAGGGTTACATTGTAAGTTTGGTGTTTTATCTCATTTTCATATCAGTAATGCTAGAGGCCCCAAAAATTCTACCAAAAGTTTTACCAAATGTCTCACACATGGGTGTAGGACCTACACAATGTGGGTCCCATGTGGGTCCCACAACACATGTGAGACATTTGGTAAAACTTTTGGTAGAATTTTTGGGGTCTCTAGCATTTTTGTTTTCATATACACATGGATCCTAAAGATGCAAGTTTCCAATGTATGAGGTAATATGAATCTTTTCGGCATTTTTTTCACCTATTCATTATTCAATTATTGATTTAAATGTCACAATTCAACAATTAGTCATTATCACTAGTTGTGGTCTTTAAATTAACTGTTAGATGATAACTGGATGAAGAAAGTGCTAAAGATGATCATCTTTCACGATTAAGGTTATTCGTTACATAAACGGATAGTTACGAGCCAGTTCTGTGAACCGGATTTATTTATCAAAAGAAGCAATTTCAAGTTTCAGTAATAAATTTGTCACTGTAAAAATATTTTAAAAAAAATTCAATTCAATTATTCATACTTCTCATATTAAATTTCAACACAAACTAACACAAATAAACTTAGCATAAATAAAAACTCACAAACAAAAACTAAAAAATCTCCCCATCATTTATTTCTTTGATAAATTAATCTGTATTATTACTAGTACTAAATAATCATTCCACAAACACAAAAATCCATCAAAAAGGTCTCAATTTTTTTTTTTTAATTATCAAAATGAATGACAAATACATTAAAAAAAACACTCAATGCATATAAATAAATAAGTCCGGTCAATAATGAAGAGATCAAACATGATAGAAAAGAATATTTGACTCGTGCAATTTGGAGTTCCTCTCTGTTTTTTTGAGTTTGGTAACTGATGGGTCAAACTCAAATTTGCAGCTCACTTGGAGAAATCATCATGGTTCAACTTCTATAGCCCCTGATTCCACTGATATATTATAGTTTTTTTTAAATACATATTGTGAAAATAATCATTCTTACTAGGTAAACTAAGACTACTGTAAAATAAACCAAATTACTTGAGTTTGACTAATTAAAAACCTATTCAAGATCAACTCGTTATATTATACAAATAAGTAAAGATTGAACACATTTTGAAATTTGTTAATTTTTAAAACTCGGTTCAAACTCTGTTCAATGAACTTATATGCACTATAAAAAAAAACTATTTAAACTCAGCTCATTATCAACTCAATTAAAACTCTTTTGAAATCAACTTGAATAACAAACAAACTAACCTCAACACATATTTTTAGAACTTATCAAGTTTTCAACCCAAACTTGAAAATCACATACAATTGAAAATGCACTATTGTTACTCGGCTTGTTTACAACATTCCTACTGCCTAGCAGGATCCCGGTTTGTCGGGAAACTGCCTGTGGTGGGAAAATCACAAACAATATCAGAAAATGTGCAGACTTTGCAAGAGAAGCAGAGAGTGCAGTGGATTTATTTTTTGGAGATTAGATGAGGCTTTCTTGGCTCTCTACAAACTAAATCTGCAAATAACTTTAACCACTTGCAATCACATGATTGATGTTGGACTATTTAACAGAGAATTTCAAGCTTGAGAGGTAGCTGTTCCATTTTTCCCAAGTTCACGCTGCCTCGCTCGTTCCATCTTCCTTTTACGCCATTCTTCTAGAGCTGTAGAGAGTAAAAAAAAATAATCCATTATCATATCATAAAAATGAGAAGCTCCTAGGAAGAAAGAAGGAAACTGAAAATCACACATGGGAATCAATTTTAAGGAAACTAAGTAGGACACAACACAAGTTAATCAATTTTAACTTGTTTTAGGTTATGTCCCTTTAACTCTACTCTGCCAACTAATTCTGATGTCTGGCTGACCAGGGTTGAGACTATATCATATGCTCAATTTTATTCAACCCTAAATCAACTTTCAAAGTCTTGGTGATATTAATTTATCATCCACTTTATCATTCACAAAGTCAACTTTCAAAAATCATTTGTTCAAATGTTTATCTCACAAAAGTACATTCATATTAAGCATGTATTGAAGATTAACACAAATGATCATTCATTCATCTGATTAATCCAATATATATATATTGTGGTTCGGCTATTTGCATATGTCACTTCCAACCTCCTTAACTGGCATATTTCACTAATCAAATGGGTTTTCACTAGGAACACCCAAAACTTTTATATTCACTCCTTCAAGGGATTTCACTAGAGACACCACAAACTTTCTCCATATACAAATGGGTTTAGGCTCACCCAAAACCACAACCTCTAAACAAGGACGGAACCCGGATTTAATCTCCAGGAGCTGAACCCGAATTTTTTATTTTAATTTCTAATTCATGAATGAGAAATAGACTAAGATTTATTACTATTACAAGCTGGTAAATTGTTGATTTTATAGTCCTTACAAACCATTGTTACAAATCATAAAGAGTTAGACGAATTTTTGTAGTCCACATGTTGAACTACATTATACTCATAATCAATTGTATTTTCTCATAAACCAAAAAGGTTGTCACTAGTCTCAGCTTTTTGGTGATGATGTTTGGGAATTGGTTAAAATAGCCAAAAAGCCAAAAGCCAATTCAAAAAGTCAACCCATTCTCTCTATTTTTTTGCACTTTTTTTTTTTGTAAAAAGCCAAAAAATCACTAAAAAAGTCAATTCCCAAACGAAGCCTCGCAAAATATCTATGGGAAAGGATGCATAACGTATGTCCTCTTGCAACTACACCACAGATATTTGTAATAAAATCATAATTGTTTATATCTTTTCTCCCCACAATGGTTCCTAAACTTTTAATGTTCACAGCATAATCATAATGGTTTGTAAGATAACCACAATGGTTCATAACGAATACTTTTTTTATGGTGTGCCCTTTCATTAACATAACCACAATGGTTCGTAACTAAAACAAAAAAAACTCACATTTTTAATAGTTAGGGATGTGTATAATAGCCATTTCCAATATTTATACAATGTCAATGACATCATGTGGCAGCAAACATGTTTTTTCATATGGGCAGGGGGACTATGGCAACTGATGATCCCTTGCTAGTTCCATCCCAGCCACCAAAGTGAACCTAACAATTCACTAGATTAAACAAATATAGAAACAAGAACTTCAAAACTAAGGAAATCTGATACCCCAAAAGTCTTGTGGTGTGTAGGACAACTGTGTAAGATCTACACTAAAAAGACGAGAAACTACCTCTTACAAGTGAAAGACCTCAAAAGGTTCACTTACTTGCTCTAAGGTTGAAGACAACTCTCAAATCCAATATTGAATTCACACTCACTCAAGTATATATGAGAGTACAGGACCTGTATAGACCCCCTCAATGTCTTCTTCTCATAGAAGAACCCCAACAGGGATATAAATAGAAGAAATATCCCAATGGTCATATGAAGGTTAATTTTATTGAATTGTCTTCATACACAAAAAAGGGTTAATTTTATTGAATTGTAGTATGATGGGTCAACCTACATGCTCGACACTATTTTACTGGAGTTCGTCTTGGGTCGGCCTGCACTATAAATGGGTCGGTCCATGCATCACTGCATGAACTCCACCTTTCTGTATCTCCTCATGGGTCAGCCCACCTAGTCCATGGTAGGTCAGCCCATAGTGGAGTGGGATTTAAGTGACTTGCCTGGCAGATCCATCTAGTCAACCAACTTGTGGTTGGCTTGGTGTCATATTTGACCATACCACCTTGGTCGACCAGACACCAATGTTGGTTGAAGAAATTGACCAAATGAACCAATGTCCTTTTTTTATGGTTGACTCGGTCTTGACCCTGTTCAAAGCTTTCTCCTGGTTGGTGAAGTTCTCCCATGGCAACTTCCATAGAAAACTTGAAGCTTCCAAGATATCCTCCTCCTCCAAAGCAATTTTGATGCCGATAAAGCTTTCCCATAGCAATATACATGTTGACAAAGAGCTTCTATAACATCCATGCCTCCAAGACTTCAAAGCTTATCCGATTTGCTCTCCAAAGTGGCAGTGGCTTGAGATCTACCTAAGCTCTCCCTATCCTGTTCTTTTTAACCGTAGGATTCTTAAACTCTAAACCCTAAGTCACAACCCTGAATAAAGAATCACCTTACAATTCCTCCCATGGCTACAAATAGCATACAGGGAAAATATATATAAGAATGAATGAGCAGTTAAAAGAACTTTCACTTCATAGATTAGCCTGCCCGCTTGTAGAGATGAAAATCGTCTCAAGCTTTTAACTAATTAAGTGACTGTTGGAACAGTTTTCTAAAATCACCATAGTAAAATATAAGTATACACATAAAGTCCAATTATATGTTTTCATGCTATTGGCATGGCAATTTACGTGTCAACACTTGTTGACATGACACCAGGGTTCACATGTCAAACAATTGTCTCGGATGATAAAAAAAGGGGGCTACCTTCCTCTACTACAAAAGTGCACAAGAATAACACAAGCAGGGTGTCTTTCACTAAAAATGTAAATGTCCAAGTAAAATTTTTTATGCTTCCTATGGTTCTTCTACATATATGTTTTAACCATGTAACAAATATATGATTCATTATGTACATGCACATACAGCTGTGTTCCTGTTTCCAAACATGGACTTATTAGTGAGTGTAGCCCCATCTTCATTATGGTTTGCTACTTGATTTGAGTCGAATTTGTGAGTACTACAAAAGCCCAGATAGCAGGCTTACGAGTGAGAAATAATTACATGACAAAAACAGAAAACAAATGAAGAAACTGGAATTAGTAACAATTTTCTTGGGATAAGGTAGTTAGTAGTTACCTTTTAGACTGCCAGTATCTGAATAGGAACGAAAATTGTTCAACCTTGTAATCAGATCAACTGCAGCAGTCTGCTTTATATCTTTCTGTTGGACTGGCTCTGGTTCTACGTATGCTTCTTGCTTAATTTCCCTCACCTAAATTAAGGAAAGATTTTAAGTTGCACTGTAAGATGTATCATAAACTTGAACACTAGTGAAGAGTTTTTTTGAAAAAAAATAGAGTAAAATCTGTGAAAAAAGATATCAACCTTAATGTAAATACGACTCAAGCTCAAGAATCACAAAGCTATACATGTGATTCCTTATACTTGCATCCATTCAGTTGAAAATTCAATAAATTGATGAACTGTAAAGACACTTTATACTTACTCTTCTAATTAGCTCCAAGGGTTCCATGGCTCGCCGTAAATCTTCAGATTCCTTAATGTATCTGAGTTGAGCTGCATTTCAAAAGGTAAAACCAATACGTATAAGTTAATCAGCGGGTCAAATATCATATTTACAATGCAAATATGGAAAAGAAAATTTTGAAAGAATTAAGAACATATTACTAATTTCTAGATAAATATGAGTTACATGTAGAAAGAAGCCACCCTAGTGTTCAAAATATCAACCATTATGTATCGTATCGGCCAATATATAATGGAATTTACGGCAACCAATTATGATACACAGGGTTGTATCAGTGAGAAATAAAATCATGTAAGTATTGGATTTCATAATGGTGCCGTAGCTGATGATACGGCCGTTATATTCTCCGTTACACCACCTTACACTCAGTTGGCCATATATCTCCTTCCATAAGCAATGAGTTCACTTTTTCTCTCATTTTTTTTTTCATTATTTTCTGTTGTTTGGGTTGATTTGTGTAGTTGTTTTTGTGGCTTCAGTTCTTCCAGTTATTTTTCATGATTTTTTTCTCATACCGTATCTGCATATAATATATATATATAAATATTATGTGTAGGTGTGCAGTGTGTAGTTAGTAGTGTTTACAGACAGTGTACCATGTAGTGTAGTGTACATGTGTATTGTGTAGTGGCTAGTAAGTGTGAGGTCTAGTCTATGGGTAGACCTTTGGGTGTGTGTGGCTATGAGCTGTTCTCTGAGTCTCAATTCTAGTGAGTAGTGTGTTGAATTTGAGAATATGGACTGCGGGTGTGTTGTATGCGCCGAGAGTCTCTCTCTCCTCCCCCCCCCAAAAAAAAAAAAAAAAAAAAAAAATTGGTTTTGACATTGAAGAAGAATTTACAAAGCAGTCCTACATGAATAAGTAGATGAAAAAGAGATAATTGACAAAAGGAGTACAGACTCTTCTACTTCCCCTAGTGTACCTGTGTTCACCGGATAAGACAAGGCTAACAGTGTGGGATATGTGTGTTCGACACCTGTACCAGAACATGTTGACAGGTAGGAGCTGAGTAGAAAAGACTAATGAGCTCCTACCTGCAATATGTTTCTTCCTTCCATTTTTAGCAGGTTAAATACAAAATTTGGTGAGAACCAGCTACAAACCAACTCACAACAGAATCAACTTATGCACATGTATCCCATTTCAGTAGTTTAATATTATATCCAAACATTTCTCTCATCAAGGGTTCCTTTGTGATCCACATAGTCACAAGACTCACAACAAAAGGGCACTGGTGACTCCAGAAAATAATTTTAATAGGGGTTCAAGAGCCTAATATCAAACTTGTAATAATACCAATACTGAACTCTTATAGAATTGTAAGATTATTACTGCACCAATACACATGCCATTTATCTATACTGGTTATGCTAATGACAATCAATGAATAACTATTTGAATTTTTATCAATTAATACCTTAAAACATTTAAAAAAAAAAAAAAAAAAAAAGTATAAAACCACACAAATCATCTTATTTGTAAACAAAGGAAAATGGCATATAAACTATAAATCTTAAAAACTTTTCTTACTAAATGATGTTAATAATGAAATTTTGAAAACTGAAGCATGACACACTTTATCAATATGATAGGTGTCACATAGTAAGTAATAAATTGTTAATTTATATATTATGTAAACAAATTTGACTGATTGGTAGTTGAAAAAAAATTAAAAAAATAAAAAGAAGAAGAAGAAGAAGAAAGAAAGAAAAAAAAAAAAAATTAAAAATAGAAAAAAAATAATAGGTTCTGAGCAATGTGTCAACTTAAATAGAATAATTTGAAGCATCCAATAACAGATAAACCAATCAGCACTTATCCAGCAAATGAAAATATATACCCAGCACCACAAAAACACATACAAACTTGATTTTCAAATACTGATACAGGCAAGCATCATTGATTTGAGGGTTTTAGTGGCTCTAAGGGAAAAATATTTAGTTCTTTTTGGACAAACACATGTGGTGTCCTAACTTGATTGGTTTAAACAATTAATGTAACCTATTACTTTTATGTTGGTTTTGTAGAAGACAACTAAATAAGGGTCACAACATAAATAGTGTGGAGCATTGCTTCAAAACCACAAAATACCCTCTGATGTTAGAGAAAAAATGAGAGGGTTAAAAAAAACACTATGTGAGTTTAGTTTCACTTATCATTGATTTGAAAATTTAAAATAACACATATATGATATATTTTTTGCCAAACTGAGGGGTTCTTAAAATAACATAGAATGTTGGGTTTGGATCTTAGATTTGTGGAGGCAAAAGAAATAGAATGGGAAAAGTGTAAAAGAAAAAATAGTTTTTACTTCATTCACTTTTCCTTTCTCTTTTCTTTTTCCTTCTAGAAATTTTTTTCTTAAATTGTGTTTAGATCTTCGATTTGTGGAGGGAAAATAAATAGAAAGGGAAAAGTATAAATAAAATTGGTTTTTTTTTTTTTTTTTAACTTCATTCACTTTTCCTCACCCTTTTCTTTTTCCTTTACAAATCCCTCCATGAATTGAAGATCCAAACACAACTTACGAACACATTTTCTAAAACTAGCAAGAAAGATTCAAGATTGGACAGCCTGCAGTTCTGTATGTAATGAAGTTCAAAGCTTGATGATTCCTCACCTCTAATTGTCTCTATAAATGGAATACACTTAGGCTATTCAGATCTTGGATTTGGGGAGGGAGTTGTGTAAAAAATCCTTTTCTTTTCCCTCTACAAATCTCTCCACGAATCCAAGATCTAAACATAGCTTAAGAACACGTTTTCTAGAAATTAGCAAGAAAAATTCAAGATTCAACAGCCTGCAGTTCTGTATGTAATGAAGTTCAAAGCAGTTGATGATTCCTCACCTCTACAATTGTCTCTATAAATGGCATACACTTAGGCTGCATTCGGATCTTGGATTTGGAGAGGGATTTGTGTAAATAAATCCATTGTTTCATAATTGTCCTTACTACACTTCCAGTGCAAATGGTGATCAATCATGAAATACAGAGTAGCCATTTACACAACCAGAAAGTAGGCACATCTCACCAGCAATACTACAAACCAGACTTAACTACCCAGGAATTACCCATAATTATCATCTTGTAGTTCAGATTTATTCTATACATGGACCCACACTACACAAATTTAATTTCCATCACACAAACTCCCACTCAGAAAATTCTGGGTGGCACCAGAGACTTTTCCACATCTCACATCTGTGATCAAACCCAAAACCCAACAACCTAACAACCAAAACCCACAATTCCCAACCAGAAAGTAGGCACATCTCATATCTGTGATCAAACCCAAAAACCTAAAAACACAAAACCGACAATTCTCAACCACCAAAGTAGGCACATGATCAAACCCAAAACCAAAAACCAAAATACGCAAAACCCACAATTCTCAATCATTAAACACAATTAGCAACTGTTATTCTAATTTCTACATTAAAACCCAAATCCCAAAATCCAAACGATGATAGGTCAACCCAAAAAGACAACTGATTTCAATTCAACACATACCTACAATTCTTCCACCACAGTTCAATTACAAAAAGTCATACAAGAAAAGCAAAGATAATAATCGGAAAAAAAAAAAAAAAAAAAACGAAGGCAAACCCGTGATTATTTTGCAATTTCAGAATGAAGAAAGAGAGTTGGGGGACGAGCCTGAGTTGCGTTGATAGGAGGCCAATTTGCGGTTGGAAGAAGCAGAGAGAAAGCCCTGAAGGAAGAAAAGAAGGGCGATAAGATTGAAGAAACAAACGATGAAAGTGGCGTTCTTGAAAGAGAATCTCATCTTCCACCATTGCTGAAGAATTTCCATCTCCTCCACCCTGATCTTATAGATGTAGTTTAGTACCTAACTTCATAGAAAGCCATAAATAACTAGCTAAACCAAACACCTATTGTCAAAAGTTCTTTTAAATGGGAAAGCTATGCACTAACCAGAATTAGCCACATGACTTATGACTTGACTTACAGGTCAATGCTACTTTAGGATGGCAACGGGTATGAGTCGAGACCCACCCTCACTCCCATCCCATTTTCGTTAGGGCGTGGCAAGGCATCCGGATTAGTTTAACTCGGTAAGTTTTGATTGGTTTTTTAAATTTATGATACGGTTCTGGATTGAAAAATAAAAAATTTATAATTTATACAGTAGTTTTGAATTGAACCCTATGATTTTAGATTGGAATTAATTCAAACCGTATACAAATAATTTATATTTATATTATACACTCTTCCGTATAGTATCTTTTTTTATTCTATATAAAACCTAAATCCAAACCCAAATCTAAACTTGCATAGTGTACGGGGAGCAAATATTCCGGCAACTCCGTACTTCTTTCTTCCAAGCTCCTGCCTGTCCGATCGACCTGCGAGCACAATGGCGGTGAGCTACCCGGCGGTGTGTGGCTGGAATACCCCTCCGACGATCAAGTTAGACACACACAGGGATAGAGAGAGAGAGAGGATTGAGTGTTTAGTGTAAATCTCACCAAATGTTCATCTGTCTCAGCATGGGGGTGCAGACTCGCTTATATACCTTCTGTGCCCCAAATCTACTCCCATTAGTCTCTCGACACGTGGTGCAGCTATCCCATCTGTCAACACAAATCTTGCTGAACACCACCTAACCAAATTGCTGGCCCACTCTACTGGGAGCTCGGCAACCGGGCTGCATCTTCTCGGCTATCAACGGCCGTGCTGCGCAACTGGCCAGAGCACTCCGCTCGCCGTGCTTAATGAGGACCGAGCTCGGCTGTATCCTGGCATAGCCGAGCTCGGGACAGTTCACACTAGTTTGCCGCCGGCCCCCCTGCGGGGCTAACTCATGAACCGTGGAACAACAACGCCGTTCCTGGCGCCGGGCATCTCACTTGCCCGGCCTCTATACCATGAAACCAAGTAGCTCTGTCCAACCACGCCTTGCCTTAACCGAGCAAATCCTTTCAGGGCACGGGCCGCGCTACCTCGGCCCAATCTTGTTCGGCCCAAATCTGTCCGGCCATTACCACGGCCCAATCCAGATCATAAATCTCCCTCTCACGTAGTATCTTTTTACTTTTGTTTGTTTGTTTGTTAGTTTTTAGTTTTCATTTGTAATAGTCTAAATACTTATGGTAGAAGTAGTTTTCTTATGGTTGTTTAAATTGTAGAATAGTATGTCGCTATAATGGAAATAAATGTTATTATTGTGGAATTAATGTGATGTTATATTTATGTTTTTATGAAATTAAACTGTTATATTTTTTTTGTTATTTAATTATGTAAATTTATGGTCATAAACCGATTCAATCTTTCTTTAAATGGATTAGTTCCATGATTTAAATGGATTGAATTGATTTTAATTTTTTAAGACTTGTAAATAACAAATTGATTCTGATTTTACTCTAATATGAACCAATTCGAACCATACTCACCCTTAATTTTCGTAGATTGCTTCTATCCTTATCCAATTCGATTCGATCCGACCCTCGTGAAATTCTCTCACCTCATTTAAACCAGCAAATATAATCCCCACCCTCATGTTGATTCTATCCGATCTAGGACACAATCAGAAATTTAATAATAATATTAAAATTTAATAATTAAAACTAAAAAAAATTATTTATAATTAAAAAATATATTATATACTATATATATTAAAATTATATTATATAAGTATATAGCATAATAAAAACTCAATAATATATTGTATAAATATTATATATATTTTTTATAAAAATTTAACAATATATTATATACATATTATACATATTATATATATGTAATATTATTATTTATTTATTACTTATATTTGCAAGTTGGGTAGAGTTTGGATAAAAGATACCCTCCCTGTCTTGAATCGAATCCAATCGGATTTTTTAAAAGTCTTCCCAAATTCGACATTACCTTATTCAACCATCCCCAAACTCATCTCATTAGGGTTGAGGGAGAGTCGGAGGCTCGAACGATCGATATTTTGCCAGCAACAGGACTCTTTGACACTTTTTATTATTTATTTTTTAAATAAATTATAAAAAATAGTAGACTCTAACAACTACTTTTGTATAATTTTTGGTTATTTTTAGTAGGTTAAATTACACTGACTCTCTTATGATTGGGTACTTATTTTTATACATCATTTTCCTTCAGAATACACACGTGATGCAAATATTTTCAATATACATATAAAAAAAAAAAAAAAAAATCAGTACATATATATCTCTTTATTTCAATATTACCTTCATCTTCAATTTTAAAATCCTAATTTTTCTTTCATCCACCCACTCTTCCTTCACCGGTGTCACTGCTACTCTCAGCCTTCCATCACAACCATCACCACCACTCCTAACTCATCCCCCGCCATTCTAGACCTCCATAGTCAATTTTGAAAGTGAGTGGTTCATGGTGAAAGACTTGTGGAAATGTATAGTTCATGGTTGAAGGTAGTCATAGGTGGAGGGAAAAAAGGTGACGAGAGGGGATGGCAGAGGATAGAGGTGGCATTGGTAATGGGAGATGGTTGTGATGTTTTAGAATTATGGTTTAGATGGAAGAAGTTAAGGGTATCATGATAGTTTTATTTTTGGATAAAATTGTATCAAGAAAATTTTTTATTGTGTGTGTAAACTTAAGGGAATTAGTGTGTGAAATTAAAATTACTCCTTAAGATTTGAAAAAAAAAAGAAAAAAAAAGAAGAATAAGTCCCATAATTTTGACATAATTACATTGAGTTTCCCTGTGATTTTAATTTGTATAACACTTAACTTATTTTTCAACTTAATTTGTTAGTTATATGAATGAAAAAAATAAAATTATTCTATCTTTTACACGAAAATGTGTATTTTATGTAGTTTATTTTGTATTCTCACACTATCTGCATTAATTTTGGTTCATTTAACCTTACTAAAAGAAAAGTTAATGTTATTATGTCAAAATTGTGGGCTTAGTGTATTTTTTTCTAAACCTTAGGATAGGTAAGTATAATTTACTAGTATTTTTAGTATTGTGTTGAATTTTAGGGCTTGTTCAGAAATTTGTTATTTTAGTCATCTTTTTAGTTTTTTTAATAAAAAAATGTGTAAAAAATAAAAAGAATAATATAACAACTTGCAGTATTTTTTTTTTGACTTTCCAACTATTTTCTCCCCTTCCCAAGCAAAAGTTGTTTTGAAATGAAATTATGAGTTTAATATAGTGAACGTGGCGATACCATGGGCAATATATGGTGTTCAAATTCATCATGATTATTTTAGTAATGTTAAGGGTAAATTATAAATATGTCTCTTAATTTTTTTTCAAATATGAATTATCTTTTATAGTTTTAAAAATTAAAAATAAACCATTGTTATAATTTTTTATTTAACAGAATTAGCAGAAAAATGAAATTCTTAATTGGTCTTTATATTAATAATATCATTAAAAATTATTAATTGACTTAATAATTTATTAATAGAATAAGTAATTTGTTACGCGATTGAAAACTTAAGGAGACATAATATAATTTTCAGAATTACAAAGTATAATTTATATTTTAAGTAAATTTTAAAATATGTATCTAATATTAAACAGTTGGAATAGGTAAGCTAACATTCTGTTTGTTTTGATAAAAAATATTTTTTCTAAAAAAATGTATTCTAAAAGTTATTTTCCCCAAAATATATTTTTCTATATGTAATTGTAATTTCAAAATTAATATAGTAGTGGGTTGAAGAGGTGGCACCGGCCATAATAGGGTAATAGTTGTGATGGTGAAGGTGGTGGTATGATAGAAATTTAGTCTAGAATAATATTTTTGTCCTTTAAAAAATAATATATATATATATGATTTATTGAAATAAATTTAGTTTATGTTAATTTAATTAAAAAACAAAGAAATTCTAAAAACAAAATAATTTTGCTGCCGGGAGTTGAACTCCGGTGATCAATTGATAATCATTCCAAATGTGCTACAGTGGATTTGATATTCATTATTTGTAGTAATATTGTTTACAAAATTCATTTATAAAGTTTGGTAGCTCGAAATTTTCGTGGCTCAACTGATCCGAATTTCAAAACGATATCGTTTTGATTTTTTTCCCCTTCTTTTCTCTGAAACAGGGAGAAGAGGGAAGAGAGAAGAAAGAAGAAAGAGAGAAGGGGGAGGCAGAGAGAAGAAAGAGAGAAGAGGCGATAGCGGTGCGATGACAAAGGTGATGGGACGACGGTGGGCGCGATAGTGATGGCACGACGGTGGGTCCCTTCCTCTCTCTTCTCTCAACAGATCTATGTGTGATTTGGTTTTGATTTGTGGGTTTGTTTTTTATTTTGATTTGTGGATTTGTTTTTTATTTTAATTTGGTTTTGATTTGTATACACAGTTGCTGTGGGTTTGTTTGTAATCAGTTGTTGATTTTGATTTTGTTCGTGAATTTTGATTTGATTTGGTTTTGTTTGTGGATTTTGATTTGATTTTGTTTGTGGGTTTGTTTGTATAAATAGATCAGAAGGTTGGAACTTCACTTGGTCATATTTGAGTGAGAGGAAACTATGTTAGTAGAAGGCAAGAAAAAAAAATAAAAAATCAGGCCATTCGAGCCCTATTTTTGGAGTTACGTAGCACGGTTGTCATTTATTTTCACATTCTAAAAAAAAAAAATTCATTTATCTTCACTGTCATATTTAGTAAGCTTTCGTTTGAGATGTGGGTTGATTTTTTAGCTTTTTGACTTTTTGACTATTTTAGTTTGAGGCTAAAAAACTTTGTTTGGGATAGACTTTTTGGTTTTTTTGATTTTTATAAGAAAAAAATGAAATGATTATGATTTAGATATGATATTTTGCTTTATTTACTTTTTAGCCTGTTGTCTTTTTGTGACTAAAATAGCCAAAGTAACTTATGCCAAACACAGATATCAAAATTTGAGGAAAGTTCTATCTATATTTTTTTGATAATGAGATTGACAAACCACATTTATATTTCAGATTTTGTTATAAAAGTAAAAGTAAAGTTCCATCTATATTTTTTTGATGATGAGATTGACAAACCACATTTATATTTCAGATTTTGTTATAAAAGTAAAAGTAAAAATAATAGTTATACAATTAGAACAATATTGTCAAATTATGATATTTTTATGTTGTAACACTTCTATTCAGGGGGGTCAATCTTAGCAAGGATTGATAATTTCTTTCTCGTTATGAGATTATTTGTTGTAATCATTTTAATGAGTATTTTATTTAAAAATGATAAATCTTAATGCAACTACGTTATTTTGTATACAAATTATAATATTTTTTTTATTTATATATCATTTACACCATTATAAATGCAAAAGCAAATATTTCTGAGGCGTCCATCACTAATACATTCTCTTTTAATCTTTTTTTTTGGGCATAATGTGAAAATGGTAATTATACATACAATCATCTTTTCATGCATTTGTTTTATACGTGTGGTTTAATGAAATTTTTATTTTTATTTGTTTATAACAGTAAATATATATTTTTGTTTTATACGTGTGGTTTATTTTTATTTTAAGATTTTTTTGTCGATATTTTGTTAATTATGATTTTAATAAATTTTAGTTATGATTTCAATAGACATGTGGACAATATGATGTTCAAGGAACAAATTAGACATAGTTATTCTAGTAATATTATCAATTTGTTTCAATAAAAAAAAAATTAATTAAAAATATTTTATGCTTAAGCTTATTCCAATCTTTTTTTCTCTATGTTTAGCTATAATTTCAAAATTAATGTGCTAGTGAATTGGATTAGTGGTGGTGGCGGCAGTAATGATGGGACAGTGGTCAATGTGGTGACATTGATAAGATTTTTAGTCCGAAAAATGTTATTTCTTTAAAAAATATAAAATATTTTTCACCTAACTAACAAGACCAGACAAAAAAAAAAAAAATTGTAAAAATGAAAAAAATTCCGCTGCCGGGAGTTGAACCCGGATGATATTAAACATAGTCATTCCAAATGTGCCACAGCGGATATGATTCCAATATCTTTATGTTATCCTTTACTCCCTTCCACACAGTTATCATTTATATTTTTTCAAATTTTATTTTGAAAGTCTTACTCTTAACTCATAATAATAATCTAAACCGTTCATTTTATAAACTTAAAAAATAAAGATGAGTTGTACAAAAAAAACTATTTTAATCGGATATTACTGGACTACTAGTGAAAAAATAACATTTTGTTTTTTTCTTAAATTGTTTAATATTATTTTATTTCTTAGCTAGTAGTTTCTTAAATTGTTTCCTAAATCAGATATCAATTTAATTTTTCTTCTTAAAATATAATAAATTGTTTTTTTCTTAATTAGTGAAAAAATAATATTATTTTGTTTAAACTTAAATTGTTCATTTAATAAAATAAAATGCGATGTGTTCATTTATTCATCAATATTTGATAATTTATTTTATTTTATGCAAAAAGGATCTTCCATGTAAGGTTTCATGATAGGAATGATTTGGAATATCGTGGTGAGCTTAGGAATTAGACATGAAAAGAATTAGAGACTCACAATTTTAGATTTAAAAATTTACCCATGATGTTGTAACGAATTGAATCAAATTGAATGCCCTTATTATTATTGTGGACCATTCTATTTAAATTGGTAAAAATAAATTATATTACTCCTTGATTTTGATTCCATAAAGCCCGCATGACAAATTTTTTTAGTTTTAATTATTCTTAGATCTTGAGTAATAAATGAGATGCCAATTTAATTTTTGAAACTTATTTGATTAACCCATACTTAATCATTTTGGTTCATATTTAATTATGTAAATGGTGGAGACCACTTAAGTCTTTAATTTTTTTTTTATACTTTAATATCACTTGGATATTTATTTTAAATTATTAAATTTCATTCAATTTGAACTCAATTGATTGAATTACAACTCGTTTGTAACTACTAGTATTGTTGTTATTATCATTGTTATTGTTATTATTTATTTTATTATCATGAGAGAATTAGGAATATTTATGGTGTGTAACCATCAAGCCAAATATATATTTTGTGATAAGAAAAAAAATTAAATCATTTTATCATTTATGTTGCAAAATATATATTGTTATTAAAACATACTTTTCATTATATACATATATATATATATCTATATAGATAGATATTTAAAAAAAAAAATTAAATTAGGTGGTAGGTCCACGTGGGTGCTACTCTCCCCATTCCCTTATTCCTTCTTTCTTTCTTTTTCTTCTTTTTCTTCATTATTATTATTATTTTCTGCCTCCACTTCTCTCTTGACTCTCTGTCTCTCCACTCTCTAACCAAATCACAAAATGCTTGTATTTTGTTTAATCCACACAAATTTATTAATTTTTTGGCCACAAGTCTCAAGGCTATTTTGACAAGCATTTTGAGGAGAATGTTTTGACTAGTCACTACAAGAATTAACACTTTTGGCAACAAAAAAATTGGTCGCTAAAAGTCAATTTTTGGTCGGCAAAAGTTATCCGTGACCAATTTTTTTGGTCGCTACTTTGGTCGCCAATTGAGGGTCGGCAAAAGTAATTCGCGACCAAAATTGTGGTTGGTCGGCAAAAGTTGGATTTCGCGACTAAATTTTTGGTCGCTAAATATTTAATTACCACGACTAATTTATTTTGTCGCCAAAACACTTTGGTCGCGAAAAGTGATATTTTCCCGACAAAAAAGTTTGGTCGCCAATTATCACATTCAACGACCAAAAAGTTTGGTCGCCAATTGTGTCATTCCGCGACCAAAGAGTTTGGTCGCCAATTGTGTCATTCCGCGACCAAAGAGTTTGGTCGCCAATCGTGCCATTCCGCGACCAAAAAATTTTGGTCACCAATCGTGACATTCCACGACCAAAAAGTTTGGTCGTCAATTGTGACATTCCACGACCAAAAAAAGTTTTGGTCGCCATTTGTTACTTTTCGCGATCAAAACTTTTGGTCAGCAAAAGTGAATTTCCACGACGAAGAGCTGTTTTGGTTGGCAATAGATGTATTTTTTGCGACCAAAACTCTTGGTCGGCAATTGTCATTTTTTGCGAAAAAAAATAATTTATTTGTCGCGACTAATAAATTGGTCGCCAAAGCAGGAAAACAATACACCTGTAATTCCTAATAATTCATTCAATCCATAATAAACCTATAATTTTAAAGCATCATTTAAATTAATTGAATCATTAACATTCGACACAATACATAATTCATTAACATTCGACACAATGCAACTATTCTAAGTTTTCATTCACAAGTCACATCCATCTAGCATAACAAATTGAAACAATACATAATTCAGATTTACAGCATCAGGAAAATTGCTTAATCCACTAAGTTGCCTTGATAGCCAATCAAAAAGATCCTTGCGCCCTTCCGTGCCAAGCTTCGCATCCGTCAAAGAAGTAGTGATATAAGGCACCTAATAAAGAAACAGAAGTGGAAAATTTATCAGAGAAGCATGATAGTGGCAGCAACACTGGATTGCAACCCTATATCTTTGCAAAAATCAATTAAATCCTATAAACATGTACATCGTATTGAGACAACTAGAATATTAATAAAACTGTACCTGTCGCTGTACCTGCAAATTTCAGTACACGATGATTAATAAGCTAACAGCCATAACAAATACAGGCATAGTTAACTATCAAAGCTCCATTGATTCAGTTCACTTTTATATATGATTTTTTAATAAAGTTGGTAAAGTTTATTTTAACGAATAATACCACAGATTAATTAAAACGTGAATGATTCTGATGTTCTTAGCTTTAGATTAAACTTTGGGTTGTAGATGAGCAGCTTGAGCAGACATTCAATAAGCACTGATGATCAAGGCCCCTAATCTAAGTAATCACACACAAAAGATTAGCGTGTACCCAAAAAAAATATAAATTTGCAGTTCACATAAATAAGGTGGCATCACATTTGTGCCTCCTTTCCGTTCTCTTTCCCAAGACATCAAGGGAAAGCATATTCATCCATTCTGCTACCCTACCTACCAGATATGATATGAATGAATACATCTGACGAGTTTTCCTTAAAAATAATAATAGAAAACAAAATTCCTTAACCATAATCAGGGAAAACTCCAAAAAAAAAAAAAATCACATTCATTTGTACAATGGTCGAAAGTCACTCACTTTCCTATAACAAATTAGAAACATGGTAGCAGAAATCCTTCAATAGAGAACAAAAATTTCAAGAAACAAACAAACAAACAAGAAATGACCAAGCATCATATATAGATATCAAAGTAATGTATAACGCAAAATTCTTACAGAATATATGCTTTCTGTCAAAAAGTTTAAGAAACAAATAAATTCATTAATCTAATACTAATAAAATGCCATAGGAATTTTGAATTAAGCTCACAGTTTTCATTGTCTTGCCTTTTTCTTTTCAACAAAAAATGGAAACGAATTACAGGAATAGACAAACAGTCAAGGTAAAAAAGACCTTATAATTGACGATTTGGACCCATATCACTAATTATTTAGATATGGCTTTTCTATACCAAGAAGAATCCTAGAATTCAGCTAAACTGATTTATTAAAATGGTAACATCATAAATTATTAAACCTGGTTCAGTGTAATCAAGGCTTTTAGCAGATTTGACAACTTGGCTGAATGGCTTTCCATCTTCTACCTCGCTCATTACATAACCCAGCGTACCTATTCACATACAAGGATATGAAACAAAATGATAAAATTACAACTTACAAACCAAAGCATGTTCGATATATGCAAGCAAGCATGAAGAAGAAATAAGACATTAAGAGACTTTATACATCTTAACTGGTTCGTAATTGCAGTAATATGTGAAAGAATGCAACAATGTATTTCAATTTAGTATAATTTCATCAACTGAATCACAATTTCAGTCTTGAATATTAGCTCTAAAAGACAAAGAAGAGATTAGCAAAAATTTCAGTTTTGATCTACAAGTCATAATCATCTGTCCACTCACTATTGCACAACAATAGTCTCCGACCATCACATTCATATGTTATCTATGTTCCAAGGTGTAAAAGCACTTCTATCTGCACCAACCAAGTAAAAAGCACACTCACAGTTGACTCGAGTAAAAAGCACACTCACAGTTGACTCGGGGGGGCGGGGGACACACACACAACTACGAGTAAAAGAAAACGTAGAGTTACATGCTGATCAAATGTGAAAAAGAATGGATTAGATTAGATTCATAAGAAAGCTATCAGAAAGAACATAAATGTTAACAATGCATATGGCTACAAAGGTACGCCAAGAAAGTCAAGAGTTGACTAAATGAAACCAAACGCACCAAAGCGCATCGAAAATCAAGGAGAGCCATTTATGGTACAGTAGAGCATGAAAGAATAGAGTAAAAGTAATTACCAGAAGTGGGTTCCTTGTTTCTCTTCCACTACGCTGTCCAGTTTAATTGTCTAGAGGATGGAAACCAAACTATATGCCTGCTACTCAGAACTGGGTGTAGCGAAGCAGCCACAAAAAGATCGTACCAAGAGTTGCAAACGAAAAATATACTTTCTCAGAGTTGAATTAGTCCCTCTGCAATTTAAAGGCAACAGTTTAAAAATGGCAGGTCCATTTCAAGATAAAGGGCATATGCAATGCCATAGAAGCTTCAATTACATTGAGTCAAATTTGAGTTGTGAAAAAAGGAAATTTAACCTTGAGGAATACTTTTCAAAATAGGTAGTATGCAATGGTCCAACTGCAATCTACAGCCTATAATATAACAATAATTGGCTACAGTGGAAAAGTAAAACAATGTTGTTGTAAGTCATTCATATTTCTGGTTATTGTAATTATTATTATTTTTTTCCAGAAGTTTTGTTTCATATGATGGGAACAAAAATGTAAAGAATGTAGGGGCATATCTTTCACCTTCATATAAGATGTTATGTAGAGGAATAACAACAAAAAATCGTGTCGTGTGCAGAAAATTGAATGACCATCGAGCAATTTCTCTACTGGAACAGTATGCTGATCCCAAAGCAAATATAAATAAATACATTATAAATTTATTGAATAACATAATTCAAAGTGAGGCAAAAGTTAGAACATAAGAGTGCTATTAAGGTACCACATAACACAGTTTATGGGGGAAAATTGCATTAACAAAACAAGGTAAAACACACAAGAATACATTTGCTTGCATTAACAGACGACGGAAGGACAAGCAAACATTACTACATGTTCATTCAAACAAAGGACGAATATGTTTCCAAATGCCATAAAACAGAAGCTTGAAGCTGCTGTCAGTTAAACTCCACAGTTCCACAACTGTCTTTTACTTTTTTGAATAACAAGCATACACATTAAAAAATGTTTAATGTTTAAAATAAAGGGTTCCCACTTACTATTTCTTCTTATTCTATTCTATTTGGCGTTTCTAGATCCATTTTTTAATGTCATAAAACAGCTTTTAAATAAATATATGGTTGGTGGGATTTGGAACTACATCTCTTGTTATTATAAAGAAATGAAACGAATATATTTGGAACTACCTATATATTTTCAAGTCATGGCCCCCCAAAACTAATCCCATGATCATGTTGAAGAACTGTCCAAAACTCCTACACAGCAGTTTATGTTTGATCAACCAGTTTTGAAGGTCCACAATGAAAATATATAGGTAGGAAAGATCCATTTAAATATGCTTACAATAATGAAGCCCAAGCGCAAGGCCACTATACACAAGCCTCACAACTTTCCCTGATTTTCCTTTTCTTGAACCCTTATGAAACTCAGTTCCATACTTGGCAATGGGAATAAAACCAGAGCCCCATCCACCTTTTGTATGCTGCAATTTGATACAAACTGTAGATTGTTAGGCTGAAACAGTAAAACTAAATCAGTCACCAAAAGCAAGAATGAATAACTATGTGAGCATAACTTTTGTGGTATATATATATTTTGTGAATGATAGAAGGTTAATTTAGCCATGACATTTCACTGCAATGCTCACTAAGCTAAGGCTACATTCCGATCCTCAGTGCACAAGTCAGAAGAAGAAATCTAGAAAACAACCATCTTGCGGTGTACAAGAGTTCATCAATTAAGTGAAATTCCAAATAATTAACTGCGACTGTGCTAAATCGCTATAAGCTGAGAGCCTGAAAGGCTGGCTATCGAAAAAAATCGTTGTTTATATGAATGAACCTCGAACAACATTTTCTCAACAAACTGCATTCAAAGTCCTAATATCAGCAACTATTTTCTTTCTTCGTTAAGACATTGACAGAGTTTGGGAATTTCGAAATTTACAGTTTTATTTTCACTTTATTAATCAATGATCTTAGTTCCAACTTAAGTGATCTTAGTTCCAAAAAAAATGTTCAAACAGTTTAGTAATCTTGAACAAAAATCAACACCATATGCATTAAAAGATCTAACCAATATATCAGTCATTGTTTCATTTCATAGAATCACAATCCTAACTTTGACTCAAAAAAAACAACAATCCTAAATTCATAGAATGTTCATTAATAGAATCAAAGTCTCAAATCAAACACACAATCCTTAATTTAGAATCCAAGTGTCAAATCAAACACACAATCCTTAATTTAATTCATAAGCCCCGCAAAAAATTTCAAATCAATCGCAATAGAATCTTCAAGGCAAAATACAACTCATAACAGAAAATTGATGGCAAAATCGTAACCCTAACAGCAATTGAAGGCAAAATGCATACCCTAGTTTTGCAATCTTGGTTTTACCTGAGGAGTTTCCGCTGTCGTTACAGGAGTTTCTGGCCGGCGGTTTTAGCGTATGAGAGGAGTCAACTCTAGCTTGTCTACTCAACACAAAGATGAGTGGGATGAGAAAGGGATGAGTGAGAGCGTTTTGAAGAGTTTAATCGGCTCCAACTTCTCCACCTAACACAGAGACGAGAGGGATGAGCGAGAGAAAGTTTTGAAGAGTTCAATCACAGCTCCGATTTCTTTACAGGGATGAGACAAAGAGATGAGCGAGAGAAAGTTTTCAAGAGTTCAATCGCAGCTCCGGTTTCTTTACAAGGATGAGAGAAAGGGACGAGAGAGAGGGATGAGCGAGTTCAGAGAGATACAAAATCCCTCCAAAATAAGGGGGAAAACATGTGTCCCTCCAAATCCTCCAAATTTTGTAATTTTATAAATCATGGAAAGAGAGGGAGGTGTAATTTTATAAATCCTCCTAAATTTGAAATGTGTACCTTCAAATATTTTAATTTTTTGGTGATTAAATTTTTTTTGACATAAATTTAATTTTGATTTTGACAAATATTAATATCAAATAATTTTAATTTTAAAATTTTGACATAAATTTAATTTTTTTTGACAAATATTTTAATTTTATTTTCCATTCGGTGACTACATTGTTTTAGTAGCCAAAACTCAATATACGGCGACTAAAATATTTTTAGTCGCTAAAAATAAGTTTTTTAGCGACCAAAATTTTGGTCGCCAAAAGATAAAAAATAATTTTTTATTTTTTATTCGGCGACTACATTGTTTTAGTAGCCAAAACTCAATATACGGCGACTAAAATATTTTTTGTCGCTAAAAATAAGTTTTTTGGCGACCAAAATTTTGGTCGCCAATTCCACAACCAACTTATTTTTGATCTTCCGCGACCAACTTATTTTTTGGTCGCCAAAATGTGACCTTCCGCGACTAAATTTGTAGTTGGTCGCCAAAACCATACCACTTTCTGCGACCAACTCATTTTTTGGTCGCCAAAATATAACCTTCTGCGACCAATAATATTTGGTCGCCAAAAATAATGATCATTCACGACTAATTAATATTTGGTCGCCAAATGTCATTTTTTTGCGACCAAAATTTTTTTGGTCGGCAAAAGTGGTCGGCAAATGTGTAAATTCTTGTAGTGAGTGGAGAATGAAATTTGACAATGTCAAAAATTGAGGTTTTTATTTGTCTCCTCTTCTAATTTTTGAGGTAGGAATTTTTTAAATATTGTGTATATATTTTAATTTTATTATGTGTTATTTTGATAGTGTGATATTTGAAAATATTAGGGTTTTATTAATAGTATATTAAATGCATAAAAATGGAGAAATTCTCAACTTTTTGAAAATCTCTTGTTAGTTGAGTGTGATTTTTGTATGACTTATGGATTTTGGGAAATGTATTTTTTTAATATGAGAGATTCCTAAATTTTAATACAACCCTAGAAATATAAAATGTTAAGATTTAGATTTTTGGGCTAAGTTTGTAAAAAGCTTATACGCATATTTGATTGACAGGATTAGAGTATGAGATTGAGATTACTAATCCGTGAGTCTAATAATCCTGTGTTTTTTTTGAAATTTTATTTCAAGATTATTAATCTAATGGATAATTAATCCAACAAAACTGCATTATTAATCCAACAGGATTATTTTAATCCTGTGTTTGTAGAATTATTAGTAATGGAGTAGGGGTGGGATTATATATCTTGAGTTGGGAAATAAAATAAAAAGACTCTTTTACCTTCATATTGTAGACACCCCATTTTTGACCGACCTTAAGACTCAGACGTCGCCGATTGAGCGCTCGGTGATGATCCATATTGTGCTCATTCTGAGGTTTCAGAGTCTCGGCTGCGAGCCTTGCCTCCGGACTTCGGAGCTCTTTTGTGCTTTGCCTCGGTTTGCGAATCAGGTCTTGTTTTCTCTGTTTTCTCTTCCCGAAGGGAGGGAGAGGTGTCGTAGGCCATCTCTCAGTGGCCGTAGGCTACGTTTCGTGGTCGTAGGCCATTTTTCCCGTTTGGAGGCCAGTTTTCGATTTTCGGAGCCGTCGGCCGTGTGCCTCGGTTCGGGACCGCTTAACTACCTCCGTTTGCTCCAGTTTTTGGCACACACCCTGTTTTCTCCCTTCAGAGGGACACTGTGGCCCGAGAGACCACCTTTGTGGTCATACGCCACTTCCGGTGCCTAACAGCCTGTTTTCGGGGCTTCGGGCTGCGCGTTTTGACCCCCGAACCTTCGTTTTGCATCCGTCTTGGTCCATTTTTGGTAGGGACCCTATTTTCATTGTTAGGAAGGTGGTAGTATGGTGGGAGGCCACCTTTTCCCCTAAAAAACCAGTTTTTCTCATTTTCTCTCTCCTAAAGTCGATTTTTCTGACAGAAAGTTGGTTTTTCTCACTTTTGAGCCACAATTTCTGGCTTTTCATACCACCATTGTGTTGTGCTCATCTGGGAGGCCACCAATATGGGTAGGCCGACCAGTAATTCATCTTGACCCTTTTGAACCTTGCTAAAAAGTTGATTTTTCTCTCTCCTGGGTCACTTTTTCTGGTTTTTCACCCTACAGCTGTGTTGTACTCATCTGGGAGGCCACCTTTTTGGGGTGGCCGGCCAGCAATTCTTCTTGAACCTTTTGACCCCTGGTCGGCCGACCAAGGGGAGTGGCCGGCCGGCCACTTGAACTGGCCGGCCTGTTTCTTGCTTTTTGCTCTCTCTGAATGCTTTACAGCTGTGACAGTTGGGGGCCATTTGGTGCATCCTCTATACACGTGTATGGAGTATATTTGAGGCTTCTTGGAGAAGCTTTAGAGCCTCTCCTCTATAAAGGAGAGGCTGAGCTTCATTGGCAAGGGTTGAACAACTTGGAAGGCTTATACATCTCTCTCCCTTTATATCTTTACACTTGAGCCTCCAAACCCTAGTTTTCTTGCACCATTTTACACTACAACTCCTAGCCTACCACCTCCACCATCCATTCCAGCCCCTTGAAGCTGATTTTTAGAGGTTGAGAGCTCACAATCTTGGACCAAAAGCTGCTGCATTGTTGTGCTACAAGGGTAAGTCTCCATTTCCCATTTTCTTGCATTTTTTTGCTTCATTTCTTAGCCCTATTTGCAAGCATTTTTGGGCTTCGACCTAAACTGTGAAGTGTCTTATTTTGAGTCCCTCTTCAACTTTGTTTAAGGACACTTTGCTGTTTGAGGTCATCTACTTCCTTGTTTGCTCAATCTCTCTTTTAGGGTCATTTTTGCATCCTATTTTAGCCTTACTTGTGAACATTTTAGAGATTTGTTATAAACTGGAAAAAGTCTTGTTTTGACCTTATCTTTAAGTTTGATAGATGTCACTTTTCTGTTTGGAGTCATCTCCTTCCTTGCATGCTTTATTTCCTCATGCTTTGAGCCATACATTTGAGCATTTGCATTGGCCTTGTTTTGGCCTCTTAGACATTGAAATCCAGTGGATTTTCAATGGCTTTGATGTGTCTTTGAGCTCCAAAACCATAGAGGGGTGGCCCTCTCACCCCTCATTCTCTTTACTAGCATTGTTGGCCTTCCAAAGGGATTCTATTTTGCATGCATTGAAGTCATGTTTCAGGCCTTATTTTGTGGGTTTTAAGGTCTGCCTAAGCTCTGTCAAGAGCCCATTTTGCCATATTTTATGTCCCTTATGCATGTGTAGAGCAATCCCATTCAAGGCCTTTCAAAGGGGCCTTTCTTTGCATGTTTCCGAGACTGATTTTAGGGCCTATTTGGTAGGTTTTAGGGCTGTCATAACTCATTTTCAGAGTTGGTTTTGCTATGCTAAGTGTCCATCATGCATGTGTGGAACAACCCTCTTTTTGGCCCTCCAAAGGAGCTCATCATTTTTGCACATGTTGGCTGCATTTCAGTGGTTATTTGGGCATATTTTGACATGTTTTATTCACTGTTTTTGGCTGGTTTGATGAGTTCTCATATGCTTCATATACATGCCATGTAAACCATGCTTGCTAGCCAATGTTGCATGTTGTTTTAGCCCATCATGTTAGCATTTTTTGGCCATGCTTTAAACTAGTAATGTGCATGTTTTGGGACTGCCTTGGCTCTATCTTTGTGCTTCATAGTCAAATAATGCTTGTTTTGCATGGTTATGGTTCAATACATGTGCCTAGTTTTGAGTTTCAGGGCCTATAGCATGCATTGTATAACATATTTGCATGATTTGGGACCATTTAGCATCATGTTTCAGTGCTGAAATTTACATGTTTGAATGCCATGCTTCATCCTTGCCATGCTTTGGTAGAGTGACATTTGATGCCTTAGGCTTGGTCCTTGGTATTCGTGCATGTGTGCGCGCATTTCGGTTGTCTCATCTCCACCACATGGCCACTGATGTGAGTGTGGCTGAGGTCCATTCATGTTGGTGTAAGTCCATTGTGCATTATGTATGCCATTCCATTTCATAGCATTGCGTATGCTAGATTGTATGTTAGAGCATTGTGTATGCCATGTTACATCGAGCATTGTGTATGCCATTTCATAGCATTGCCTATGCTAGGTTGTATATTAGTCGCATTCATGCATGTCATGCATATTGCATTGTGTTTGGGATAGGAGTTAGCCCAAGCACGGGAAACGAGGGACGTTTCGTACTCCGAGTGACGGAACGTGTCTCAATTCCCGGTCACCGGCACTCCGGATTAACCATGATGGAGTCTCGGTCTTGTTGTGTTTTCATGTGCATTCATTTCATATTGAGTCGTGCAATTCGACTCCTCGGCCATCATGCATCGAGATGCGTGATTGGTGGCACGAGGATCGAGGTGTGCATACATATGTGAAAATACTTTGCCATATCCCTTTCTTGCTCTCTGTTGCAGCAAATCAGAAATCAGCAGCCTTCTAGAGCTTCGCACAGCATTCTGGGATTAAGTGTAAACAGAGGCGAATCGGGGCATCGCAATGGATTTCCGCGCCGGGCAACTCAAGCATGCATCATTCATTATTCGGAACAGAGCTGAGGCGGTCCACAGCTTGCATGCTAATTTACTTGCTTTCCTAGATTAATTTGTTAATTAATTAGGGTTTTGTATTTATTCGGACTGTATTATTTATTCGGACTGTATCATTTATTCGGACCCTCCGAGCGAGGGCACAATTGTAATAAGTGTGTGTGCGTGTGATGTATGTCTTCCAACCCCACGTCTTTCTCGCTTTTATTTATCAGCTTATGATGGTTAGTTTAGGGCATGTTTCAATTAGCATACTTATACTTGCATGTTTACATTCATTTATCTGTCTTGCATACACCGGGCTCAGCGCATCATACTAACTGCATTGTATTTCAATTCCAAAGTTGAATACGTGTTAGCTGTAGCATCATCATATGCCATTTTAGAATAGCCGAGCCTATTTTAGTTGCATTTTGCATGTGTTGCATTAGGCATTTCTGTATAGTTAGGATCATGCATGGATTTCTAACATAGTTTCTGTTTTGGCTCGGAGTACTCGGTAAGTGTTTATGCTTTAGCATCCTTGCATGCGTGTGAGTGACTGCCATGATAGCATGCTTACCATGAGACTATATGCTTATGTGATATAACTGCCTGAATGCCTGTGGGTGAAGGTTGGATTATCTGAATTGGAATAATGCATTGACTGTGAGTTTTAAGCCCACTAGATAGTGGCAAAATCATGTTTTCTAAGCCCACCCGAGGGTGGCGAAATCCGCATTTTAAGCCTACTTGCGAGTAGTAAACCGTTTTCAAAACAAACATGAGATGTGTTATTCCAATTCAGGCGACCCAGTCTATACTTGTATGCTGTGCGCATCACATAGTAAATCTAGGCTAATAACCAGAATAAGAACGCATAATGTTTTCAAAACTAGATATCATGGTTAGTAGAGGCCGATCTTTGATCGGGCGAGCGGGGGTGCTCACGAAGTGACCTTCCCCAATCGTACCCAAGTTCCCGAGCCGAGGCAACTTTGGTGATGACGGACATGTGGCCTTAGGCAACGAGTCAGGATTTCCTAAATTTCCCAAAATAAAATATTTAGGTGGCGACTCTGTATTTGGCAAAGCAGTCCATGTTTGGCACTTCTTTCAAAAAATCTGTTTTCAAAAACGATTTGCCGGATTTGGACTCTTTGATGTTTTCATCGGTTTTGCATTGCACTCTGTGAGATTAGATACAGGACCGTGACACCAATTGAGTCCGAACTGTAGTGAGGCCCAAGGGCGCGTCTACACATATGTTTTCTTATCCAATGTAAATCAATCAATGGATAAGGAGATAATTCATCCTACTAATCCAATTAGATAGTGAATACCACACTAATTTGATGGGATTATTAATACCTTCACTATTAGTCTTGTGAATCAAATATGACCTATAGGTGTTAAAGACATATGTTTATTTGAACAAATGAGAGTTTGAAATTGGATGTTTAAAGGGTTGAAATTGATGAGAATGTTGTTAGAAATATTGGAAACCATTGAAAATCCTCTTGGAAATTGTTTAATTTGAAAATATTGAACTCTTGAGAAAGATGAAAATATTTATCATGTTGAGGTATTAAGAAAAGTTGAAAGAAACATATGTTGTTTTTGGCATTATGAAAATTCTTGATGAATTCTTGAGTTTGAATAAAAAAGAAAAATTAATAATTTTTTTTGAAAGAATATTATGATTTTTGATTGAGTTGGGAAAGAGGAGATTGAATATGTGATTGTTACTCCTATGTTGAAATTATTGAAAATTTGAGATTATGAGGTATATTTGTCTGTTAAAATTTATATTTTGTATAAAGATAATTGTTTGGGCAATTGGTGAAGGGTTGTATTGATTTTTGTAGAAATTGCATGTGAATTAGGTAAATTGAAATATTTGCAAATTCATACATAGTATTGAACATTGCATAATCTCAGGATTATCATCGCATTGGATTTGAAAAATTGATTTTCAAATTGATTCATTGAGAATATTTGAAATCTGTTGAGTTATGGAGTAAATACATTTGGTAAATCCAGATAGGCACTACAAGAAATGTCACTTTTGGCTACCAAAATATTGGTCGCCAAAAGTCCAAAATTTGGTCGGTGAAACAATTTTGCGACTAAGAAGTTTTGTCACCAAGTTCGTCGCCTATACCCTGTTGGCGATAGTGTAGACGTCCCCGAACGTCCCGGGTGGATAACTCCCATTCGGTTCGTCTGTGGGTCTACTACAGTTCGGACTCAAATTGTCACGGTTCTAAATCTAAACCAAAGAGTCTAAATCCGACAAATCGTTTTGGAAAACAGATTTTTGTAAAGAAGTGCCTTACATGGACTGCTTTGCCAGATACAGAGTCGCCACCTAAATATTTATTCTGCAGGAATTTAGGAAATCCTGACTCGTTTGCCTAAGGCCACGTGTCCGCCATCACCAAAGTTGCCTCGGCTCGGGAACTTGGGTACGATTGGGGAAGGTCAGCTATGAGCACCCCCGCTCGCCCGATCAAAGATCGGCCTCTACTAACCATGATATCTTGTTTTGAAAACATTATGCGTTCTTATTCTGGTTATTAACCTAGATTTACTACGTGATGCGCACAGCAAACAAGTATAGACTAAGTCGCCTAAATTGGAACAAAACATTTCATGTTTGTTTGTTTGAAAATGGTTTGATGGTGCTACCCATAAGTAGGCTAAGACATGAATTTTGCCACCCTCAAGTGGGCTTAAAACTCGCATTCAATGCATTGTTCCAATTTAAGTAACCCAACCTTCATCCACAGGCATTCAGGCAGTTATATCACATAAGCAGCTAGCCTCATGGTAATCATGCTATTATGACAACACTCACACGCATGCGGTATGCTAAAGCATAAAAGCTTACCTAGTACTCCAAGCCAAAACAGAAACTAGTTAGTAATCATATGCATGATCCTAGTTCATGTTAAGATGGCTAATGCAACACAGGTAAAGTGCAGCTAGAATAGGCTCGGCTAATCTAAGATGGCATATGAGATGCTACAAATAACATGTATTCAACTTGGAATTGAAATACAATGCAGTTAGTATGATGCGCCGAGCCCGGTGCATGCAAGACAAATGTATGGATGCACGCATGTATAGCATAAGGTATGCTAATTTAAATATGCCCTAATACTAACCATCAAAAGCAGGTAAGTAAAAGGGAGAAAGAAGTGGGGGTTGGAAGACATGCACACACCGACCCACCCACACTTATTACAGATTCGCCCTCGCTCGGATGGGACCAAAAGAATAATACAAATCAATGTAACCTACAAGCTAATTAAATATTACAGACCACTTAACTAGTTAAGCAAATTAACTAAGCTAAGAAAGCAGTAAAAGGCCTCGGAAGAGGGTCCAATACACGCGTGCCCGGGTTTGCTCGGAAGTCCATTGCTATGCGCAAGTTGCCTCTGTTTTCCCTGCTCTGCTCCTCTGATCATTGTACGAATCCCCAAGATGCATTGCTTGGACACTATGGAACACCACCGGCCAAGACAAATGGTCACCGGCCACTGGAAATGATCACCGGCCATAAATTATTGGTCGGTCGGCACTAAAGATGGCCGGCCGGCCAACTCTTCCTGCAGAGTCCTGTTTTTGACAGCAGTAGAGGGCAAAACAAGGCATAGCAAGGCATTTCAAGCAAATGTGTGCACAACCACATCCCTTATCATGTTGTGACTCAAAGGGACATGGTTCTCGATTCTCGGACCACCAATCGCGCATTTCAATACGTGATGGCCTAAGAAGCCAAGTTGTGCATTTTGATTTCAAATGAGATGCACATCAAACAAACAAGTGAGGCTCAACCTCTATCATACTCAATTCAAGAGGCTAAGCATGCATGTCAATGCAATGTATCCTAGACATGTGAGCTAGTATGCAACAAGGACCAACACTTAGGCATATGGAAGCAACCCTCAAACACACTTAAGAGGATGCAAACATGGGCAAATAGCATGCATAGAAAGCTCTGAAAATCATGCTATAAAATGATGCCAAATCAATCTAAACAAGGCAATCAAAGCATGCAAGCAAAGCTAAAACTCAAGGCAAGCAAATGGGGTATTGAACTACCCTTAACAAAACCAAACATGGCATGAGTTGAACAACTAAAATCAGATTTTTAGCATGTTAAAACAAGGCCGAAAACACACCTAGATGGCATCCAAACGGCTCAAATCTAAAAGCGTGCAAAAGAGGCCAAACATGGAGCATGAGATGACAACCTTGTAAAGCATTAAAGGGACATCAAATGCAAGCATACAAGCACACCATGAGGACTGAAATGGCATGTTAAGTGGTTCCAAACCACTGAAATGATGCAAGGATAGCATGCTAGAGGGGTCAATGCTTGAGGCATACAAGAGGGGTTGCATGGTAGCTATACAAAGCAAAGCATGGATGGTCCCAATGACTGAAAACAGACCTCAAGCACACTAAAACAAGCACAAAAGCTTCACAAAGCTAAGCCAAAACAAACAAGCATAGTGGTCTAAATTCTAGATACATGTCAAGGCAATTTCATGGCATTACAAGACAAGTATGCTAAGCATGCATGGTGTGTCTAAACCAATCAAAAATAGTTCTATATCATGGCATAATAAGCACAAATACAACTTAATACATGGCCAACATGAACCTAAAAATGGTGCTCACACATGAGGCAAAAATGGCACATATTGAAGACAACAAGGAGAGGGGATGGCCCTCTCCTTCTTAGGACCTCAAACCACCATCCTCACCACTGAAATCCCTTAAGATTTCAGTGGTGAGGAGGCCC
The DNA here is from genome assembly GCA_036172215.1 of Camellia granthamiana. NCBI lineage: Eukaryota > Viridiplantae > Streptophyta > Magnoliopsida > Ericales > Theaceae > Camellia > Camellia granthamiana. The sequence continues at coordinate 121,563,125 of CM069907.1, forward strand.
AAACAAAGTGGTCCTGGAGCTCACCAAAAACAGCACAAAATGGGGGCCAAATAAGGCCTTAGAGGGGGTGAACGACCCCAAACACAAAAGTGGTCTTAATGAAGTATCTTAAACACAAAAAAAATAGAACTTTTTTATGTTATACAAAAATCTCAATCAGCAAGCAAGATAGGCTAAAAGTGTGTACAAAAACGGGAAATAAAGAGGGAAAATGAGTTACCCTTTGTAGCCAAAAGGGGACAGCAGCCTCTTGGTCCAAAAAAATAGTCCCTTAGCCTCTGAAAATGGCCTCCAAGCTCCTTAGGTTGATGATGGAGGTGTTAGGCCAAGAGTTGTAGTGTAAATGTGCAAGAACTAGACCTTTTTGAACCCTCTAACCCACACAATTATAGAGAGAGAGGGAGATATAGAGAGAGAGTGTGATATATATGTCCTATATATCATATTTTTCTAACCCTTGAAATGGAGGAGAGGCCCTCTATTTATAGAGCAAGGCAAAAGGCTTAAGCTTCTAAGAGAAGCCAACAAAGTGCAAGCTTTTTGGAGAAGCTAAAAAGGTTCAAGCTTCTCCAAGAAGCTAAAAAAAAAGGTGCCAAGCTTCTAGGAGAAGCTAAAAAGGTTCAAGCTTCCTCAACAAGCTAAAATAGGGGGTTCAAAAGGTTCAAAACTCTCTCAAGAAAAGGTCTCGGCCAGAAAAGGAGTCAATCGGCCAAATTAATGGTCGGCCGACCAAACAAAGTGTCGATCGGCCATCACCAATGGCCGGTGGCAAGAAAAGAGGGCCGGTGGCCTCAAGCCATGGCCGGTGAGGTGTTGGGATGGCCAACAAGCCATTCTCTGCCCCTCCAAGGCAAAACACAAGTGTTTGGTGCAAAACCAGACACAAAACAGTCAAGTCGAGAGATCCTGAGGCAAAGCGCGTAGCCGAGACCTCCGGGAACTCAAGACAAACACAGACAGGATGATCACCGGGTGTTCAAGCGGTGACGTCCAAGTCTTGAGGACGGTCAAAATGGGGTGTCTACAGATAGTATTGGCGACTAAAATTTATTTGGTCGCCGAAAGTGTAACATTTGCCTACTAATTTATTTTAGTCGGGCAAATGTTAGCTTTCGGCCACTAAAACCATTAGTCGCCGAATGTGACTTTTGGCTACTACCATTCGTGTGGTCGGGGAAGGTGTGACTTTTTGCTACAAAAGAATTAGTCACCAAAACTTAACATTTGGCTACGAATCCGTAGTTAGTCGGCAATCGTGACATTTTGGCCACTAATGTTTTAGTCACTAAAAGTTGTAAATGGAAATTTTAACCAGCTACTAATTACTTTTTTGCTACCAAATGTTTTAGTCGCCAATTGTTTTTGCTACTAAATTATTGGTCGCCAAAAAATACCAACTACGTATTTGGCTACCAAAATATTTGGTGGCAAATATTTTCTGTTTTTTTTTTTCCAAAAAAATTCTAAACAACCTATATCCATGTTTAATACAACCTGTACGTACATAATACATGATTCAATATAACCCATATAACCCAATATAACCCATCAACGCTAAATATATTATCAACCATTCAAGCATTCAACAACGTGCACACATTCTAGTTCCAACCATCCAAAACATTAAAAATAAACGTCCAATTCTATATATAATACAAATTCCATACGAACCAAGTCTAATCCAACATCAAAACTGATATGTCCTAACTTAAACTTGTTTGTCAGAATCTGTCTTTTACATACATATTTTAAGAAAATTATATGAACAAAATAAATACTAGACTAGGCACAAGTGCAAAAAAATAATGAATGGTTTCGATTTTTCTCAGCATTATCAAACCAAAGAATCTTTGTGAATCATGGCAGCGTAGCCATCTTTGTCCGTTTTGCAGCCTCACGCTTCATCTCTGCTGCTTTGCCACTGCCACGGAAGTACATGTAAACATCCTGCAATATTGGGACAAGGGACAACAAAGCTCAAGAGAAGGTACAGAAGAAAGGAAAGTGAGAGGAGAGGAGAGAAATTGAAGTTATAATTCTTGAAAGCATTCATTCACCCTGCTTCCCAATAATTAAATTTTTTAAGCTTATTTCTGACCTGTAGATGTCCCAGAGCGTATTGAGCACGGGGTTCTGCCATAGAAGCTTCAGAGTCGATGTAAAAGAGATAATCAAAATACCTGTCATTAGAAACAAGTTATTTGTACAAATTTCATAGTATAAACTTTGTAAACACAAATTCTAAGTTAATGAAAAACTCTGAACAGACGGAACTTTTATATATAGAACTCCAATATGAAATAATATGCCATTGGCAATTCGGACTTTACAAACCAAGTTGATGATTTTTTTTTTTAGTTTAAAGTGATTGGATTGAAATCAGCCACATTAGATTCTATTCATAAAAGGAAATGAAACTATCAACACCAAGCATCTAGCTTACCTTCTATTTATACAAATATTTTTCTGAGAGGGTTGGCAGGCCTCCAAAGCGTCATCTATATGATTCTCTTATCAATACATCAAATATTTTATGAAACTCACATGACAGCATATTTGGCTTCCAAGAAATAATTAACCAAGTTAAATACAAGTAAAGTCTCACTAGGGTTTGCAGGGTTTATACTTTCTCAGGTCCCCAAACAATGAAAGATTTAAATTCAAGATTCATCCTTCATTTTCCCAACATTCTTTTAGCAACAAAGGAAGGAAGTTCAAGAGAATGACACAAACAATTTTACGCCAATATGAAACATTCTGCAATTGATCTGTTTTGCTTCTTATAGCATTTACCCTAAAAAGATGTGGCCTTCTTTGTCCTTCTTGGGACTTTTGATCAGATTTTTGGTCAAGTTTCAAACTGCAGGTTGGACGTTTTGGAAAATTTGTCAGATTCTAATCCCATAATATTAACCAATGATGCCATGACTAGTTTTACATTTTTCCTTATAGCAAGTAATCACTAATCAATTGTTTCTTCTTCGGTTCTTCATTGTTTAACATTCCATAAATTTTAAATTAAACCAACAATCTATCACATTGCATTCATCATTTTTGCAACCAATCAAATACATGAATGTTTGTACAAGTGTCCATGAAACTCCAATGTTGCAAAATCTGTTTTAAAGGAGAATAATACTCACCTTGCATTGCCTTTGTTGGAATCATCAACAACCCTTAGCGGATGCTTTTTCTGTGGCCGGCTCTCAATCTGAACTTGCATTTGAAAGACAAGGCAATGACCAAACCTTTTCACAAAAAATAGTAACAGAGCAAAACAGATCAATTCAGCCTCCTTTGCTTGGAGTTATTTCTCCTTTGTTCTGAAATCCTAGATTACAGCAGAGGATAATGAAATTAACAAAGCCTATGTCTATGCATAAAAATATTAGAGATTGATGTCAAATACAACTTATCTGTGTTAAAGTATAACAAATATTGTGTAATTAGAAAGAAGTATAATAAATTTGAATTGTATTCTTTAGTCCCTTTGAGATTGAGATTTGTATTTTGAGAAGTTGTATCTCAATTGGGAATGAACTTTCTTTCTTGCCAAGAGCTAATTTCGTACAAAGTTTCTTATTAATTAGGAGCACAAAAAATAAATAAATAAATACAGCATCTTACAACATGCTAATATCAAACTCATTATATACCTGAGGGGTCACCGTGATCTCTTCTAGACAATCCTCATAACCAAGAGGGCTTCGTTTCTTGTATGAATTTGATGCAGAAGGTTTTGAGAGAGAGTTTTGAGGATGTTTCAAGTAATTGATAAATCATTAAAAAAATCTGACCAAGACACAAGTTATTACAAAAATATATATTAAAAATAAAATGTATAAAATACTTGGAGCTAGGGATGATTATGGGACAGATTTGGGACGGATTTGTCATTCTCCGCCCTCGCCGACAAGCTCCACCCCCATCCCCGTCTCAACCCCGTTATGGTTAGAAATTTTCAACCTCATCCCCGCCATCGCGGATACCCGATATCTGCAAATATCCGACCATATTTCAAATAGTTAAAAAAATTGATAACCATTTAAATCATTAGCACACTAAATATAATTTTTCTTATTTCTATATATATAAATAGTGAGACTTTTAATATTATTATTTATTTATGAACTTCATGGAAATTTTTGAAGAATCATAAATTTAAGATAATTTAGACAAAGACACTCAGACCCTGCATCCTTTCTAAAGAAGACAATAAAAAGAATGAATACCATGTTTAACACCAAGGAGAGTATTCCAATAGCTAATACCAAGCATTATTAAGTGGATATAAAAAATAGGTAAACAAGTGATAAATCAATTAGATAATTATACCCAGTGAAGGATGTACTCTGCTGCAATGATGGCAGTTGCATAGGATCTCATTGAACGATTAATTGTTGATATCAGAGTGGCTCCATCAGAAACAGTTAACGCAGCCAGGGATTTGCAGAATTCAGAAGGATCCGCAACATGCTCAATTACCTGACTAAACGCAAACCATAGTAAAGATATCCAAATGAGTAAAAATGTAAAAAAAAAAAAAAAAAAAATCATGACTTCAGGAACACAAAAAAGTTACTGGTTGCAATCTTGAGAAACCGATCATTTAGCTCACAAAAAGCACAAAATCCTTTATATGCAAGTATGCATACAAAATTCATGACTTGAGGAACACAAATTGTAGAAATGTAGCCAGCATTACCTAACAGAAGTTACAATTAACATGATCGTACCTCTAAAGCAATCACAGCATCGAACTCCCTGTGCTCCTCAACTAGTTTTTCTGTCCACATAATTGTATCTGTGAGTTTCTAAATATTAAACTAGAAATTTGATAAATGAGCTTAGAATCAACTAGGTTTTTATGAGAGCGGATTTTAAATATCCCAATTTTAGATTAGGTTCCTTCTATGTTTTAAAGAGAAAGACCAATTTCATCAAGAAAATAAAAATTGTAGATTTCAAGTTGTTTCAATTTTACAGCCAAACAAGTTTAATATAAAATTTTAACCCAATTCCTATATATATAGATATATATATAGAGAGAGAGAGAGAAGCATACGCGATGAAGCCTTTGGATCTCGTGGCGGTGGCGGTGGATCTATGAAGATCGGCGGAGGAGGAGGCGGCGTGAAAAGAGTGGCGGTACTCACGATGATGATGGCGATGGCAGAGGAGGAGGAGGTGCTCCGGTTTCCGGCGAAGGCGAGGAAGAGCGGCAGTGAGAGAGGGAGGGGAGAGGAGCAACGCTGAAAATAGAGAGAGAGAGAGAGAGGGGGGAGAGGTGCTGATTATTTTAGGGTTTGGTTTGGTACAAAATTTAATTATTTGTTTTCATTCGGCTACCAAATGATTTAGTAGCCAAAAGTAGGTCTACAGCGACTAAAAGGAATTTTGTCGCTGAAAATATATTTTTGGCGACCAAAATTTTGGTCGCCAAAGATTAAAAATTAAATTTTTTATTTTCATTCGGCTACCAAACAATTTAGTAGCCAAAAGTAGGTCTACAGCGACTAAAAGGAATTTTGTCGCTGAAAATATATTTTTGGCGACCAAAACTTTAGTCGCCAAAGATTAAAAATTAATTTTTTTATTTTCATTCGGCTACCAAACAATTTAGTAGCCAAAAGTAGGTCTACAACGACTAAAAGAAATTTTGTCGCTGAAAATATATTTTTGGCGACCAAAACAAAGATTAAAAATTAAATTTTTTATTTTCATTCGGCTACCAAACAATTTAGTAGCTAAAGGTACCTCTACGGCTACTAAAATTTCTTTTAGTCGCCAATTGTGATATGTTTAGCTACTAAAAACTTTTGTAGTCGCCAATTGTAATATTTTTAGCTACTAAATTTTTTTTAGTCGCCAATAATCAACATTCCCCTACTAAAAAAAATTAGTAGCTAAAAAGTTGACTTTTGCCGACTAATATTATTTTTGGTAGCCAATTCTGTAACTTTTGGCGACTAAATTGTTTTTGGTAGCCAAAAATGGTCAGCAAAAATGTATTTTCTTGTAGTGAGGGGGTGTAGATTGGTATGGTTTAAGTTGGCCTGAGTGTCTAGGGTGAAAGACTGAAAACACACGCGGAGTAGGTACTACGTGCCTTCCGGTTATGAGCTAGTAAAGTGGAGATTGGTAGTGCTAGTAATGCTTACTTGCAGACATCAGCCTAGGGATACCGGAGTCGTATTTACCTCCTCTTGTTCTGTCAAACGGATGATTGAATTGGTTATGTTTTTGAACAAGTGCATGGCATGAGAATTTCAAAATGAGAAAACCTATAATTTTGGCATTGGCATCTCATATGCATTGCACCTCATGATATTGTCAAATTGCGTGCACTTTATTTAGATTATCTCTGTTGGGCTTTGTGCTCATTCTTTGGTGGAAACTATTTTTCAAGTGATTGTGGTGTGCTTTTGCCAAAGTGTAGGCATGAAGGATCTTTTGGGAGCAAAAGGCTTAGTTATTTATTTGTTTTCTTTTCTTTTGCAAGCCAAGGGTTATCTATGTATGAGTTTGAAAATCATTTTGTTGTAATCGGGCAAAGCCTTGAAACTTGTAGCCATTAAGACATTAATTTGTATTTTGTTGCTTTAACATGTTATTATCACATGCTATAGATTCATATCTTAAGGATGCTGGATATATTAATGCACGTGGTCTCTCTTTTGTGAATCTCATGTTGGATATCGTTAATGGAAAAATGGAGATTTAGTATGAATATTGACTATTGAAATGTCTATATTATTCAATGTTCTTGTATGTAATAATGAGAAGTAATGGGACTTAGATTATGTCTGTGAGTTAATCTAGATATATTGGATGTCAATATTTTTGGGGGCGTTACAACTTGGTATCAAAGCTATTGGGTTGGAGTATTTGGGGCTTGCGAGAAGTGATTTTTACCACAATGAGTTCATTTCGCCCATCGAAAATGTTGTATATCTTATGTGCTATGTGATAACATGTTTATGTGACTATGTGGATATGGGGTTAAATTTCTGAGATGTGATTCGCATCCATGAAACTCTTAGAAGTCCTTTTAGAAAAGCACCTGATCAATACTATTTCTATTTGGAAGTCTTTGAATGTTTGTGGGATGAACCAATATCTTGGAGGGGTAACTCGTATATGCTTTATGTGACTATGTGCTTATGTGGTTTGCTTTATGTGATGTAGATATGTGTAGGTTTATGTTTAATCCATATGTGGTGTGTGAGAATTAGTGTGGAGTACTTACTTTTGAGCTTAATTCTGTCTCTTATATCTAATGTCACAAAGCGGGGAGAGGTAGTAGTAGAGGTTGTCGGGGTGCTCGAGGTGTTCTTATTCAGGAGGATACCTTTCCCCAAGAAGAAGGGTAGGTTACACTAATATGGCCAGAATGATGGGTCAAGATTGTTGGCTATATAAATTGTAAAAGCCAATCACAGAGTAAGACGTGGCGCCTAAAGGGCAATTTGGGGAATTAATGTGAGTCTCCAATCAAAGACAAACACGTGGCAATTCATATTGATAGTATCAGATCTGCGTGGCATCTGAATAGTCAAGAGGCGCGAAATGACATAGCCTAACGGTTACCTATAATTCAAATTCAAATTCAAATTCAGAAGGAAAGCACTAACTGCAAAAGAGGCGTAGTGGGAGCTAGTTGAGCGAAGCCATGACCATAGATTGTAGAGATGCATTTCGACGGTTAGAAGGCCACTTTGACAGTTATCACTAAAGAGTATAAATAGTAGAGAAGGCTGAAGAGAAAAAGACCCAGACTCAGATCCAGAAACTAATTTATTTACTTCATTTTCTTTCCAGTTTTATATTTCAAGTTCTTTATATTTCCAGCACTTCAATTCCTGTACTACACTTCATTTCCTAGGAGTAGTTTTAAATAGTTTGGTACTGTGAACCTTAACGAGGCTGGGTCAGATCATTGTAAGTTTTCATTTACTTAACGAAATTCAGATTCTGATATTGTTCTTCACTTATTATTATTTACTAATTTCTCCGAAACAAGGCACTGGTAAAAGTCCTATTCATTAAGACTGAAAGAACTACAACACAATCATCTGATAATTGGTTGGCAATTAATATTCTGTAAGGACTTACTGATCCTTGCTGGCATGCTTAAATTTACATTATTAATCTTCGAAAGCCAAAAAAGCCAACAAAGATGTTATAGAATTAGCATTGAAGTGTGGGTTAACCTTAACCTATTTATATGATTGTCGGTATAAGTGTGACCTCAAAATAGTAGAAACTATGTTGCATTGTGAATGGTTTGTTATTATCAAGTTTGTAGAAATGGGCTAGATGAAAAATCTTGAAAGTAGAGTGAGTTAGAGATTAAACTTGTTGTAATAGTATGGTTTGGTTGTGACTTTAATAATGACTAAAGTAACCTAAGATAATATGTTTTGGATTGTTAACATTGGAACACATAAAACTAGTTTTAATTTTCCTTGAGATAGATGAAGTTAGTTATGGTTGGGTTGTTTCACTTGCTTGATTGACTATTTGTCGTTGGAATTATGGTTTTTTATAGGCTTATTTTGGGCTAACTTTGAGCCCAAATTTGAGTAGGGCCTACATATCTTTTGGGGTGAGTCCAAAGAGGTGACGTGTCCCTTGCCGCATGGCAAGTCACACGATAAAGATGGTTTGTCAAAACCATTTATGAGTGAATGGGAAGTTGACGTCGTTTTTGGATTTGTGGAATGGACAATTAAAGAAGTAAATGTAGGTTTCCTTGAAATAGATTGTCCCATATTGAAACTTGAAAATAGCTTGTATGTGTTTATAAGCTCTAGGTGGGAATACTTGGGTTGTGCCCTAAGGGATACCCCAAGTTTGTAGAAGGGAAGAGTTATGGACAAAGTAAGCCTTGGCTCAAACCACCACACACGCGCGCGTGTCGCCGCCGTCTAGCTATATAGGGTCTGCGAGTATGCTGGGTAGGATGTACATGGAGGGAATCTGGAGATATGTATGGGGTAGTATGCGGGTGGGGTCACTGATGTCGAAGGACTTGATGTGGCCGGCGCTGAAGTGAAAGGCACTGAAGTGTCTGGAGCAGATTCTGCACTCTGTACACTGTAGTGGCCAAAATGTAGACGGATCCCCCTGTAGCTCAACTTTTTCGCGCCCCCTTTTAGAGGTCAAAATAAGCCCTACAGTATCGGACTCTCGCGATTCTGAATCTGATTCCACAAGTGTAATGTAAAATAGATAAATACCAAAGAGTCCAAATCCGGCAAATCTTTTGAAAAAAAGATTTTGAATCAAATTGCCAAAAATGGACTGCTTTGCCAGATATAGAGTCACCACCTAAATGTTTTATTTTGGGAAAATTTAGAAAACCCATGACTCATGCCAAAGGCCACGTGACTGTCATCACCAAGATTGTCTCGGCTCGGGAACTTAGGTACGAGAGGGGAAGGTCATGAATTGAGTACCCCCGCTCGCCCGATCAAAGATCAGCCTCTACTAATCATGATATGAATCTTACTTTGCATTTATATGTTCTTGTTCCGGTTATTAATCTAGCATTACTATGTAATGCGCACATACAAGTATAGACTAACTTGCAATAATTGAAACACTTGAGTCATGTTTGTTTTCTGAAAAGAGTTTGAATTTGCCACTTGAAAAGTGGGCTTAAATTATTCTAATTCAAGCAATTAGCCTTCATCCACAGGCATACAAGCAAGTATATCAATTAAGCACTTAGTCTCATGGTAAGTATGCTAGACATGACAACAATCACACTAATGCAATGTGCTAAAGCGTAAAAACTTACCTCGGACTCTAAACCAAAAGAGAAACCAGTTAGAAAAAATGCATGATCCTAATTATGCAATATGGCTAATGTAACACATACGATATGAAATTAAATAGGCTCGGCTACTAATATGGCATATGAATCAATTTGATAGTATGCAGTTGAACATGCATTCAAAGAAGTATGTAAACAAGCAATTTAAGATGATGAACCGAGCCCCAGTGCATGTAAGACAAGTGGATGCAAACATTAATAATGCTAAATAAAACGTGATGTCCCTAATCTAACCATCATAAGAGATTAAATAAAAGGAAGAAAGACATGGGGTTGGAAGATATACACATTATTACAAAATTGCACCCTCACATAGGTGGGTCTGAATGTCTGAGTGTCCAAATTAACTATTTATTACAAATCCAAATGAATAAACAATTAAAAGGGTTGTCTAATTTATTATAACAATACATATGCAATGCTCGCGTGATGCTCCTCAGTAGCCACTCTGTCTGCCTTGCCTTGTTGGGAACTATTCTGTTTCACCCTCAGTCACTATTGCAGTCACTACTGCTAACCAAAAGTGTACGGTTTGCCGTATATTGGGGTTTGGATGACCTGCAATCGATTTGAGCTCAAATAAATCCGACCATGCCTTATTTCTTTGTAGAAGACTGTTTATTCGTGCCTGAGGTGAAAACAGTGCAGATAGGGTGTTCCGAATTCTGTTTGTCTCTTTCACACTTCTCTATCATTAGAAAGCCTTGAGAGAAAGGTGGAATTGTTTCTAAAATCATTAATGAGCAAGTTGATTACTTGATGATTTTCGGTACAATTTGGACAAAAAATAATAAATGAATGGGACCACCCTTCCCTCTTATCATAGATTGAAGTCAAAGAGGGAGGTAGAGAGTTCATCTAAACCATCATCATGAATTGATGTTTAGACAAGCCTTGACTCAATAGACTCGGCATAACATTCAGCCGAATCCAAGCAAAATATTTTATTTTCTTTATGTAGGTTGATTCATTTTAGCAATTTTTGTTAGTCCTTTCCATTTTTCAATTCATTAAATCCAAGGTGACGATTATGTCCACTAAATGAGAAGTGCGCCAAATAGGACGTAATTCTTAATATGAAAGAGAGATTATACCGTTGGCGATGAACCTCCGTAGAGATTAAGCCATTAAGCATAAATCTCTAGCTCATATTTTGAATAACTATCAACCATTTGAAATCACTCTCAATTTAAAGAAATGGATGAGAGGTGACGCTTCAAGATTCGTCTAAAACATCATGAATTGGTGTTTAGACAAGCCTTGAAACAATAAACTTGGCATCACGTCTTGATTGCTTTTAAATCAAATTTCTTAGTTGTTCTTGGCATGAGAAACATGTAATGCCCTGGTAATGAACCTCCTAAGAGATTAAACCATTTAGCATGGAAGGTCTCTTTCTCATGCTAAAAACAACATATATGAGATTTCAATTCATCATTTTCAATTAGATTACAACAATATACAATATAACAATAAATCAAAGCAAAAGAGCAAAATAAGTAACAAATGTAAGAAAAAGAAATAAATTGAAAAATTCACCTCTTTAAGAAAGGATGAATTTCATGATTTCCAAACTCCCTTTTGATCACCCTCAAGTGTAGTGTATGCTTTGGAATCTCAGCCAGATGCTTCAAATTTTAGCTTTTATGGAGTTTGTTGGATAGGAAGATTGATCAAACGATTTTGATTTTTGAAAATCAATTTCCTCAAGAATTTAAAACAATTTATTTCCTATCTTTTCTTCCTCTCTCACGTTGAACTACTCCAGTTCCTTCTGCCCTCTTTATTTTTTGTGGTTTTGTTTTCTTCTGATTTCCCTCATCCTAGCTCCTTTTCTCTTGATTGCCTTATATAGGCAAACCCACCCAAACTAATAATATAATATCTCGTCCCACTAATAATAATATAATATACTACCCACTCAAACTAATAACAATATAATATAATACAGACTCAAACTAATAATAATATAATATAATAAATATTATATAATAGATAAACATATAGATATATATACAAATTGAATCCAGCAGGCGGGGGACGTCGACACCGACCTCTCTTTCTTTTTTTATTATTTTTTATTTATAAAATATCTAAAATATATTATTTATACCAATTTATATAAAAACACAAAAAATATGAACAAACACATAAAATAATGCAAAATTACAAAAATACTAAACTAATGAAATATTTAGTATTTTAAAACAATTTGGCTATAATAGTGAAGGTTGGGATTAAAGTTCAAATTTCATCTCTCTTACTGAGGATTCTGTGAGACATAGATTTTACTTGTCATCATCGGGTAATCAAAAGAAAGCGCCCAAGTCTTAGGGCCGGTCAAAATGGGGTGTCTACACCCCCCGATGTGCATGCTAGATTGCCTCGTATAATAAGTCTCGAATCTCTCCAATGGCCTGCAAGGTATGCTTTCCATCATGTCTCAATAGGGCGTCTTCTGCCAAGTGATATGACCTCCCAACTCAAACCACCTGAACAAAAATTCGAACGTATTAGGCTACAGTTGACTGAAAGTAAATCAATTATAATCTTAATAATTATCTGACACATACTATGATACTCACCAATGCCTTAAGAGAAGGCCCAACTCCTTGATATTCGGACTCTGACAAGTGGCTCGGATTACCAACTAGTAGATATGTATGTCGACGATACCACAACATGTAAGGGTCGGACGACGGGAGTACCTCATCGCTTCAGTCAACCTGTATGATTGTGTCCCAACGTGTATCCCATTATTGTATATACTGCATGTAAAACTGACTCCAGTCAGTGCCAGCTCGGCCATGCTTATTAGTCAAATGCAATTGCCAGTCGGTGTTGAACCGGTCCGACACGGACTGGACCCGACCAAATTGTTTGAAGACACGATCAGGGAGATGCCACTCAACCATGTCAAAACAAACAAGTGGCACTCTTGCCATTCATATCTCCTGGCCTAGTTGGCAGTAGTTTGGTAGCGTACTGAGGACCCCAGCATAAAGCTGCCACATAAACTACAACAACGACAAGTACATTAAAATTCGCTCGTGAACTCAAAACACGAGGTGTATCTTTTTATTGTTGCTAAGTCTCCGAGAGGTCAATCGGAGGTTGCATCATGTATTGCTTTTGCTTAGTTTAATCGACATAGCATCATTGTCATATTTCTTTTCTCATGTACGTATGTTGCACGCGTGCCTTGCATCCTTTTTGAGTTATGCATAAAACATGCTCATGTCACTCATGCATGGGCGTTGAAAAACGCGCACAAAGTACAAATCTAGAGAGAGGAAACACCTAGAGAGAGAGGGAGGATGATTTCGACCTTGGGTGTGTGAGAAAATGAGGTGTGGTGATGTGTATAAAAAGACCCATGCTGAAAAGACAAATCTACCCCCGATTTTACATTAGTGGCCGGTCGCCCACTATTAGTGGCCGGTAATCTTCCTTTGTGGCTTGGTGTTGGTTTTGTTCCTCTTTTGCCCTAACAGTGTATGAGAGGTTCTCTTTTAGGTCCATATTGATTTTTAAGGAGCTCAAAACTGTGTTCCGATTACACCATTCCCAATACCCGTTGTGTTCAGATGCGCGAACGTGCCCCACGTGCCAATATGAATGAGGTGTATCCCTTTTGAGCATGTTGCAAATTCTCCGAGGAGTAAGTCGGAGGTTGTCGCCGAACATCACTTTTATTCGTTCTGTCAAATTACATATTTGTTCTCTTTTGTTGCACAGAACGTGCGTTTTCATATACACTTATGTTGCATGTGTGCCTTGCATTGTTCATGATCCACATGCTTACATAGAACATGCTTTTGATTTTGCATAGAACATGCTCTTGAACATGTTTTCAATTAACATCATATGTCGATTGTCTATAGTCTTGCATAGAACATGCCTTCAATTAACATCATATGTCGGTTGTCTATAGTCTTGCATAGAACATGCGTTGTCACTGTATTGATTTTCGATCTTGCTCACTTTGTGCATCTATTGCACTTGCTCACTTTGTGCAGCAATTGCACCCACTCACTTTGTGCTTCTAACGCACCCACTTACTTTGTGCATCTATCGCACTAGTTCACTTTGTGCATCTATTGCACTTGTTCACTTTGTGCATCTATTGCACCTGTTCATCTCGTGCACCTATCGCACACTTTCACTACATTGTGTATTTATCGTACAATCTCATACTTTTGCATCTATCTTAGGATGCATGAAATGCGACCTTGAGCGGCTTTTCTTCTCTTCTCACGATTCCAATATAATTAGCGTATCCCAGGACAAGTGAAATGTAACCCTGAGCGGTTTTTCTCCTCTTCTCACGATTTCAGCGTGATTAGAGTATCTCAGGATGCGTGAAACGTGACCCTAAGTGGTCTTTCTTCTCTTCTCACGATTTTAGCGTCATTAGAGCATCTCAAGACGCGTGAAACGCAACCTTGAGCAATTTTTCTCCTCTTCTCACGATTTCAGCGTGATTAAAGTATCTCAGGATGTGAAACACGATCTTGAGTGGTTTATCTCAGGACGCGTGAAACGCGACCTTGAGCAGTTTTTCTCTCCTCTTCTTATGGCTTCGGCATGGTTAGAATGCGCATTTGTAGTTCTTTTTGGGTGTAATCCATTTTGATTTAAGCTTGAAGCTTATTCATATGTCGTTATGTTGTTATTTCTTATTGCATCTGTTATTGCTTAGTGCATCATCTTGCATGCTCATGAATTTTCAAAATAGTCGGCTTCGCAAAGTGTGTGAGTCCAGCTTTCAAAGTATATTTTCCGTGCATATCATTTGTATCCTATCCCAAAACTACACTGGTTTGATTCTTTGCAAAGGGATACGTAGACAGTTTGCGAGCTCAACCAATTTTATTTATGTCTTGATTGTTTGCCCAAGTCTTACGGCCTTATCAAAATGGGTCGTCTTCGGGCTTTGACATTCACTAACGTCATTTCATTACTTCAAGCTCTATCAAAGAGGGGCAACTGTAGACACCCCATTTTTGACGACCTTTAAGACTTGGGAGCCACTAATTGATCACTCAATGATGAATGTGTACGCTTGTCAAATGCTCGATTGCCTCAGTAAGAAACCTCAGTTTACAAACCTTGTACCTTGTTTTAGACCAAAACAGTGGTTTTTCAGGCCTGAGCATCCAGGGATCTGCAGACCCACTAGTGTGGTCTGCCGCTCACTATTTGTGGCCAACCGCCCACTATTAGTGGCCTGCTGGCCACTAGTGCAAAAGACTAGATATTTTCTGCCAGTTGTCTCCACAGATACATGCATCATTCCAGCTATGTTTGTATAGATATTTTCGTGGGTCTCTCATATATTTCTATATATAGATGACCCCTCTTTTATGTTTTAGAGGTTAGAAAAAATTTTGAATTTGGAAACTTTCTCTCTCTACAATTCTCTTTCTCTCTCTCTCTCTCTCGTAACTTACATAACCTTTGCTTAGGCACTCTAAACCAAACCTAGAGAGTTCCTTACTGAGGTGATTTGAGCTTACATTTTAGCTCTTGAGGCATTTGAGAGTGTGAAATAATGGTTTGGAAATTCAAGGGATTATTCCTCTTTAAGAGGTATACATTCTAGTTCTTTTGTACCATCTTCTTCTCATCTTTTCTTGCTATTTTTAAGCTGTTTATTGCCTGTATTTTTGGGCTGAAACTTGTGGTTTAAGGCCATTAAAGGTAGAGGGGTTGACAACCTTTCTTTGAATCTTGCTTCTAAGGCCTTTGCCCTTGTGTTTCCCATCTTCTCATCAACTGTTTTTGAGCTTTTTTACCCTTGAATTTCAAAGTTTTTTAGAGGCTAAAATCATGTTTTGAAGTCCTAAAAGTGGGGGGGGGGGGGGGAGGGGGGTTAGCCTTCCCTCCTTATGCTTGTGTGCTAGTTTTAATCCCTCAATATTTTAGCTTGTTATAGTAGTTGTTTTTGTCTTAATTCCAGCACTTTTTTGGATTGTTTTAGGGCTGTTTTAGGACTGTTTTTATGAGTTAGCTTCATTCATACTTTGTAGAGTATGCTTGTAGTGTAATGGTCCTCATAGGCTTGGTGGTTTAGGCCTTAGCCATCAACCTATTTGAGTTGATAGCATTTATTTCTTACTTTCCATACTTGTGTGTTCACCTCTAAGCATCTCTGCAACCTCCTCTATTTCTTAGCTTTTCTTTTTCTTCGAGAGTGGTTTCAAACCGATTATCTGTTTAAGCTTGAGATTGAGGTCGTTGTGCTTAATGGTTTAATCTCTTCGGAGGTTCATTACCAATGGCATGACATCTCTCTCATGCCTAAAACAACCCTTTGTTTGACACTCCTCTCCATTAGTGGACTTAATGCTTATTTTGGACTAAAATGACTAATGAATTGAAAGGTAATTAAAAGAGGTGTTAAAATTGAAGTTAAAATGAAGCAAGATAATAAAATGATTTAGTGTTCAATCGGACATTAATTGAACACATGGAGACTTGGCTCATTTCATACTTGTTAGTGATGAAATGGTCCAAGTTTGCAAGGTCAACCATTTCTCTTGATCAATCCATGATAGGGAGGAGATTTTGTTGGTCTTTTCTTACCATTTATTGAAATTGTATCCCTCGGTTCACAAGTCATCACGCAATGAAATTGTGTTGATTGGTGGCTTGCGAATTAAGCCTACCCCTCCTTTGACCTACTTGTTGATACGGAGAGGCAGGGTGGAAAAACATCCCCTAAGAATACCCTAGTTTGTGCTTTGTTTGTTCTCTGTTACTGCAGGAAAGAACCAACATTAGTGGCCGGCAGGCCACTTTTACTGGGCGGCAGGCCACTACTTTTGGGTTGCCGGCCACTTTTTCTAGCCAGATAGTGTCCTTTTTCAGCAGGGCAAAGCAAAGGCTGAGGTGGAAAAACAGTGCAACAGAGGCATTCTGGCAGCGAAACAGGACTTTTTTTTGGGAGATCCACGTGCATGCATGGGTCAACCCTTATTTCCTGGGGCTCATAATAGTTAATTAATTAAATAATTAATTGTGCATTGTAATTAGCTAGTTAGTTTTTGTATTAAACTAAGTAGAATGGCTAGTTAATTTTGTGTTGTACTTATTTAATTAGCTAAAGTAGTTAGTTAAATTCGTTGTTGTAATAATTAGTTAAGTAGCTTAGCTAATTTATTCACTTGGTTTGTAATAATTAGTAAATAGCTTAGCTAGGGCATTTATTCGGACCCTCTTGTGCGAGGGCCAAATTGTAATAATGTGTATATCTTCCAACCCCACATCTTTCTCCCTTTTATTTACTCGCTTATGATGGGTAGCTTAGGACATCATGTTTCTTTTTACATTTCTCATGTTTGCATCCATTTGTCTTGCATGCATCAATGTTCGGTTCATCATTCTAACAAAGCATTGCCGTTTATTACTTCGTTGAATATGTGTTTAAACCACATGCTATCAAATTTATTTACATATCATAATTAGTAACCGCGCTTGTTAGTTGCATATTGCATGTGTTATATTAGTCATGTTGCATTAGTTAGGAGCATGCATGTTTTCTAACTCTTGTTTCTTCTGGCTTGCCTTGGAGTACGAGGTAAGCATTTTTGTACTTTAGTATATTGCATGTGTGTGATTGTTGTTGTGTTTAGCATGCTTGCAACAAGGCTAATTACTTAATTGATATACTTGCTTGAATGCCTGAGAATGAAGGATAATTGTTTAAATTGGGATAATTTGAGTAATGTTAATATGAGATCACTTTTTCAAGTGGTACATATTCTAAACAATTTTCAAAAAAAACATGAAATTAAAGCGTTCTAATTTTTGCAAATTAGTCTATACTTGTGTGCGCATCACATAGTAATAATAGCTTAATAACTGGAACAAGAGCATATAACGTAAATAAGAATCGCATCATGATTAGTAGAGGCCGATCTTTGATCGGGCTAGTGGGGTGCTCAATTCATGACATTCCCCTCTCGCACCTAAGTTCTCGAGTCGAGACAATCTTGGTGATGACGGACATGTGGCCTTTGGCACGAGTCATGGGTTTCCTAAATTTCTCAAAAATATTTAGGTGGTGACTCTGTATCTGAAAAAAGTAGTCCATTTTTGGCATTTTGATTCAAAATCGTTTTTTCAAAGATTTGTCGAATTTGGACTCTTTTGTGTTTATCTATTTCACATTGCACTTGTGGAATTAGATTCAAAACCATGGGAGTCCGAACTGTAAGGGCTATCGTATCCGAAAGGAGCATGAAAAGTCGAGCTACAAGTAGCATCGTCATCTACATCTTCAAGAGGTAGCTGCACATCTTCCCCACTTTCATCATCGACTGAAGATGGAGATAGATCGATGTCAATAAGATCACTAGTTTTTGGCTCCGGTTGATCACCTTTGCCAAAGTCTTCAATTTGTTTTTTGGTTTTCAAGAAACATAACATCTCGGTTCGAATAACTTTCTTGTTGACCGTATCCCACAATCTATAACCAAATTCATCATGTCCATAGCCAAGAAAAATACATTGTCTTGACTTGCTATCAAGCTTGGACCTCTCGTCTTTTGGAATGTGAACAAAGCTCGGCAACCAAATATTCTCAAATGCTCATAGGACACATCTTTGTCGGTCCAAACTCTTTCTATGACATCACCACTCAAAGGATAGGAATGAGATAAATTGATCATATTAACCACTGTCCCCATTGCCTCACTTCAAAAGGATCTTGACTATTTAGCATGTGAAAGTAGACACCTTATTCTTTCCATAATGGTGCGGTTCATCCTCTCAGTAACGCCATTTTGTTGAGGAGTCTTTTTAACTGTCTTTTGGTGCCGAATACCTTCGCTGCGACAATACTCATCAAATGGCCCAATGTATTCACCATCATTGTTTGTTCGGATGCACTTCAATTTATGCCCTGTTTCTCTTTCAACCATGGTCTGAAAATGCTTAAATGCATCTAGAACTTGATATTTAGTTTTTAGTATAAAAGCCCAAACTTTCCTTAAATAATTATCAATGAAAGTAACAAAATAAAGTGCACCACTATGGGTTCTAACTTTTAAAGGACCACAAACATCTAAATGAATCAACTCTAAAACATTTTCTTTTCTAGAAGTAACATTTTTATGAAAAGAAACTCTATGTTGTTTACCCGCCAAATAATGAACACAAGTTTTAAGATGTGTACCTTTCAAACCGGGTAGAAACTCTTTCTTGAACAAAACTTGTAGCCCTTTTTCACTCATGTGCCCAAGCCGCTTGTGCCATAATTCGGTACAAGTATCATCTTCAAGTGCATTGTCAACACCTTTACAAATTTTTCCTTGCATTGAATAAAGTATATGTGTCTTCTTGCACTTAGCCACCACCAAAAAACCTTTTGTGAGCTTTCATATTCAATCACCAAATTTTTTGTTGAAGCTTTCAACATCTAGCTTCCCAGTAGAGATCAAATTGAGGTGAATGTCAGGAATATACCTCACATCTTTAAGCAACAATTTGCAGTCTAAATTTGTTTCCAAACAAATATCACCCATGCTAATAATTTTGGACAAACCTTTATTACTCATTCGAACAGAACCATACTCTCCTTTGGTGTAGGTAGTAAAGAAATCAACTCGAGAAGTCACATGAAAAGAAGCACCGGAATCAATCACCCAATTGCTCTCTTGGCCCACAAAATTGATACAATCATCTTCACAAACGACTATGAGATCATCAGTAGTAACTGCCGTTGTGTCTTCTTGCTTCTTATCTACACTTTTGTCACGCCTTTTCTTCTTGTTCTTGAGCTTTTGGCATTCTCGCTTTATGTGCCATTTCTCATGACAATAATAGCACTCAATGTCTTTCTTTGAAAAAGAATAATCTCTTGATTTGTCAAGGCTTTGATCACGACCATGAGGAGTCTTACTTCTCCCTCTTGTTTTGCTTTGGCCTCTTACAACAAATGCTTCTGAATGAGAGGGACCCGTTGATTTTCTTCTAGTTTCTTTATTCAACAAGCTACTAGTGACTTGACTCATTGTGACAACTCCATTGGGTGTCGTTACTAACCGTCACAACTAAAGTCTCCAAACTTTCAGACAAGGAACTAAGTAGCATCAAAGTCTGCAACTCATCATCAAAAATAATTTTCATAGAAACAAGTTGGTTAACAATACTCTTTATTTCATTCAAATGTTCCAGAATAGGGTTGACATCTTTATATTTTAAATTAACCAACTTTCGAAACATAAAGGCTTTATTTGTGGCTGATTTTCGGTCATAAAGGCCTTCTAATTTTTTTCATAAATCATGTGCTGAAGTTTCAGTAGCAACATGATGAAATACACTGTCATCAATCCATTGATGGATAACACGAACGGCTTTCCGATTAAGCCTATTCCAATCATCATATTTCATACTTTTGGGTTTGCCATTATCACCCTCAATAGACCCATACAAATCTTTACAAAATAATAGGTCATCCATTTTAGTTTTCCAAGTTATTTAATTGCTTCCATTAAAGTTAGACATACGACCCACATTTCCTTCCATTGATTTACACAAATAAACAAACCCAAATAAACCGTAAGCTCTGATACCAGTTGTTAGGAAAAATATATGATTTCCTACAAGTAAATCAATTAATGAGAATAAAAATTAATGCGGAAAAATTAAATCACCAATGACACAAATTTTACGTGGTTCCCTCAATGTGAGGTACGCTTACAGGATCGAAATCCGATTCCACTATTAGCCAAAGAGTTTCCAAACAATTACAAATGAGACACAAATGGTCTCACAAAAACACCCTTAAGTGAATTCCAAATAATCACAAATAAACAAGAGAAAATATCTCACCAAATAGAAGAACAAAAGTCTTCGAAACAGAATTGAAGAAGATCCAAAATAATGACCCAAATCAATACCTTCTAAGCCAAAGTTGTCAACAACAAAGCTCCAAATAGTGCTTCGAGAACAAAACCCACTGAATTGATCAAGCACTATCTCACCAAAATATGAATTGGCAGCCACACTATTGCTTGTTTATCAACACATGAACACCACCAAAAATAATGTTGCTGCTACTCCACCAAAAATCACTGTCCTTTTTGGAAGAAACAATATATATATAAATATATTATTAATTCTTAGGCTTTTTAATCAAAACTCTAGTTGCTATTAAATTGATTATAAAATATCCATTGAGCCTCCAAAAGTTAGGTATAATATAACTAACACCAAACTAAATTGAATATTTTAATAAACCAATTAGGTTTCATATTCCACTAAGGAGGTATACCCAACACATGATATTGTTAAACTACGTGCATTTTATTTAGATTATCTCTGTTGGTCTTTATATTCATCCCTTAGTGGAAACCATTTTTTAGTTGATTGTAGTGTGCCTTCGCCAAAGTGAAGGAGTGTAGGATCTTTTTAGAGTACAAGGCTCAGTTATTTATTTGTTTTCTTTTCTTTTGCAAGTCAAGAGCTATGTATGTATGAGTTTGAAAATTACTTCGTTGTAATCGGGGGCAAAGTTTTGAAATTTGTAGCCATTAAGACATAAAAAATGAATACCTACCTTAACACATTATTGTGGGAGCTTTTTGAAATTTCTAACATTTTCTTTTAATAATTAGATTTGACTAGAGTTTATATCTACTAAATTTTTTCATGATGAGATTAACAAATGATATTTATATTAAAAAATTTGTTAAATATTATAAAAATAACATTTATGCAGCTACATTTAATTATTTCTCTCTCATTACAGCAACAAGAGTCCGGAAAATATTTTCGATATTTGAAAAATATAAAATATTTTTCACTTAACTAACAAGATCACCAAAAAAAAAAAAAAAAAAAAATTTCAGCCACAATAGTCCGGAAAATATTTTCGATATTTGAAAAACAGAAAATATTTTTCACTTAACTAACATGATCACAAAAAAAAAAAAAAAAAAATGTAAAATTCCGCTGCCGGGAGTTGAACCCGGATGATAAATTGATAATCATTCCAGATGTGCTACAGCGGATTTGACGCTCAATGTTTATATTAATATAATTGTGGTTTGTTCAATTAACTTTAATTGTATGTTCTCCTTTACTCATTCCATGCTAAAAAATTAAGGTCGAGGGGTATTTTATAATTTTAATTTTTTTGGTGATTAATGATAAAACAATAATAATTTTATGAGCTAAATTTAAGTATAAAAATTTAATTATTTATTATTAATAGCAACTAATCAAAATTTTATAATAATGTAGAATAATTTGAACACAATAGTAACGTAAGTATGCAATTTTAGCACAAAAAATTACAATTAAAAATTTTAATTTTAGAAAATAGAAGCAAATCATTTCTAGCACAAATCATTATAAAATTTCTATAATTTTTATTTGATAGAAAAATATTAGAAAGATAGTATTAATTATAAAAATTTGTTTTGAATAGATAATCCCAGAATATTATATGGTGTTGATGACGTAGTGCTTTGAATATAAGAAATCACAACTCATACTAAGTGATTTAACTATTATCTTCCAATTACCTAATAAGAATGAGTTACTATGTTCCATTTAGAAAATTTGACACTATTATTAATTTAGACTACCACATAAATAATACCACATGGCGCTCTAATAGTATTAAATAAACTACATATTGTGTGTGAACAATGCAACAACAACAACAATAACAAAAAAAAATAATAATAATTCAAAATTGAGGGAAGACACGTGACCCCCTAGTCCTGTTGTGGCTCCGCCACTACTCATAAGCTCAATAATAAAAATGAGTTGTACAGAAAAATAATTTAATCGCATGTCACTAGATTACTAATGAAAAAAGAAACATTTTTTTTTGTTTTTTTGTTTTTATAAATAGAAAGTAACTATGAATTTAAACTTAACTTGTCAATTTTATTAAAAAAAATGTATTATGTTCATATGTTCATCAATATTTGATGAAGATTATTATTATTTATAATCAATTTTTACTTCAATATTTTATGATATGAATGATGTAATTCATCATTGTGGGTTTGGGATTAGTAATGGGAAAATTAGTAAGACATCCTTCTCTAACTTTTGATAGTAGGAGAACTTCAATATGTTTTTTTTATTAGTTGAGAAATCTCAGCTTATCACAACAGAAAATTTTTCTATGACAAACTGAAATTTCTTTGTGAAATTTCTTTTTGAAAAACTAAATTTCTCTCTGTATTGGAATTTTTGTGTTGAAATTTCTCAACGAAAATATTGAGTGATCCCAACTATTATGAAAATATTATATGTCATTTATCTTATAAAATTTTAATATTAGAGATCTTAAATTAAAAAGTTCTCTAATAACACTAATAGTTTTATTAAATTCATCTATCCTCGTGTCAAAATTAGTAATATCAAAATTTAACGATAGTTTTTGTCTATATTTATTTCATGACGAGATTAACAAATGCCATTTATATTGAAATTATAAAAAAGAACATTTACATTGTTAGAGTAATATTATCAAATTATCATATTTTTATGTTGTAATACTTCTATTTTGGAGATCAAATAGTCAATCTTATAAAAAAATTATATATTTCTCTCCCATTATGAGATGTTTTTGTTGGAGTCCAGCTTGTTTCATGTTGAGGTCAAGATTAGACTCGTTCAGGCTGGCCCCATGGGCTTATTTTTGGGCTCCATTTCGATAATCCGAACCGTTCAATATGTAGAACTCGTCGAGTATTTTATTTTTATAAAAGATCACATTGATCGGATATCGATAACTATTTGATCGGATCAGATTTGTATTAAAAAAATGAACGGTGAAAAATAAACGGTTGACAGAAATCTAATACAATCAAATAACTATCAATATCTGATCAATGTGATTTTTTACAAGAATATAATACTCGACGAGTTCTATATATTGAACGATTCGGATTATCGAAACGAGACTAAAAAAGGAACCCATAGACCAGACTAAATGAGTCCTATTTTAATCCCAACATAAAACAAGCTCGACCTGTTTTTGTTGTATCCCCCTCATTACAATGCACTATTTTAGTTTGGTTGGCTGTTGCGTTTGTTATTTTCACATCTGGGTGGCTCTTTATTGGGTTAGTTATTGAATTATGATTATTTGAATATAATTTTTTACATATTATAAAATAATTTTCTTTCTCGTTTTGAGATTATTTGTTGTAATCATTTTAATGAATGTTTTATTTTAAAATGATAAATCTTTTAAAATAAAGGGTGAATTACAAGACTCCCTATAATTTGAGACTCGTATCATATTGATCCGTGACTTTTCAATTGTGATATATTTAATCGTGAATTTTAAATCTTGTTCCAAATAAAGACAATTAAAGATACTATTACTCAATTTAAAAGGCAAAGTCGTCAATTTGATAAAATATAAACTAATTTGACAAAAATAAATGTCAAAAAAATAGTTTTTAATTTTTGAAATTATTTTTACCCACCAAAGATAAAATTATGTAAAATTGATAAATATTTTACACATTTATTTATTTATCAAATTAATTTTTATTATGTGTTTCGATGATGATCATATAATGAGTGATTGTTTTTATTTTCATTAAATTAATTTCTATTTTTTTAAAAGTCAAATATGGTAACAACTTTGATATCATTATTAAAACAATCTATTAAATCAAAAAAATCCAAAATTAAAAGTATTTTATATATTAAATATATCGATTACACATTAAAAGCCTAACAACCACCCATTACATGATTATCATCCAAACACATAATAAAAATTAATTTGGTAAAAAAAATAAATAAATGTGTAAAAAATTTATTAATTTTACATAATTTTATTTTTGGTGAGTAGAAATAATTTTTAAAAATTTAAAAATATTTTTTTAACATTTATTTTTGTCAAGTTAGTTTATATTTTATCAAATTAACAACTTTGTCCTTAAAATTGAGCAATAGTATCTTCAATTGTCTTTATTTGGAACAAAGGATCAAATATGTCACAATTGAAAAGTCAGGAACCAAAGTAACACAAGTCCCAACCAAACTATAAGGATTGTTAGTATAATTCGTCCGAAAATAAAATATAAAATGATAAATCTTAATGTAACTATGTTATTTTGTATACAAATTATTATATATTTTTATTTATATATCATTTACACCATTATAAATGCAAAAGCAAATATTTCTGAGGTGTCCATCACTAATACATATGCAATTCTCTTTTAATTAATTAATTAATTTATTTATTTTGTGTGTGTGTGTGTGTATATAATGTGAAAATGGTAATCATACGTACAATCATCTTTTCATGTATTTATTTTTAATGAAAATTTTATTTTTATTTGTTTATAAAAGTAAATATATATTTTTGTTTTATATGTGTGGTTTATTTTTATTTTTAAAATTTTTTGTCTATATTTTTTTTAATTATGATTTTAATAAATTTTAGTTATGACTTCAATACATATGTGAACAATATGATGTTCAAGAAACAAATTAGGCATCGTTATTCTAGTAACATTATCAATTTGTTTCAGTCTATTTTTTTTTTCTTTTCCATATTTAGGGGTTGTTTGGAATGATCTAAATAAGTACAATTTTTGACTTTTTATGAAATATGAGTTGGGTTTGGATTGAATTTGAAGTAATGTGTTAGAGAGGTGATGTGACTTAAATAAGATAGTGATTTTTTAACTTTTTGACTTTTTTCAAACATGCCAAACTAGTCCTTAGTTAAAATTTCAAAATTAACGTGCTAGTGAATTGGATTAGTGGTGGTGGTGGTAATAATGGTGAAACAATGGTGAATGTGATAACATGGATAAGATTTTTGGTCTGAAAATTAATATCCCTTTGAAAAATATAAAATATTTAATATTTTTCACCAAACTAACATGATCACATAAAAAAGCCCAAAAAAAAAAAAAAAAGGAAAAGAAATAATAATTGTAAAAATCAAAAAAATTCCGCAGCCGGGAGTTGAACCCGGATGATAAACAGAACATCATTCCAATTGTGCTACAGCGGACGTGCTATTATACTAATAGGGAATGGCTTCTGTCTAGTCCTTAATCGGGTTGGACAGTATTGTTGGGCCTGTGAAAACTCACCACGGGTTCCGTTTTGATAATCTAAACCGTTAGTATGTAGAACTCGTCGAATACTATATGCCTGTAAAAAATTATGTTGATCAGATATCGATAGCTATGTGATCAAAACAGATTTCTGTCAACCGTTAATTTATTCACCGTCCATTTTTTTTATACAAAACTGATTTGATCACATAGCTATCGATATCCGATTAACGTGATTTTTTACAGGCATATAGTACTCGACGAGTTCTACACATTTAACGGTTCAGATTATCAAAAGGGGACCTGTGGTGGGCCCTCACGGACCCAACAGCACGGTCTAATCTGATTAAGGACTGGACAGAAGCCATGCCCATACTAATATTATTTTGTTACTTTAATTGTATGTTATCCATTACTCACTTTTGCATAGAACTACAAACGAATCAAACCGAGTTTTTAAATGTTTAAATTTATTTACTAAGAATTAGTTGAGTTTGAACTCGAATTGAGCTCTAGTCGAGTTCAAAAATCGAGATCAAGCTTGAACTAAAACTCGGCTCGACAAATATTTGTGGAACTCGAGCTCAGTTCGAGCTCGCTCTAGCTCAAACTTTAAAAAAAATTAAATTTAAATTAATTTTCTTATCAAAGTAAAAAAATGCAAAATTATAAGTAAAATATATAATGATACTTATATTAATACTAAATTTCATCAATCAAATATGTAAATTTACACAAATACTAAACATAAATAAAAAAATAAAATATATTATTGAAAATTTATTTAATATATTATTAAAAATAAATATTAATTAATTTATTTTTATATTCACGAGCCTTATCTATCCGAGCTTAGGACTACTCGAGGTCGGCTCAATTAATAAACGAGCGTAAAAATCGAGCTCGAGCTCGTTCATAGTAAACAAGTCAAGCTTAAACGAGCTTTAAACGAGCCGAGTTTGAGCTGTTCGTGAACATGTCAGTTCGTTTGTAACCCTACTTCCACACAATTATCATTTATATTTTTTCATATTTTATTTTGTAAGTCTCACTCTTAACCCATAACGATAAGTGAAAAAACAAAATTTTGTTTTTTTCTTAAATTGTTTTATATTATTTTATTTCTTAGTAGTTTCTTAAATTGTTTCCTAAATAGTGAAAAAATAATATTATTTTGTTTAAACTTAAATTGTTCATTTAATAAAATAAGATTTGATATGTTCATTGATTCATCAATATTTGATAATTTATTTTATTTTATGCATAAACGGTCTTCCATGCAAGGTTTTATGATAGGAATGATTTGGAACATCATTGTGGGTTTAGGAATTAGAAATGAAAAGTGTTAGAAGGTCACAATTTTAGATTTAAAAATTTACCTATGATGTCGCAAGGGAGTTGAGTTCTATATCATTGGATGTGTAACAAATAAAAAATGACACACCTATCATAGCACATTATTGTGGGAGCCTTTAGGGTTTCTAACTGTAATGCCTCCAAATAATATATATAAAATAGACATGATGATTCCATCCCATAAACGATCCTACTATGATTAATCAATTTTCTCAATTTGTATTTCATTCATAAGAGAGGTATATAAAAGTGTTCACACGCAATACATATTCAATCTCCTAAAAGGATGAATCCATAGTATGTGTAACAATATAAAAATAAAAGAAATAACAAGAGAGTAAATACCCAAGGGTTACAAGTTCCAAGATTTAAACTTGGTTACACAAAAAAAAGTTGTCAAACCAATACACATTAAGCCCTTGGCTTGCCATAAGATCACAAAAAGGAGAGAGAGCCCCTTGCTCCTAAGATGTTCTACACCTTCAACTAGGCAGGATCACCGCATCTTTTCCTGCACAAATCCACTAGGGGGTGAGCACAAAACCCATTAGTGATACCTTAACAAAGTATATATTGAAAATCCTAAGTGATTCGTGATTCGATAAAGATTTAATTTCACCAATTCCCAATAATCCAAAACATACAATCTAAATCAACAAGCACTTACGAAAGTGGTTTAGATTGTTATTTTTGAAAAATAATAAATCGACACACACGATTTTTACGTTGAAAAACCACAATTGAAGCACATCCAATTGTAATAAAAAAATTGCGGGCGAAACGCCATTAATCAATCCACTACTAAAGAAAGAAAGATTACAAAGATAACCAACAAATTATCAAATACATCAAATTTGTCTTCAAACCTTCTGTAACTCTTTCACTACAGCCTTCGTCTTGAAAAGTTCATTTTCTTCATTTTCGTCTTTAAATCTTCTGTAACTCTTTCATCAAATTAAGTAGTCTCATATACAAAAATGCCATGCCATGCCATGTTCAAATGTCAAAATTTTTCATTTCTTTTCAAATATATGCAACGTTTCTTTCGAAAAGTTCATTTTCTTCATGAAATTCAAATAATGACAATGGAATAATAAATATGACTCAGGTAATCACTAGGCTGGTGGTATAACAAGTACTACCAATCCCCCACTTCACCGGCTCTTAATTGGAAAGCACATGGTACCTCGTTCGCACGTGTTTTCGGTCCTTCACCACGGACATTTAGGCTAACCTGAACAATGCCAATTACACCTCTTATCTGGACTTATCAAATGTATTTACTCCAAAACAATTCAATAGCAATAGTTGTTTTCTTAAAACGATGTAATTGAGTAAAATGCAAAATAACTACATATATGTATCTCATTTGTGTAATATTTTCATGATTCTCAATACTTTATTCAAAATGAACTTCTATTGTTCAAAAGTTCTCCCAATCATGACAAAATATAAATCCATGTGATATTTATACCATTTTATGTTAACAATCAATATTCATTGAGTAATGTTACGGATCTCAAATAATCTACCAAATTTTTTACCAAACCTCTTAGATGGGTGTGAGACCCACACACATGTGAGTTTGTGTGAGTTCCACAC
The DNA here is from genome assembly GCA_036172215.1 of Camellia granthamiana. Lineage (NCBI taxonomy): Eukaryota > Viridiplantae > Streptophyta > Magnoliopsida > Ericales > Theaceae > Camellia > Camellia granthamiana. The sequence goes on from CM069907.1 coordinate 121,591,988, forward strand.
CCATATGAGAGGTTTAGTAGAAAATTTGGTAGATTATTTGGGGTTCATAGCATTTTCCATATTCATTTCATAGTCCAACTTACACTATTTTAAGATCTTCCACATTTTTCAACAACGACATTTATCCATCCCATGGATATCTCAACTACACAATCAACATAAGAAGGGTCCTATCAATTTCATGGTGAATTTAACAATAATTTCATTGATATCTTACAAATTTCTTTTCTTTTTTTTTTTCTTTTTTTTTTTTTTTCCAAATTTCTTCCAAACTCGGGTTTGATCCAAAAAATGTTTTTCTTTCATTTTTCATAAAAACCTCCTCACAAGGTACTTCCAAGAGTTTTACAAGCTCATAAAACTTGATCTCCACCGCACACAATGTTACTCTTGATAAGCTCTTCAATAATAATGAAGGCATTAGGGTCAAAAACCCAATGGATTTGGGTAGATCAAAGAAATAAAAGAGGTGGGTGGAAGGTTTTTTTTTAGAGAGAAAAGGGAAAAGTGAAATGTAAAGAGAGAGAGAGTGAAGTGAAAAGTGAAAAGTGAAAAGTGAAAGAAAAAGATGTAAGGGTCAAATTTTTAAGTGATTGGACATATTTTTCGGAGCAGACTGCGGACAGACCACTCAAGCAACCAAATCTGCGCTTGAGGGAACAATATTACCACTCAACGGAGGCTCAAACTCCCAAAATCTCTCTTTTTGCTGCACAAGATTGCTCGAGCGACGAAGCCTTCGTTAGAGCGAAAAATACAAACTCTCAAAAGTTCAGACTATAAATTAGATATTAGAAGATCAATATTACCACTTGAGCGACGAAAGGACCGCTCAAGCGGTCTTAACTTAAAAGTGAGACACAACAACCTTAAAGCATTCCCACTACTCCCGGATTCACTCCAACACCCAAGGATATAAAATGACATCTCGGAACACACTAAAATGTATATGAACAATCAAATCACAAGGAGAGAATAAGAAACAACACGAGATTCAAAGGTCTCAACAGTGGCGAAGAGAACTAAAGGAGACAGAAATTATAGATTAATATATTCAAATTGTTTTAAAAAGACTCGAGACATCACACTAACATTTTCTTTTAGTAATTAGATTTGACGAGAGTTTATATCTAACTTTTTTCATCACGAGATTAACAAATGATATTTATATTAAAAATTTTGTTAAATATTATAAAAATAACATTTATACAGCTAGATTAATGTTATCAAATTATGATATTTTTATATTGTAACACCTATATTTGGGAAATCAAAGAGTTAAATCTTATAAAAATTCAATTATTTCTTTCATATTACAGCAACAATAGTCTGGAAAATATTTTTGATATTTGAAAAATATACACTTAACTAACAAGATCACAAAAAACCACAAAAAAAAAAAAGAGAAGAGAATTTAAAATTCCGCTGCCGGGAGTTGAACCCGGATGATAAATTGATAATCATTCCAGATGTGCTACAGCGGATTTGATGTTTAATGTTTCTATTAATATTTCTTTGATTTCTTTAATTAACTTTAATTGTATGTTCTCCTTTACTCATTTCCATACAGTTATCATTTATATTTTGTAAGTCTAACTGTTGACTCGTAATAATGATCCAAACCATTCTCATAGGCCCGATAATATAGATGAGTTGTGCAAAAAAATAATAGTGGTGTTACATACCACTAAAAAGGGATCACTAAGCCAGCTCTAATGAGCTGGTAGTGCTGAAAAAAAAAAAAATAAATAAATAAAGAGTAAAACATCACATCAATTGGGGCTACAGTATTTTTAGAGCTATTAGAGCTCTTAAACAATTTTCAAAAAATAATTTAATTGGCTGTCACTAGATTACTAATGAAAAAAGAAATGTTTATTTTATTATTATTTTTTTTAATGGAAAGTAACTATAAGTTTAAACTTAATTTTATAAAACAAAATGTAATTTGTTCGTATATTCATTGATATTTGATAAAGATTATTATTTTTCATAAACAATTTTTACTTCAATGTTTTATGATATTAATGATTTAAATCATCATTGTGGGTTTGGGATTTAGTAATGAGAAAATTAGTGAAATATTCCTTTCTAACTTTTGATTGTAGGAGATGTCCAATATGTTTTTTTCTTATTAGTTAAGTTTCTTTAATAATATTATTAGAGAAATTTCAGCTCGTCACAAAGAAAATTTCTATGTGACGAGCTGAAATTTTTCTATGCTGAAATTTTTCTGTCGAAATCTCCTTGTGAAAATGTTAAAGGATCTCAACTATTATGAAAATATTATATATCTTTCATTTTATAAAATTTTAATATTAGGGGCCTTAAACTAAAAACCTCTTTAGTAACAATAATAGTTTTACTAAATTCATCTATCCTCAATGTTAAAATTAGTAATATCAAAATCTGACGAGAGTTTTTATCTATATTTCTTTCATTACGAGATTAACAAATGCCATTTATATTAAAATTATAAAAAAGAACATTTACATTGTTAGAGTAATATTATCAAATTATCATATTTTTATACTGTAATACTTCTGATGATGCAGTTTTGGATGGTAGGACGGGTTGGACTGATCCACGCTCCGGAAACTTAACGTCCGAATGACCAAGCCCACCAGAGAACCTGCACAAGAGTTCAACGGGGAACGGAGAGTCCCCCAACGAACCCTCCGACGAGCAAGTTAGAGAGAGAGAGTGGAATATGTAGATGGATTAGAGATAGAGAAGCTTGACCTTCTTGTCTTCAACGTTTGCTTATATCCTTTGGTAATCATTTTATTGTCCTTTCCGACCTGTCACCTTGGCCAAAAGTCTATGCTGTAACTTACCTTGTTCAGGGTGAGGGCGTGCCGTCTCGATGGAGAGGTGTTGTCGTAATAAATACAGTGAGGGGCTGCATTAATGGTGATGTGCGGTGGTAATAACTTTGCAGATATTTGTCTGCTGATGTGGCTTGCCATTTACTTGCCACGTGTCTGAATATCATTGGTCCTTCATGCCATGTTGACTTCCAGTGGTACTGGGCCTTATCAGTTGGGTTATGTATTGGGCCCTAAGTGGTAGGCTTGGGTTGTTCATAGTGGGTTATGGCCTTTATGGGCCTACCCACGTCAGTAGTCCCCCATTTCCAAGTGCAGCTTTAGTCCAATGAAGGGAATAGTGAGAAAGATAGGGGTGGAAGGGCAAGGGAAAGGAATGAACAACCAGAAGTGGCCGAGTGGAGGGACCGACCATGAGGAGGGCCGACCGCGAAGGGTTACCGAGTGGAGGGACTGACCATGAGGAGGGCCGACCGTGAAGGGTTACCGAGTGGAGGGACCGACCATGAGGAGGGCCGACTGCGAAGGGTAGCCGAGTGGAGGGACCGACCACGAAGGGTAACCGAGTGGAGGGGTCGACCATGAGGAGGGCCGACCGCGAAGGGTAACCGAGTAGAGGGACCGACCATGAGGAGGGCCAACCGCGAAGGATGATGTGGCAGGGTGTGGGGCTCGAGAGGCGGCGAGTCACGTGATGACTTGAAGTGGAAAAGACGGGGTAAGGGAAGGGGGCAGTGAATCGTGGTCGTACACGTGGCAGCATCTCGTGGTGGGAGAGGTTAGGCGTTGGCCAGAAGTGAAACGATAGGTCATAATGGGTGTTGAAAAGACAGTTTTGGTGGATGGTTGAAAATTTTTCAAACTGGCGAAAATTAATTGTGACCCCTGGAATACAGGAAAGCCTTTGGCTTTTGGTATTATACCGTTTACCTACCTTTTTTCGAAAAATCAAAACACTCCAAGTATAGACTTCTTCGTTGCAAGTGATACACCCTTGCGACATTTTTTGAATTTCCTTGCGCCCGCATCCGAAGCTATTCATAGATACACCATAGAAATGGCCCAAGAAGAAATTGCAAACGCCAGGGTTGATCCACTGGGGGACAACGATGCGGTGGATTTGGCAAAGCAATATAGGACGGAGAGGCGAGTGGGGAGCGGGGAGGAGCTGTCGGGGCGACCTCGTTCGTCTACAATGATGGCGGCGCCCATGCCAATCAGCCAGGTGGAGCCAGATCACTGGCATACAAAGGCCGATAAGTCGATTATCACCGCGAGGGAGTTGGTGAGTATACGCGAGAGGTACCAAATTCCCGCCGAAATAGAGTTGAAGCTGCCGTCCACGAAGGAGAGGCCATCCGATGCCCGACTGGGGGAGTTTGCCCTCTACGAGGAGGCGTTGAAGGGAGGGTTGAGGTTGCCGATTCCGGAGGTAGTAGTTGGTGTGCTAAACCGTTTGGAAGTGGCGCCGGGTCAGTTGATGCCCAACGCATGGAAGATTGTACTAGCCTGCGCGAGCACATGGCCAAAGGCGAACGAGGGGGCGGCCATGACAGTAGACGAGTTTTTTGCGTGCTACAAGGCATCGGGGCAGCAAGAGACTTGGGTCACTTTGCAGGCGGCGGCAGGGAGGGGGTTAGTAGCGGGGTTGCCATCGTCGATTAAGGGGTGGAGGCCGCGGTGGTTTTATGTGTCTGCCAATGGAGGGGTTGGGGTGCGCACGATTTGGAAAGTGCCCACTGTAGACACCCCATTTTTGACCGACCTTAAGACTCAGACGTCACCAACTGAGCGCTCGGTGATGTTGCATATTGTGCTCGTTTTGAGGTTGCGGAGTCTCGGCTGCGAGCCTTGCCTTCGGACCTCGGGGCTTTTTTGTGCTTTGCTTCGATTTGCGAACCAGGTCCTGTTTTCTTCGTTTTCTCTTTCCGAAGGGAGGGAGAGGTCTCGTAGACCATCTCTCAGTGGCCGTAGGCTACGTTTCATGATCGTAGGTCATTTTTCTCATTTGGAGGTCAATTTCCAGTTTTCGGAGCCGTCGGCCGTGCACCTTGGTTCGGGACCGCCTAATTACCTCTGTCTACTTCGATTTTTGGTACACACCCTGTTTTCTCTCCTTAGAGGGACACTGTGGCCCGGGAGACCACCTTCGTGGTCATACGCCACTTCCGGTGCCTAACAGCCTGTTTTCGGGGCCCCAGACTGCGCGTTTCGGCCCCCGAACCCTCGTTTTGCATCAGTTAGGGTTCATTTTTGGTATGGACCCCATTTTCATTGCTAGGAAGGTGGTAGGATGGTGGGAGACCAGCAATTCTTTCAAAAAATATTTTCTCTCTCCTCCAGCCGATTTTTCTGACAGAAAGCTAGTTTTTCCCACTTTTGAGCCACAATTTCTAGTTTTTCATACCACCATTGTGTTGTGCTCACCTGGGAGGCCACCAATATGGTAGGCCGACCAGCTTTTTCTTCTTGACCTTTTTGAACCTTGCTAAAAAGCTGGTTTTTCTCTCTCTCGGGTCACATTTTCTGGTTTTTCACCCTGCAGCTGTATTCTACTCATCTGGGAGGCCACCTTTCTGGTATGGCCGACCAGCATTTCTCATTGAACCTTTTGACCCCTGGTCGGCTGAGCAGGGGGAGTGGCCGGCCGACCACCTGAACTGGTCGGCCAGCCTTCTGCTTTTTGCTCTCTCTGAATGCTTTACAGCTGTGACAGCTAGGGGCCATTTGGTGCATCCTCCATACACATGAAGGATATTTGAGGCTTCTTGGAGAAGCTTTAGAGCCTCTCCTCTATAAAGGAGAGGCTAAGCTTCACTGGCAAGGGTTGAACACTTTTGGTTAAGGCTTATACACTCCACCCTCCATATCTCCACACTTGTGCTCCCAAACCCTAATATTTTTGCACCATTTGCACTACACCTCATAGCATAACACCTCCACCATCCATCCAAGCATCTTGTAGCTGATTTGCAGAGGTTGAGAGTTCACTTCCTTGGTCTAGAAGCTGCTGGAGTCATTGTCTACAAGGGTAAGTCCTCATTTCCCCTTTTTTTGATTTTTTTGTTTCATAACTTAGCCCTATTTGTAAGCATTTTTGGGTTTTGTTATAAACTGAAAAGTGTCTTATTTTGAGCTCCTCTTAAAGTTTGATTAAGGATACTTTCCAGTTTGAGGTTTCCTACATCCTTGTATGCTTCATCTCTCTTTTAGGGCTTATTTTGCATGATATCTTAGCCTTACTTGCAAGCATTTTCGAGATTTTCCATGAACTAGAACAAGTCTTGTTTTGATCTTCTAAACATGTTTGTTTAAGGACTCTTTTCTGTTTGGGGTCATCTTCCCTCTTGCATGCTTCATTTCCTCATGTTTTAAGCTATGCATTAGAGCATTTGCATTGGCCTTGGTTTGGCCTCTTAGCCACTGAAATCCAGTGGATTTTCAGTGGCTTAGATGTGTCTTTGAGTCTCAAAATCAGAGAGGGGTGACCCTCTCACCCCTTGTTCTTTTTACTAGCATTGTTGGCCTTCCAAAGGGACTCTTTTTTGCATGCATTGAAGTCATGTTTCAGGCCTCATTTTGTAAGTTTTAAGGTCTGCCTAAGCTCTATCAAGAGCCCATTTTTCCATATTTTATGTCTATGATGCATGTGTAGAGCAATCCCATTCAAGGCCTTTCAAAGGGACCTTTCTTTGCATGTTTCCTAGACTGATTTTAGGGCCTATTTGGTGGGTTTTAGGGCTTTTATAACTCATTTCCAGAGGTGTTTTTGCCCTTTTGTTTGTCTATCATATAGGTGTAGAATACCCCCTTGCATGGCCTTCCGAAGGAGCCCCTCATTTTTGCATGCACTGACTGAGTTTCAGTGGGTATTTGGGCATATTTTGGCATCAAATGCTTCTATTTTTGGTTATTTGGGTGAGCCTTCATATGCTTCATATAGTTGTAGAACAACTAATGGTTCACTAGCTTTCTTTGCATGCTTTGTGGACCCTTGATGTTAGCACTTTTTGGCCATACCTTAAATTGATAAAGTGCTTATTTTAGACTACCCTAACTCTATTTTTAGGCCTCATGGTCGAATGATGTTTGTTTTGCATGCTTGTAGTTCAATACCCATGCTTAACTTTGAGTTTTGAGGTCCATTGCATGCATGTGCTGAGGTGTGTTCATGTTTTGAGGTCATTTTTCATCATATTTCAGAGCTGGTTTGAATGCCATATTGCCATGTTTTCATCTCTTTAAGTGTGCCTGAGAGTTGGGCGTGAATGCCTTGTTTACCGACCAATGAATGAGCTTCATTTTCATGCATGTTGAGCCATCATTTCAGGTCAATTTCCCACTGTTTCAAACCTGCCTAGGGTCTGTTTGGGGTTGGTTTTGCCTTTGGGGCATTGCTTTGGGTACCTCTAGTGTAACGCACTTCACTAGTTTCGGTACCCGGGCCCCCTAGCTTGCATAGTGTGCCATGTTTGCATGATTCGGGACCATTGTTTATCATGTTTTAGAGCTGTATCATATGTGTTTGTATGCCATATTGCATCCCTTGCCATGCTGTGATAGAGTGGCATGTTATGCCTTAGGATCGGTCGTTGGCATTCGTGCGCGTTTGCATGCATTTCGGTTGTTTCATTTCCTATCGTATGGCCACTGATGTGAGTGTGGCTGAGCTCCACTCATGTTGGTGTAAGTCCATCGTGCATTGTGTATGCCATTTCGGTCCATAGCATTGTGTATGCTAGGTTGTGTGTTAGAGCATTGTGTATGCCATGTTACATCGAGCATTGTGTATGCCATTTCATAGCATTGCGTATGCTAGGCTGTATGTTAGTCGCATTGTGTATGCGATCTCATTTGCATTGTGTTTGGGATAGGAGTTACCCCAAGCACGGGAAACGAGGGACGTTTCGTACTTCGAGTGACGGAACGTGTCTCAATTCCCGGTCGCCGACACTCCGGATTACCCATGATGGAGTTTAGGTCTTGTTGTGTTTTCATGTGCATTCATTTCACATTGAGTCGTGCAATTCGACTCCTCGGCCATCATGCATCGAGATGCGTGATTGGTGGCACGAGGATCGAGGGCTACACTCCCTGAAGAGTAGTCATGCATACATATGTGAAAATACTTTGCCATGCCCCTTTGTTGCTCTCTGTTGCAGCAAATCAGAAATCAGCAGCCTTTTGGAGCTTTGCACAATATTTCGAGAACAATTGCAAACAGAGGCAAACCGGGGCATCGCAATGGATTTCCGCGCTAGGCAATTTAAGCATGCATCATTCATCATTCGGAACAGAGCTGAGGCGGTCCATGGATTTGCGTGCTAATTTACCTGCTTTCCTAGATTAATTTGTTAATTAATTAGGATTGTATTTGTTCGGACTGTACTATTTATTCGGACTGTATTATTTATTCGGACCCTCCGAGGAGGGCAATGTTGTAATAAGTGTGCGTGCGTGTGATGTATGTCTTCCAACCTCACGTCTTCCTCCATTTTATTTACCAGCTTATGATGGTTAGATTAGGGCATGTTTCAATTAGCATACTTATGCTCGCATGTTTGCATCCATTCATCTGTCTTGCATGCACCGGGCTCGGCGCATCATACTAACTGTATTGTATTTCAATTCCGAGTTGAGTACTTGTTAGTTGTAACATTTCACATGCCATCTTTGGAATAGCCGAGCTTATTGTAGTTGCATTCCTGCCTGCGTTGCATTAGGCATTTCAGCATATTTAAGATCATGCATGGATTTCTAACATAGCTTCTGTTTTGGCTTGGTGTACTCGGTAAGTGGTTATGCTTTAGCATCCTTGCATGTGTGTGAGTGACTGCCATGATAGCATGCTTACTATGAGGCTATGTGCTTATGTGATATATCTACCTGAATGCCTGTGGATGAAGGTTGGATTATCTGAATTGGAACAATTCATCGACTGCGAGTTTTAAGCCCACTTGAGAGTGGCAAAATCATGTGTTTCTAAGCCCACCTGAGGGTGGCAAATCCACATTTTAGCCTACTTACGAGTAGCAAACCGCTTTCAAAAACAAACATGAGATGTTTTGTTCCAATTCAGGCGATCCGGTCTATATTTGTATGCTATGCGCATCACGTAGTAAATCTAGGCTAATAACCGGAATAAGAGCACATAATGTTTTCAAAACTCGATATCATGGTTAGTAGAGGCCGATCTTTGATCGGGCGAGCGGGGGTGCTCACGAAGTGACCTTTCCCAATCGTACTCAAGTTCCCGAGCCGAGGCAACTTCGGTGATGACGGACACGTGGCCTTAGGCAACGAGTCAGGGTTTCCTAAATTTCCCAAAATAAAATATTTAGGTGGTGACTCTGTATCTGGCAAAGCAGTCCATGTTTGGCACTTCTTTCAAAAAAATCTGTTTTAAAAAACGATTTGCCGGATTTGGACTCTTTGATGATTCATCGGTCTTGCATTGCACTCTGTGAGATTAGATACAGGACCGTGACTTTGAGTCCTGAACTGTAGTGAGCCGAAATGAACAAAACGGGGGATTTCCCTCCCGGGACGTTCGGGGACGTCTACAGTTTCTGGCGACTCTGCTGGGGATTTAGAGAACTTGACTCGAACTCGTGATATCTCGTTTTGATTACACTTATTTGTTTCTTTGCATTGCATTTGCATTGGTGCACCTAGGACACCGTGTTTGCCGTGTGCTATTCCTGAACGGTTTGCCGGAGGCTCGCTTTGCGAAGCGTGCCATAAGGCTGACCGGTTGCGGGCTCTGCCATGACGGGAACACAAACCCCGGTTTTACCGGGGCACCCTTTTTTGACCATTCCACCTAGTGCATATTCGGAATCCATAGTGACCATTCCAAACTAGGACAGGTTGCTTACCCGATTGTAGGTAGTTTGAAACTGCTGCGTGCGTAGTGAAACCCTAGCTCCTGACAAAATAGGACAGGGAAACCCTACCCCAACATAGGGGTGTTTTGGCTCTCACTTGTTTGCTATGTGCTTTTAGAGTGTGTCTCTATAGGAATGCATGCATCAATTTACAAGTTTGGGCATCAGGCCTGCGGGCACCAATTCAGTATTTTGGGTATCAGGCCTACGGGCACCAGTTCAGTATTGTCAGAATCAGTTATCTGCGGGTATCAGATTCAGCTTCGGAGACAGTGATTTCGGAATAATGATCGGTGTTCGAGAATAGTGTATTCAACTTATCAACTGCGGGTTGATTATACCCGACTGTGTGTTGTGTTTATTTATGCTGTTATGCTGTCCGTTTATCTGGTTGTGTCTTTCCTTATTATTGCTTTATTTATCTTTTTGCTAGGTAGTTTAGCACAATTGCTTCAGACCAAGCAGATATTCCCCAAGCATTCTGGATAAGAGGTCGCCGACTCAATCGATCTGAGGATCTGGTCGACGGACAACCGGTGTATCATTCCCTACCCCCGGTTATCCGACGAAGGTCGAGAAGACGTAGTGTATCCGAGCAGAGGCTACCAAAGCAGTGGTTTACCCCATCAGTGGACAGTCGGACTGAGATCCCAATTGTTGCCATAGAGATAGACCTACCAGTAGCTCAGACAGATCAAGGCAGTATGTCAGGAATGACAGGAGTTGAGGAAATGATGCGTCACATGCAGGAAACCATGAGGACCATGCAGCAGGATGCTGCTCGCCGAGATGAATTTGCCAAACAACAGGCCGAGATCATGGCTCAGCAGGCAGAGTTAATTGCCAGGCTGCAACAACATACTGGGGCATCTGCTTCACACCCAGTTCCTCCCCCACCAGAAGTTCCGACACTCGGGGAGGCGCCAAATGTCCAGGGAGATACGGACATCCCAATAGGGTCGGCTCCGCCCCCAATTCTACCTCAGTTATCCAAGGCACCTACGCCTGTCAATCACCCGGACTCTCTCTTCGAGTTCGAAGTAGACCCTACAGCACTGAAATTGAGCAAGCTCGAGAAGTTGTTCAAGAAATCCCAAGGGGTAAAGGCTATCCCGGATATCGAGGACGGATATACCGACGTGGCTGTGACGCTGCTAGATAGGTTCAAAATGCCGCAAATTGATCGCTTCGACGGATCTCCCATGGTGCATCTCCGGCTATTCTCAGATATACTACGACCGATAGGGCCTCACTAGACCGCAGAAGCTTTCATTGTTTGGCCGGACCCTGTCGAGTGTGGCCGCTATCTGGTACGCGAAATTGGAGGATGATGTCAAGCGGAGTTGGGATGAAATGACCAAGGCCTTTGTTGCGCAATACTCTTACAATACCCAAATCGAGATTACAACCCGTGATCTTGAAACAACAAGGCAGGAGCCTAAGGAGAGCTTCTCGATTTCGTAACTCGGTGGAGGGCAAAGGCTTCAATGATGACCCTAAGGCCTACCGACCAAGATCAAATCTGGATGATTGTGCGCAATCTCCAGTCGAAACTGATGCAAAAAATGATCGTGCTCCCCTTCCCTACCTTTTCTGATCTACATGAGATGGGAGTACAGATTGAAGATGCAATGAAACAAGGTCTGATTGACCAAGATAAGGAGCAGCCCCGAAGGACTTTCAACCGCAACAACAACACAGGCACGAGCAGTGCTGCAAATACAAGGGCTTCGGAAGTCAGCATGGTCACCACTATCCCCCCTCCAAGACCCATGGCAGCCACACCTTTCTCCGGCGCGTCCGGAAGCAACACACAAACAACCAAATACTAACCCTGAGGCCAAAGAACCTTCACCCCATTGTATATGCCCCTGTCCAAGGCTCTAGGGGTACTAATCAGGAAAGGGCATTTAAGGCCCCTGGAGCCGAGGCCATTGCCAAATCCACTCCCTCCCCTCTCATAACCCAGCAAAATACTGCGCATATCACCAACAACTTGGTCACGACACTGACCAATGTTTTAGATTGCGTCACGAGATTCAGGATCTCGTTGACAAGCAGGTGATTGTGCCTCCAGAGAAACCCAATGTCACAACAAACCCTCTCCCACCGCACAACCAAGCTCCACCTCCCAAAAGAATCAACTTTATCCAGACTGGGGTCGTGTCTTACGATCCTAGCATCTATATCACTCCTTCCCACCTACCCAAGCCGGAGGTTGCTCCTTCCTGACTGCACTGACTTGTGCATGCTGGACATCTCCAGAGCCCAACCTGAGCCAATGGTGGTGACTGTCAAAGACAGAACATAGGAGATTTCAGAGGAGGATGGAAATTGTTGAATCAGGGTTTGAGCAGTTTGGGGAGTTTCGCTGGGGGAAGCATACGATCCGAGTGATTACATCCTGTCAGCAGGCCAGTTTGAGCCAAATATAGAATTGCCAGAGAGGGCAGAGCTGTGTGTGATCCAAGGGGATGGATTTGAGCAGAGGACAAATGATTTGGCGGCTGTGGAAGAAGATTTTGCCAACCTCCAATTTTTCAACGACCAAGATCCAGGGGACGCGGTAGTCAACTGGTTTGATTATGAGGAATCGGTAGAGGCTACCGAGTGGCTTGATGACCTACTAGACGTCGTCGAAGAATCTTAGTTGGAACAGGGCCTGGCAGGGGCGAGAATATCAATTGTGACCAGAAGGGCCGGAAATCAGAATGTGTCGCCGGAGAGCGCCGGGTACTAAGAATTTCGCTCAGGACTTGGGCATTGTGAATACAGGAAATGTTGAACAGCCAGCTGTACTGACGAAGTTGGAACAAGAAAGGTTTGAGGATTCTGAGAGAATCAGGAAAGCTAAGGGCCCTAAGGGGATTGAAAGTGCTGTGTGCACGAGGATAGAGAATGCTGCAAGCATATGGACGGAAAGTACTGCGAGCGCAATTGTACCGGAGCCAGACAGGTGTCTGTTGGCTGCCGACGGAATGTGGTAGAAAGACGATGATCTATGTCTTGCCCACACGGATGAAGATTGGGGGAGCAATCAGCCAGACGATACCTGATACATCGACGAAGTCAATCATATGACTAGAAGCGGGTGGTATTTCAAGCCTCCACATCTAGATCAGCCAGAGGCATCTGGGAAAGATAAGGAGGCAGAGAAGCAAAAAGAGAAGCAACTCGAAGAAGAAGCTGTATTGAAGCAGTTGAAAAAGATACAAGCAGACATCTCCATCTGGGGACTGCTTATGGCATCACGAGTGCATCGACAAGCTGTCTTATCGGCCATGGACAAGGCCAAGCTCTCAATAGACACCACGCCCGAACAGCTGGTGGGCTTAGTTTTTCCGGGAGGGGCTACCCCGATGTTGACTTTCTCTGACAAGGAATTTCCACCTGAGGGTGCGAACCATAACAAGCCACTCTACATCTCTGTGGAGTGTAGAAACAAATGGATACCCGTGGTGCTTGTCGACACAGGGTCCGCCATCAATGTGTGCCCGGCAAGAACTGCATATGCAATTGGTTTAAAGACAGCGGACTTTGTACCGACATCCCAGGTGATTCAGGCATATGACAACACGAGCCGAGAAGTAATGGGGACAGTGAAAATTCAGACCAAGGTTGGGCTAGGACAGCATGAGGTAGACTTCCATGTCTTAGAAGTTCCTGCGACCTTTAATCTGCTTTTGGGGCGGCCGTGGTTGCACCAAGTGAAGGCAGTTTCGTCCACCTTGCATCAGATGGTGAAATACCCCCATGGGAAGGGAGTAGCCATTGTTTTTGGGAATTCATTGATCCATCCACCGCTAGAAGTATCTATGCCAGTTTTGGAAATTGAGCACGGTATGGAGGATGTGTTCTTATCCGGTTTTACCCTGGCTGAGGCCCGAGTCGTGCAGAACATCATGGCTGTCAATGAGGGGTTGTATGTCAGTGCTCAATTAGTATACCTCATGAACAAGCTTCAACACATCCCCGGGATGGGATTAGGAAAGAGCGGCCGGAAGGGCGTTGCAGCGCTGGCCGAAGTACCATACAACCCGTACACCTTTGGCTTGGGTTATCTGCCCACCAAAGAGGATTGGGTAAGGAAAAGTAAGGAAATGGCCGGGAGAGCCAGAGCAAAGCAGGCGGGGAAGCCGTTTGAGCTGATGCATAGACCCATTCAGGGTACTCTAAACGGACGTTTCGTCTGGGAGGGGGAGGACTTTCCATTTTGTGGCTTCCCAGAGCCGTGGCTGAACGCGGAGAGGAAGCGCGTGCCAGGTTTCGAGATCTTCTTCGACCTGCAATTATCCGGGGATGACGTTGCCGAAGAGCAGACGGACCCATTGGCTGAGGCTGAGCAGAGCAAGAAAGTGGAGTTTGAGGACGCCGAAAGTGAAATGGGGGCAGCGCTGGCGTGTCTACTTTCAGATCCTCCGATCGAACAGAAGTGCTTGGGGGATCACTTCTCGGTGTGTATGATCGGGAATGAAACGGCTGCGGGCCTACTAGCAAACATTTTGGATGCATATATCGCACCCTCTCTCATTTGGCAATATGAAGAGGGATTTTTGTCAAGTAGCACCGGGTCAGGTAGTGAGCCGGAATCTGATTCCTCCGAATCTGTTGAGTCGGAATCAGGTTCCAGCTCGACAGAGTCTGAGTCCGGTATTCCTGGGGGTGATAACTCGGATACCACAGTCTTGTCCAGGTCATCTTTTTCTTTCTCTTTTGAGTTTGTTGTAACCGAAGAATCAGATGATTTGGATATGCTTAATGAGAATGATGTGGCTATGGTTTCTGAGTACTTTTCTGTGCCCTTGATTTATTGCATTAACTCAGACTTTCAAAATTTTGACGAAAACAACGAGGAAGAAATTCCTCCGGTTTTGCAACGTTTAATTGAACAAGAGCAGGAAAGATTTGTTAAACCCTTAATGGATGAAATCACTACTGTGAATATTGGTACTGAGGAGGACCCGCGGCTGGTCTAGATCGGGTCCACGTTGTCTTCGGAGAAACGCGAGCGTTTAGTCGCTTTATTTAAAGATTTCAAAGATGTTTTCGCATGGTCCTACGAAGACATGCCTGGAATCGATCCTGAGATTGTACAGCACCGGATCCCTCTTGACCCCGAGGCCCGACCTGTTAAACAAAAGCTCAGAAGGATCCGCCCGGACTAGGCCCTCAAGATTAAAGAAGAGGTCACCAAGCAAATTGATGCAGGCTTTCTGCTGGTATCCGAATACCCGACTTGGTTGGTCAACATTGTTCCGGTACCGAAGAAGGATGGCAGGATCCGGGTATGCGTGGATTTCAGGGATTTAAACAGAGCCAGTCCGAAGGATGACTTTCCCTTGCCGCATATTGATGAGTTAGTGGACTTCACAGCGGGGCATGCTTTGCTTTTGGTCATGGATGGCTTCTCAGGCTACAACCAGATAGTGATGGCACCCGAGGACCGGGAGAAGACCGTTTTCACCACCCTGCGGGGGACATACTGCTACAGAGTGATGCCGTTTGGGCTAAAGAATGCTGGAGCTACATATCAACGGGCCGCAACCACAATATTGCACGACATGATCCACAAAGAGGTTGAGGTGTATGTGGATGACATGATTGTCAAGTCCAAAGATAGAGAAGGCCACTACACCGCCTTGCAAAAGTTCTTTCAAAGGATCAGAGAATTTCAGTTGCGGTTGAATCCTCAGAAGTGTATGTTCGGTGTTACAGCAGGGAAAATGCTGGGGTTTCTGATTACACAGAGAGGTATCGAAGTCGACCCTTCCAAAATCAAGGCCATCTTAGAAATGCCACCACCAAGGACTGAAAAGGAGGTGCGAGGCTTTCTGGGTAAAGTGCAATTCATAGGACGGTTTATCTCAAAACTAACCTTGACTTGTGAACCACTTTTTGGCGTCCTAAAGAAAGGAAAGAAATTCCAATGGGACGGCCGATGCCAAGCTGCTTTTGAACAGATTAAGGAATACTTACAGAACCCGCCCGTGTTGTCACCACCAGAGCTAGGGAGACCGTTGATTTTGTATCTTTCAGTAATCGAGACTACAATGGGCTGCATGCTCGCGCAAGAATCAGAAGACAAAGTGGAGAGAGTCATCTACTACCTGAGCAAGAAGATGCTGGAGTATGAGACTTGCTACACACCATTGAAAAAGGCTTGCCTAGCCTTGGTATGGGCTACCAGGAAGCTGCGGCACTGCCTGTTATCTCATTCCGTAATGTCGGTTTCACGATTGGATCCCATCAAATATCTTTTCGAGAAACCGACACTTACGGGTAGGCTAGCTCGTTGGTTGCTATTGCTATCCGAATTTGATCTGAAATATGTGACACGCAAGTCAGTCAAGGGAAGAGTAGTAGCAGAATTCTTAGCTGATCATCCAGTGGAAGGAGGTGAAGCAGTTGAGTACTTATTCCCAGATGAGGCCATTTTGCATATCGACGATGAATTTTGGACGATATACTTTGACGGAGCGTCAAACCAGTATGGGTATGGGATAGGAGTGTTGCTGATAGCACCCGACAACTCCCGTATCCCTCTAGCCTTCAAACTCCGGTTCAAAGTCTCGAACAACGAAGCAGAATATGAGGCATGCATTGTCGGTCTAGAAGCAGCCCTGGAACTAGGGGCAAAACGGTTGGACGTCATTGGGGACTCGAACCTTGTTGTATCTCAAGCGAAAGGAGATTGGAAAGTCAAAGAGGAAAAGATGATTATGTATCACCAGACCTGGACTTGTTAATTCCTCGGTTTGAGAAGCTAAACTTTGCTCATCTTTTAAGAGAGAACAATAGGTTCGCAGATTCACTAGCAACTCTATCTTCCATGATAGACATCCCGTTTGGAGTCCGAATGCGTCCAGTCATTATCGACCAAAAATTTGTGCCGGCTTACAAGTCGATTGCTGCGATAGATGAGGTTCAAGATGAGAACCCCGGGTATTACGATATTTGGAATTTCTTGGAGAAGGAAGCACATCCACCAGGGGTAAATGCCAAGGATAAAGGGCAATCAGAAGAATGGCCGTTCAATTCATCATCTGCGGAGGTAAATTGTATAAGAGAGGTCATCTGGGAATGCATAAGCTGTGCGTTGAAGCTGAATAATCAAAACGCCTGATGGAGGCCATCCATGGAGGAGAATGCGGTGCGCATATGAACGGGGTAATATTAGCACGGAAGATCCTCAGACAAGGTTACTACTGGTCCACCATGGAGGAGGATTGTATCGGCTTTGTTCGGCGATGCCACAAGTGTCAGATTCATGCAAACCGCATGAACATTTCGCCGTCGAAGCTGTACAATATGACTTCACCATGGCCATTTTCAGTTTGGGGAATTGATGTGATCGGGGCTGTCACGCCAAAGGGGTCTAATGGGCATGAGTTCATCCTGGTCGCGATAGATTATTTCACAAAGTGGGTTGAGGCCCAATCCTATGCGGTGTTGAAGGCTTCACATGTTGCGAAGTTTATCAGAAACAACATCATCTGTCGTTATGGAGTCCCAAACGAGGTCATTTCATGGTTCCCACTTCAAGAAGGAAATGATTAACTTGTTGGAGAAATACAATGTGGCTTTTCATAAGTCATCCACATACCGGCCGTAGACTAATGGAGCAGTCGAGGCCGCCAACAAGAATATCAAACACATACTGCAGAAGATGGTGGAAACCTACCGGGATTGGCCAAATAAGCTGCCGTTTGCTCTGTGGGGCTACCGGACTTCAATTAGAACGTCTACTGGGGCGACTCCGTATTCATTAGTTTATGGGATGGAGGCCGTTCTACCTATCGAGATTGAGGTTCTGTCTTTGCGAGTGCTGGCTGAGTGTCAGATAGCCGAAGCAGATTGGCAGCAGAGCAGATTTGAGGAACTCATGCTCTTTGACGAGCGTAGACTAAAAGCACTGTACCATGTTCAAGGTTATCAGCGCAGAATTGCCCGGGCTTTCAACAAGAAAGTTAAGTCTAGGAATCTAAAAGAAGGAGATTTGGTGCTCAAGGACAACCGAGCTCCCATCCATGACCTAAGGGGCAAGTTCAGACCCAATTGGACTGGTCCCTACATCATCAAATCTATCTGGTCAGGTGGAGTTGTGGTTCTGATGGACCTAGATGGCCTAGAGTTCTCCCAACCGATCAATATGGACAAGTTGAAGAAATATTACCCCTGAGAGGCTCGCTAGGCCAAAAACCCGAAAGGGCGACCTAGGGAAAACTCAGAGCACAAAAAATTTGAAATTATAAAAACTGAGCTCGCAAGGTTGAAAACCCGCAAAGGGCGGCCTTAGCAAAAGTTAGAGCGTAAAAGGAGAGTGAAAATACTCGAGTGAATCCGAGCCTGAACTATGTAAGGCTTGATTCCTGTCTTCGGGATACGTAGGCAACTTCATCCTGAAGTTCAGCCATAAACCTTTCCCCGATCAACTTTGTCCATTTGATCATCTTGGCCATCTTTGTCTATTCAGCATTCGGGAGTTTGGTTATGATCTCCGGTGCAGTGCTTTTCAGACTAGGGGTAACTTTTCGTTGCTGTGCAGTGCCGCGGTACTATTCAGACTAGGGGCAACTTTCCAGTTGCTAGGATCCGAGGTTGTGCATCTCAGTGACAGATTTCAGGCGTGTCCAGTTCTGATCCATATCGAAAATGGTTTTGAAAGGTTTTAATAAAAGTTGACTTTGTTCAAAATTAATCTTTTTACAACTTAGACCATTTTTGAACCAAAGCAGAAAATTTTCAGTACCAATGACCTTCAATTTCATTGATTTCAATACAGAGTTCTCCTGCTCTTGCATACAAATTGAAGTTGCTTTTGGCTACAATCATAAAGAAAACTTGAAAGTACTAATAAAGTAATAAATCCGGGGCATAGATAAGTCAGGTGTTCCTGCGCCCCCTCCCAGAGCTGGTCGAAGCCTCCGATGCCAAAGTGGGCCCCATCTGTGCCTCTTTATTGAGCCAATCCAAGCACTCATCAGACAAAGTGCAACTGAAAGTGGGAGCGAGGGTCAGGAGCTCTCTAGTCCTCCATGCTGTGGCATACCGGGCAAGCTGTGCGCCTCGAACTGGGAATGCAACAGGGTACTCTATCCCCTTTGGCGGGCAAGTCTGATCATGTCTGAACTGGCATTGGAACCGGAACGGAAAATAGAAGACACAGTGTGTCATGCCAATCAATTGAATCCCAGGCTGACGGGTCATGTTGTAACTCATTGTCGGCAGATTGAGCCAAGGGCAGCGCCAAGCGATGCGGTTTGCGGACAAACCACACATCCAGTTGTACCACCACCCTTCATCCAGGGCATCAACCAAGCGTTGCCGGAAAAAGTAGCCGCGAGCTGAGTATGCTGGGCAAGACTCCACAATCTGTAACTTGTCCATCAACCACACTTGGGGAGGGATGAAAAATGAGAGAATAAAGAATAGAGAGATGTACGATGAGAGAAAAGTAAGAAAATGGTTTTGCGAGAAAAACCGAGCCTGAGGGCCGAGTGATGTGAGCAATACATATGCGAGATTGGGCGGGAAACATTACCTGCAACAGTAACGGGCTCCCCGCAAGCCTAGCCGTCTCCCGGCGGTGAAAAGCATCCAAGCCCATCAAGGTCTCAGCCAATGTCATGGCAATGCAGCTCTTGCCCTCCTTCAAACCTTGGGCAACCTCGATCAACCGGACACTGAATCCACCGGAGCCCCGGGCAAGCAAGAAATGAGATAGCAAGCATAGGCAAAGCGCGTGTCGCCGATAGCCCTGCCAATGATCGTCGCCGCGGTTACCAGCGTCAGAAAACCGGCAAACCAAGCTTGGGATGTCCAGCTCTCCGTCATGAATCATTGACCGAGCGTCACGCAAAGTGAGGCCGTACATTTGCCCTAGGGCTTGGACGTGGCCAAATCGGAGTTTAGGCAAGATTTCCTCGTTATGCTCGGACTCCATCAAAGCTTGGAAATCCTCGAAGGTAGGACACATCTCTTGCCCGCTAAAGCTAAAGACGTGTGTTACCGGATTCGAAAACCTTGCCGCGGCATGGAGGAAAGGAAGATGCAGCGGAGTGCAGCCCAGCGTGAATAGTGCATTCAAGCCGAAGCCCCGGAAGTTCAACTTTTCCGAGCCATCTAGAGAAGCAATCCAAGCTGTGAGATTTTGGGTGAGGAACGCCTTAATTTTGATGCAAAACTGAGATGAAATAAACGAACCACGAGGCTGGAACTTTTAAAGAGGATAAGGCACTGTTCGGGGGACACGTGTCGAAAATTTGGTGGCTGCCAAACTAGGTGGTCGGCCGACCACCTTTTCTAGTAGGTCGACCACCCCTTGGTCTCCAATGCAAAAAACCTGGTCGGCCAGTTTCCCTAGGTGGTCGGCCATGGAAGGGAGGGTGGCTTTAGTCTTGTTCTAGCTTCTAGAAGAAAGTTCCTAGCATTTCCATGCATTCGGAGTGTTGAAGGTGCGTGTTTTCCTCTGTTTCGGATGCGTTCCGTCACCCAGATCGTCCGAAATGCATTTGCTTATCGAGTTGTTGTTAAATCTTGCTTATTGAGTTGTTATTTTGCTTATTGAGTTGTTGTTTTGTTAGTCGAGTTGTTAAGTTTATCGAGTTGTTAAGTTTTGTCGAGTTGATGAGTTTTGTATATCGAGTTGTTACTCTTTGTTTAATCAACATTGTTGCGTTTTGCTTATCGAGTTGTAAGTTTAATCAACATTGTTGTGTCTTGCTTATCGAGTTGTAAGCTTGCTAAGGTTTTGTTGATTCTTAGTAAGTTAAGTTGTTTAGTTTGTTGCGTCGGTTCACTACCTGACTTGGCGATTTTCAATGCACAATCTCATTTTTGTGCAAAATAATGCGATGCGATGCTAAGAACATAAAATACAACACTTTTTGAACAAAAGCTGTTTCATTCCATCATGCTTCCTTTGTTACAATATTAACACAAGGGTACAAGTTTTACAGAAAATAAAACTGCCCAATAATGTATAATGTGCTACAACTACTAGTAAAAAAGGAAAATAAAGCAGGAACATCTGTGCTCTCAAGTGCAAGAATAAGAGGCCCTCTTCGTCCTCTTTGGCTGAGAAGTCCCTGCACTATCTCCACCAGCGCCATCCTCTGAGTCGGAGCTGCTGTCCTCGGAACCCTCTTCAGCATCACCTCTGCCCTCAAAACCAGACTCAGAGTCATCCTCTCTGCCTGCTGACGTCTCTGACTGAGGATGCGCAGACTCCTCCTCCTCGCTGGACTCCTCCTCTATGATATGTGCTGTGCGCCTGCCTCGTCTGTGAGATGACTCCCCTCTCCCAGATCCTCGAGAAGGCCTAGATGGCCCAGCTCCTCGGGAAGGCCCGACCTGTGGCCCAGTATATATCGGAGGCATCTGAAAAGAAAGGGTATAATTTGAAAGCATCAGTCGAAGTATGTATATCAGATGCGCAGATAAAAAGCTACATGGAGTGGAGGTATGCAGATACAGCACATGAATGTGATATGTGTCAGATGTGCTCTACGCATACAGTCAATCAATGCAGTGAAATGTTCAAGTTCAGCATGTCATCAGAAGTATGATAAATGCAAGAAAACTGAAGAGTACCGGGACGCCAATGATGGATAGCTGCGCCTCTCTCCGCAAGACCATGCCCTCAAGTGA
The DNA here is from genome assembly GCA_036172215.1 of Camellia granthamiana. NCBI lineage: Eukaryota > Viridiplantae > Streptophyta > Magnoliopsida > Ericales > Theaceae > Camellia > Camellia granthamiana. Next base: position 121,613,352 of record CM069907.1, read on the forward strand.
GGCCACCAATCCGAGCATCCCCTCCATGTACTCTCTGGGTGGCTGCCAATACAAGCTCAAATCATCAGTGAATAAATGAGTGCCTAAGTATCTGAGTGATAAATGAAAAGCAATGGAACATACTGGTGGTGAGTCAGGATCACTGACGTATGGGTGACTAGGCATAGGAGGCTCTATCAGAATCGGGTAGGAAGTCCCATATCGCCATCCCGTCAGCTCAGTCGGAATATCTGGCCATCTAGGGTGATGATAAGTCGGGGGAATCGGGGGGACCAGTCCAGCCCCACCCCTCGATGTACCGGCTCTACTGGTCGAAGAAATGTCTCTAGCTTGGGCGCGACTCGAGGATGGCATGCCAGCAGACCTCCTCATGGGAGTACGGACACCTGTCAAGGGAGGCATCAAGTATGTATGACGGTAGGTCGCGTACTCCCCGTCCTCCAAATGTAGCAATACATCGGTGCCCAACATGGCGCTAGTGACGTCCTGAAGAGTGAGCCGGTCAGCGGATCGCATGTCATCTAGAGGTGCTGAGGGAAGACTCTGCTTGGGGAAGCCCATAGTCTGGCGCAGGAAGCGGTCCCCTAGGAACCAGGCCCTACCGGCTGGCCCCTCAAACAGGATCCTATACCGAGAAGAGGCCCATGCCCCAGCAAACTGGAATCGGGCATCTCCACCCAAAGGCACCAGGGCTGCCATGTGATCTGCGGATAACCAGTGCATAAGCTGATTAGAAGTCGTAAATGTGCAAGATAAATCAAAGATGAAAACATGGAGAACTGAGAGTTCTGAATTACCTCTGTCGGCCGCACCGTGTCAAAAAACTACCGTAGGTAAGGGAGAGTCTCCCGAGGTCTTGGCCGATACTGGCCCTCAAAAACGAGTGAATACGGAGTCATGAGAGGCGCCTCCACCTCAAGCTCAGGGGCTAGCGTTGGAAAGTATGCGAAGACCCATAACTGTGGAAAACGAGACGAAAGCCATCAGAATACAGAATGCTGAGTGCAGAATGTGAATATAGAATGTACAGAGAATACAGAATGCTGAGCGCAGAATGTGAATACAGAATGTACAGAGAATACAGAATACTGAGTGCAAAATGTGAATATAGAATGTACAGAGAATACAGAATGCTGAGTGCAGAATGTGAATACAGAATGTACAAAGAATGCAGAATGCTGAGAGCGGAATGCAAAGTACAGAATGTAAAGTGTGCCGTGTGTGTAGTATACAGATAATGAAAAGCAGAAATGTAAATCAAGAGGGCAAAAAGTACCTCCCAGGCTCTCTAGTAGCCGCCAACTATGTTCCCCCGTCCGCGGGAGGTCGCGCTCATATAGCAGTAGAGAGTAGCCAAGCCGACGCCGCCCCAATCATACTGGCTGACTCGCGATAGGTCTACCAGGGCACTCAGCAGATATAGCCCAACGGTGTTCCCCCTATCGGCGAACAGAGTGGTCCCGAAGAGGAACATAAAAAATCCTCGAGTGTACTGAGCTACCTCCTTAGGAGTCTCAGGCAATCTCTCTCTGAAATATGAAGAAAACCAGGTATACCGGACTCTACTTGAGGATCTATCAACTGGTGGGCGAGCTCCCAATAGATATATCCAGGCGGCCTCCCACTCGCCCATGTCCTCATCATAAGGGATCGCCCACCCTCCCACATCAAGGCCTGTCAACACGGCAAAGTCGAACGGGGTAATAGTCATGTCCCCGGTAGCTGAGAAGTGGAACGAGTTTGTGGTGTCCCACCATCTCTCTACCAGTGCCCCCATCAATGTCCTGCTAGTAGGATAGCGGGATATCCCGGTGCAGAAGGGTCCAAACCCTGCTTGGTCAACCCAATCACGAACAGCCTCCAGAAGCTCTGCATACCACTCCCTCGCAACGATGGAGCCGTATCCTCGTGTAACACGGGAAGACACTTGCATTCATAATGAACACATGTATTCAGTTTCAGAATGAAATGAATAAGCTGCGTGGAAATGAAATGTATGAGCTGTGTGCAAATCAAATCAGATACAATGCTATGAGCTGCGTGTTCAGAATAAGCTGCGTGCAAATGAAATGTATGAGCTGTGTGCAAATCAAATCAGTACAAGTGTGTGCTGCGTGTTCACATTCAAGATATGGGCTGCGTGTTCATTTCAAAGTTTGGGTTGCGTGTTCACATTCAAGATATGGGCTGCATGTTCTTTTCAAAGTTTGGGTTGCGTGTTCACATTCAAGATATGGGCTGCGTGTTCATTTCAAAGTTTGGGCTGCGTGTTCACATTCAAGATATGGGCTGCGTGTTCATTTCAAAGTTTGGGCTGCGTGTTCACAATCAAATATGGGCTGCGTGTTCATTTCAAAGTTTGGGCTGCGTGTTCAACTTTCAACAAGTGTGTGCTGCGTGTCCTCAATCAACATATGGGCTGCGTGTTCAGAAATTCAAAGTTTGGGCTGCGTGTTCAACTTTCGACAAGTGTGTGCTACGTGTCCTCAATCAAAATATGGGTTGCGTGTTCAGAAATTCAAAGTTTGGGCTGCGTGTTCAACTTTCGACAAGTGTGTGCTGCGTGTTCACAATCAAAATATGGGCTGCGTGTTCAGAAATTCGAAGTTTCAGCGTGTTCAACTTTCGACAAGTGTGTGCTGCGTGTTCAGAAATTCAAAGTTTGGGCTGCGTGTTCAACTTTCGACAAGTGTGTGCTGCGCGTTCACAATCAAGATATGGGTTGCGTGTTCAGAAATTCAAAGTTTGGGCTGCGTGTTCAACTCTCAACAAATGTGTGCTGTGTGTTCACAATCAAATATGGGCTGCTGTAGACACCCCATTTTTGACCGACCTTAAGACTCAGACGTCACCAGTTGAGCGCTCGGTGATGTTGCATATTGTGCTCGTTCAGAAGTCTCAGAGTCACGGCCGTGAGCCCTCCCTCCGGACTTCCGAACCCTCTTCTGTGCCTTGCCTCGGTTTGCGAACCAGACTCGGTTTTCTCTGTTTCTTTTCCTGAGGGGAGGGAGAGGTCCCGTAGACCATCTCTCAGTGGCCGCGGGCTACATTTCGTGGCCGTAGGCCATTTTGCCCATTTTGGAGCCCGGTTCCCGGTTTTCGGAGCTGTCAGGCCGTGTGCCTCGATTCGGGACCGCCTAACCATCTCCGACTGCTCCGGTTTTTGGCATGCATCTCATTTACTCCCTTTCGAGGGACACTGGGGCCTGAGAGACCCACTTCGTGGTCAAATGCCACTTTCGGTGCTTAACGGCCTATTTTCGGGACCCCGAACTGCGTGTTTTGGCCCCCGAGCATTCGTTTTGCATCGGTTTTCGTTCATTTTTGGCAGGTACCTCTGTTTTATCACCAGAAAGGTCACTGAAGGGTAGGAGGCCAGCAATTGTCTCAGCAACAAGTTATATTCCTCCGGCGCCCTCCGACGCCCGTTTTTCTCACTTCCGAGCCAATGTTGACCACCCTAGGGCCACTGTCTTCAACCCCAAACCACATATTTGTGTTGTGCACACATGGGAGGACCCTAATATCATATGGCCGGCCAGAAATTCAACTTGAACCTTTTGAACCCCCCCTAAAAGTGGCTTGTTCTCTCTCCTGTTTTACATTTTCCAGATTTGAACCACATGGTTGTAATGAGGGGACATGGGAGGACACCAATATCTGGTGGCCGGCCAGAAAATCTTTTTGACCCTTGGCCGGCCGGCCATGGGGGGTGGCCGGCCGGCCACCTGCAACCAAGATAGTTGGCCGGCCAGCTTCCTCAGTGTGGGTGCATTACAGTTGTATAGCTGTTTTCCCCAAAAAATATCTGTATCCGGGGAAAACTTTTGGAGGGAAAGTTGATGCCTTTTCCCTCCACTTTTTTTCCTCCTTTTCTCCCCCATTCTTGTCTATATAGCTGGCCTCCCAGCTCTAGAGAAAGGGTTGGAAAATTGCTTGGAGCTCATACACACTCTATCTCCCTCTATCTCTCTCATTCTCTCAAGTTTGGCCCCATTTCCTTCATCTCTACCAAGCACCACCACCACCACCACTCCATTTCCAGCACCTTGAGAGGATTTCCAGCAGCTAAGAGGTAGCAAACTCAAGCCAAGAAGCAACAAAAGCATTGGTCTCCAAGGGTAAGCCATTTTCCCTCTTTTGTAGCTCATTTTTGCAACAATTTCTTAGCCTATTTGCTTACTGTTTTGGACTCCGACCCTAACTGAAACTAGGCCTTTCTTGAGCCATTATTCATGTTTTTTTAAGGGCTCAACCCTGCTTGAGCCCCCCATTTGGTACTTGCTTCAATACCCTCTTGTATGCCATTATTTTGCATAGTATTTCTAGCCTATTTGTGATCTGTTTTGAGGCCTGATGTAAACTGAAAATAGGCCTATTTTGAGCCCCTCTACAACATTGTAGAAGGGCTCAACCTTGTTTGGGACCTCCATGTATGACTTGCTTCATTGCCCCTCTTGGCCCTTATTTTTGCATGCTTTGTGAGCTTACCTTGCCTCTATTTTTAGGCCATGATCAGAACTGAAAGTGGCCATATTTTGACCTTCTTGGCATATTTTATTAAGGGTCTTTGGCTGTTTGGTGAATTCTTTGTATACCTCATGTTATAGCCTCTTGTTGGCCTACTTCTTGCATGGCATTTTTAGCATGTTTGTATATTGTTTTAGGGGTTTTCACCTACTGAAAAACAGCATGTTTTTAGGCCCTCTTCAGTGTTGTAGAAGGGTCTTTTTCCATTTGGGCATTGCATGTACCACTTGCCTGATAGCCTCCCTCGCGGAGCCATTTTTGTATGCCATTTTAGCCCTACTTGTGATTGCTGTTTGGCCATGTTTTGTACTGTAAAAATGTGAGTTTTGGGGCTGCCTTGCTTCTTATTTTTCATGTCATGTTCAAATTATGCATGCTTTGTATAGCTGTAAGCCATTTCATGTACCTAATTTCGCATTTCGGGATCATTTCATGCATTGGGTTTCGTTTTACCGGGTTTCGAGGCTGTTTTGCCCCTCATCTTGCCACTGATTTTTTCATGTTTGCATACCATATACCATGTCTTTGCCATGTCTCATTAGAGTGGCATTTCGGTGCCTGAGGGTCCGTTCTCGGTTTGCGTGCACGCGTGCACGCATTTCGAGGTATCTTGTTTTTATCTGATGGCCTCCTATGTGAGTGTGACTGAGGTTCACTCATGTTGGTGTAAGCCCATATTGCATTGTGTATGCCATTTCATCCATAGCATTGTGTATGCTTGGTTATGTATTACCTCGTTTAGCGTGTATGCCATTCCATAGCATTGTGTATGTTAGGATTGTATGTTAGTTGCATTTCATGCATGTCATGCACATTGCATCGTGTTCAGGATAGGAGTTAGCCTGGGCACGGGAAACGAGGTGCGTTCCGTACTCCGAGTGACGGAGCGGGTCTCAATTCCTAAGTCACCGACACTCCGGATTATCCATGATGGAGTTAGGTTTTGTTATAGTGTTCATATGCATTCATTCTATATTGAGTTGTGCAATTCGGCTCCTCGGCCATCATGCACCGAGATGCGTGATTGGTGGCACGAGGATCGAGACATGCATATATCGGTGGAAATACATTGCTATGCCCCTTTCCTGCTCTCTGTTGCAATATATCAAGAATCAGCGGTCTTCCGAGGCTTGGTGCGCATTTCAAGAACAGGTGCAAAACAGAGGCTAATTGGGGCATTCCAGTGGATTTCCGCGCAAAGCAGCCCAAACATACATCATTCATCGGAAGCAAGGCAGTTCCGGGCTTGCATGCCAGTCATTATTTTCTTAGTTAATTTGTAAATTAATTAGGAATTTGTATTATTTGGACTGTAATATTTATTTGGACTGTACTATTCTTTTATTCGGGACTGTATATTTATTCGGACCCTCTGCGCGAGGGCATAATTGTAATAAGTGTGGGTGAGTGTGATGTATGTTTTCCAACCCCACGTCTTTCTTCCCTTTTATTTACCTGCTTATGATGGTTAGATTAGGGCATATTTCAATTAGCATACAGTATGACAGCATGTTTGCATCATTCATCTGTTTTGCACGCACCGGGCTCGGCGCATCATACAAACTGCATTTGTATTTCAATTCCAAATTGAATACGTGTTAGTTGTAGCATTCCATATGCCATGTTTAGAATAGCCGAGCCTGCTATAGTTTGTATCTTTGCATGTGTTGCATTAGGCAATTCTGTGTATCTAGGATCATGCATGGATTTCTAATGAGTTTCTGTTTTGGCTGGGAGTACTCGGTGAGTTTTTATGCTTTAGCATCCTTGCATGTGTGTGAGTGACTGCCATGATAGCATGCTTGCCATGATGCTATTTGCTTATGTGATATAACTGCCTTGAATGCCTGTGGGTGAAGGTTGTGTTACTTGAATTGGGACAATTCATCAAATGTCTGTTTTAAGCCCACTAGATAGTGGCAAAACCATGTTTTCTAAGCCCACCCGAGGGTGGCAAAATCTGCATTTTAAGCCTACCTGGGGGTAGGAAACCATCTTTCAAAAACAAACATGAAATGTGTTGTTCCAATTCAGGCGATCCAGTCTATACTTGTATGCTGTGCGCATCACATAGTAACCTAGGCTAATAACCGGAATAAGAACATACAATGTTTTCAAAAATAGATATCATGATTAGTAGAGGCCGGTCTTTGACTGGGCGAGCGGGGGTGCTCACGAAGTGACCTTCTCCAATCGTACCCAAGTTCCCGAGCCGAGGCAACTTTGGTGACGACGGACACGTGGCCTTTGGCACCGAGTCAGGGTTTCCTAAATTTCCCCATATAAAATATTTAGGTGGCGACTCTGTATCTGGCAAAGCAGTCCATGTTTGGCATTTCTTTCAAAAAATCTGTTTTCAAAAACGATTTGCCAGATTTGGACTCTTTGGTTCAAGATTAAGAACCGTGACATTTGAGTCCTTCGAGCTGTAGTAGACCCGCAAGCGAACCAGAACGGGGGGGGGGGAGTCGCACCCTCCCCGGGATGCGTTCGGGGACGTCTACAGTTTCTGGCGACTCTGCTGGGGATTTAGAGAACTTGACTCGAACTCATGATATCTGGTTTTGACTACACTTGTGTGTTTCTTTGCATTGCATTTGCATTGGTGCGCCTAGGACACCGTGTTTGCCATCTGCTATTCCTGAGCGGTTTGCCGGAGGCTTGTCTTGTCAAGGCATGTCCATAAGGCTGACCGGTTACGGGCTCTGCCAGTATGGGAACACAAACCTCGGTTTTACCGGGGCACCCTTTTTGACCATTCGACCTAGTGCATATTCGGATCCATAGTGACCATTCCAAACTAGGACAGGTTGCTTACCCGTTTATAGGTTGTTTGAAGCCGCTGCGTGCGTAGTGAAACCCTAGTTCCTGACAAAATAGGACAGGGAAACCCTACCCTAACATAGGGGTGTTTTGGCTCTCACTTATCTGTTATGTGCTTGGTAGAGTGCGTCTCTACAGGGAATGCATGTATCAGTTTCTGAGTTTGGGAATCAGGCCTGCGGGCATCAGTTTTTGAGATTGGGTATCACGCCTGCGGGCATCAGTCAGTATCTGAGAATCAGTTGTCTGTGGATACCGGATTCAGTTTTGGGGAACAGTGATATAGGGACAGTAATCAGTGATTGAGGACAGTGTATACCCAGCTTATCAACCGTGTGTTGTATGCCCGACTGTGTGTTGTGTATTTAATTTAAGCTGTTATGTTGTCCGTTTATCTGGTTATTTATTTCCTTTTCGCTTTATTTATCTTTTTGCTAGGGCAGGTTTGTAGCACAATTGCTTTCGAACCAGTGGATATTCCCCAAGCACTTTGGACACGAGGTCGCCGACTCAATCGATCCGAGGATTTGGTTGACGGACATCCAGTGTTCCACTCCCTACCCCCAGTTGTTAGGAGAAAGCCAAGGAGGCGCAGTGTGTCAGAGCAGGGATTACCGGGGCAGCGAGCTAATTTAGCAGCAAACAGTCAGACTGAGGTTTCTATTTCCGCTATAGAGATACACTTACCGGTTATTCAGATGGATCCGCAGAATACATCAGGGATGGAGGCGATGATGCGCCAAATGCATGAGAGCATGAAACAAATGCAAGAAGATGCTGCCCGCAAAGCGGAGTTCTCCAAGCAGCAGGCCGCTGTCATGGCCCAGCAGGCCGAGCTGATCACTAGATTGCAACAGCACAATGCGGCATCTGCTTCACATCAAGTTCCTCCTCCACCCGGGGCTCCATTACCCGAGCAGGCACCCACTGGTCAGAATACCCTGCCAAATCCCCAGAATACCCCCCTGAACACCCAAAACACCCTACCCAATGCCCAGAACATTCAAGAGGACACGGGCCTTCCAACGGGGCTGGCTCCGCCCCCGCTTCTGCCTCAATTGTCCAAGAATCTTACACCTAACCACCCGGACTCTCCATTCGAGTTTGAGGTAGACCATACAGCTCTGAAATTGAGCAAACTGGAGAAACTTTTTAGAAGTCCCAGGGGGTGAAGGCCATCCCAGACATCGAAGATGGGTACACCGATATGGCCGTAACATTGCCAGACAGATTTAAGATGCCACAGATTGATCGTTTTGATGGGTCCGGGGATCCTATGGTCCACCTCCGGCTATTCTCAGACATTCTGTGGCCAATGGGCCTAACCCGACCACAAAAGCTTTCCCTGTTTGGCCGAACTTTGTCGGGTGTGGCAGCCATTTGGTACGCGAAGTTAGAAGATGAGGTAAAGAGAAACTGGGATGAGATGGCTGAGGCCTTTGTTGCACAGTACTCGTACAATACACAGATCGAGATTACAACTCGTGATCTCGAAACAACGAGGCAAGAGGCCAAGGAAACTTTCTCAGATTTTGTAACTCATTGGAGGGCAAAGGCATCGATGATGACCTTGAGGCCTACAGACAAAGACCAAATCCGGATGATTGTGCGCAATCTCCAACCGAAGTTAATGCAGAAGATGATTGTACTTCCCTTTCCCACCTTCTCAGACTTACACGAGATGGGGGTACAGATCAAGGATGCGATGAAGCAAGGTCTGATCGACCAGGACCGGGAGCAACCCCGGAGGACATTTAACCGCAACAACAATGCAGGCCCGAGCGGCGCTGCAAATACAAGAGCTTCCGAGGTCAGTATGGTCACCACCATTCGCCCTCCCCAGCCAAGGCCCATGGCAGCCACACCCTTCTCCGGTGCATCCGGAAGTAATACTCAAACCCCAAAATACCAGCCCAGGGGCCAAAGAACCTTTACTCCATTATACATGCCCTTGTCCAAGGTTCTGGGGTCTTGATCAGAAAAGGACATCTAAAACCCCTGGAGCCAAGGCCGCCACCAAATCCACTCCCCCCCTCTCACAACGCAGCCAAGTACTGTGCCTACCACCAGCAGCACGGTCACGATACCGACCATTGTTACAGGCTGCGTCACGAGGTTCAGGACCTCATCGACAAAAATGTGATTCTACCTCCAGATAGACCTAACGTCACAACCAACCCACTCCCTACCCATAACCAAGATCCACCACCCAAAAGAGTCAATCTTATCCAAACTGGGGTCGTGTCCTACGATCCTAGTAGCTATATTACTCCCTCTCACCTACCCAAGCCGGGAGGTGATCCTTCCTGATTGCACCAATTCCTTGTGCATGTTGGACACCTCCACAACCCAATCTGAGCCAAAGGTGGTGACTACTGAAGATGGAATAGGGCAGGTTTCAGAGGAAAGTGGAATTGTTGCATCTGGGGTTCACCAGTCTGGGGATTATACTGGAGGAGCCTATGATCCAAGTGAGTACATCTTAGCAGTGGGTCAGTCTGAGCCGAGTGTGGGGACTGCCGGAAAAAGCCGAACTGTGCATGATTCAGGGGGACAGACTTGAACAGGGGGCGAATGATCTGACAATAGTAGAAGAGGATTTTGCCAACCTCCAGTTCTTCAACGACCAAGAATCAGAGGATGCAACGATTAACTGGTTTGAATATGGGGGAGTCGGCAGAAGTTACCGGATGGTTAGATGATCAGCCAGACGTTGTGGGATTTCAGCCAGAGCAAGGCTCGGCAGGGGCAAAAGTATCAATGGTGGCCGGAAGGGTCCGAGAGTCAGAATGGATTGCCGGAGAGCGCCGGTACAAAGAATTTCGCTCAGGACTTAAACATTGTGGATGCAGAGAAAGTGGAACAACAAACTGCAGTGACGCAGTCAGAACAAGAGGAATTTTGGGGAGTCCGAGAGAATCAGAAAAGCAAAAGCCCATGAAGGGGCCGGAAGGGCTGTGGGCACAAGAACGGGACATGCTATGAGCATATGGGACGAAAGTACCGAGAGTACAAACTTGCCAGAACCAGATAGGTGTCTGTTAAACGCTAGCGGGATGTGGTGGGAAGACGATGACTTATGTCTCGCCCACACAGATGAAGATTGGACAGGCGCTCAGCCAGATGACACTTGGTACCTCGATGAGGTGGACCATATGACCAGGAGCGGGCGGTACTTCAAGCCCCCACACCTTGACCAGCCCGAAGCATCTGGAAAGACAAAGAAGCTGAGAAACAGAGAGAGAAACAAATTGAAGAGGAAGCTGTGCTGAGATAGTTAAAGAAGATACAAGCAGACATCTCCATCTGGGGACTGCTTATGGCTTCGCGGGTGCACAGACAGGCTGTCCTATCTGCTATGGACAAGGCCAAACTCTCTGTCGACACTACACCAGAACAGCTGGTTGGGCTGGTTTTTCCGGGAGGAGGTTCCCGGCATTAACCTTTTCAGATAAGGAATTACCGCCTGAGGGCGTAAATCATAACAAACCGCTCTACATCTCCGTGGAATGTAGAGATAAGTGGATACCGGTGGTACTTGTTGATACCGGGTCTGCCATCAATGTCTGTCCAGCCAGAACAGCGTATGCAATCGGGTTGAAGCCCGCGGACTTCATCCCGACAACTCAGGTGATCAGAGCGTACGATAATACCAGCAGAGAAGTGATGGGGACTGTCAAGATTCAGACAAAGGTTGGACCTGGACAACACGAGATAGATTTCCATGTCTTGGAGGTTCCCGCAACTTTCAACCTGCTTTTGGGGGCGACCGTGGTTGCACCAGGTAAAGGCCGTCTCGTCCACTCTACATCAAATGGTGAAATACCCCTGTGGAAAGGGAGTAGCCATTGTTTTCAGAAATTCATCAATCCATCCACCTCCGGAGGCATCTACGCCAGTCCTAGAAATCGAGCACGGCATGGAGGACGTGTTTATATCAGGATTTACTCTGGCCGAGGCCCGGGTTGTGCAAAACATTATGGCCTGTGAACGAAGGTATGTACGTCAGTGCTCAATCCGTCTACCTCATGAACAAGCTACAACACAATCCCCGGGATGGGATTAGGAAGGAGCAGCAGGAAAGGCGTCGCAGCATTGGCCGAAGTGCCACACAACCCTCATACCTTTGGCTTGGGTTATCTGCCCACCAAAGAGGACTGGGTGAGGAAAGGAAAAGAAATGGCCGGTAGAGCCAGAGCAAAGCAGGCTGGGAAGCCTTTTGAATTAATGCACAGGTCCATTCAGGGTACCCTGAACGGACGCTTCGTCCGGGAGGGGGAGGACTTTCCATTTTGCGGCTTCCCAGAGCCGTGGGTAAACGCGGAGAAGAAGCGCGTGCCCGGTTTTCGAAATCTTTTTCGACCTGCAGTTACCCGGGGAGGATGTCGCCGAAGAGCAGACGGACCCATCAGCTGAGGTTGAGCAGTGTAGGGCAGTGGATCTTGAGGGCACAGAATTTGAAACGGGGGGTAGCGCTGGCATGTCTACTCTCTGATCCTCCGATCAACCATAAGTGCTTGGGGGATAACTCCGAGGTTTCCATGATTGGGAATGAAACGGCTGCGAGCCAACCAGCAGCTATCTTGGATGCATCTATCGCACCCTCTCTCACTTGGCAATACGAGGAGGGATTTTTGTCCAGCAGCACTGGGTCAGGTAGTGAGCCGGAATCTGATTCCACCGAGTCTTGTGAGTCGGAATCAGATTCCAGCTCGACTGAGTCTGAGTCTGGTACTCCTGGGGATGTTAACCCGGATGCCACAGTCTTGTCTAGGTCGTCTTTTTCCTTTTCATTTGAGTCTGTTGTAAATGAATCGGACGATTTGGATGAACTTAATGAGAATCAAGCAACTGTGGTTTCTGAGTACTTTTCGGTGCCTTTAATTTATTGCATTAATTCAGACTTTCAAAATTTTGAAAACGACGAGGACGAAGTTCCTCCGGTTTTGCAACGATTAATTGAGCAAGAGCAGGAAAGATTTGTTAAACCCCTAGTGGACGAAATCACTACCGTGAACATTGGTACTGAGGAGGACCCGCGGCTGGTCCAGATCGGGTCCACGTTGTCTTTGGAGGAACGCGAGCGCTTAGTCGCTTTATTAAAAGATTTCAAAGATGTTTTCGCGTGGTCCTATGAAGACATGCCTGGAATCGATCCTGAGATTGTACAGCATCGGATCCCCCTTGACCCCGAGGCCCGACCAGTCAAGCAGAAACTCAGGAGGATCCGCCCGGACTGGGCTCTCAAGATTAAGGAAGAGGTCACCAAGCAAATCGACGCAGGCTTCCTGCTGGTATCTGAATATCCGACTTGGTTGGCCAACATTGTTCCGGTGCCGAAGAAGGATGGCAGGATCCGGGTATGTGTGGACTTCATGGATTTGAACAGAGCTAGTCCGAAGGACGACTTCCCCTTGCCGCACATCGATGAGTTGGTGGATTTCACAGCAGGGCATGCATTGCTCTCATTCATGGATGGCTTCTCAGGATACAACCAGATAGTGATGGCACCAGAAGACAGGGAAAAGACTGCATTCACCACCCCGTGGGGGACATACTGCTATAGAGTCATGCCGTTTGGGTTGAAGAATGCTGGAGCTACTTATCAACGGGTCGCGACCACGATATTACATGATATGATCCACAAGGAGGTTGAGGTGTACGTGGACGACATGATTGTCAAGTCCAAAGAAAGAGAGGGCCACTACACCGCCTTGCATAAGTTTTTCAAAGGATCAGGGAATTCCGGTTGCGGCTGAACCCTCAAAAGTGTACATTCGGTGTTACAGCGGGAAAAATGCTGGGGTTTCTGATTACACAAAGAGGCATTGAAGTCGACCCTTCCAAAATCAAGGCCATCCTAGAAATGCCCCCACCAAGGACTGAAAAGGAGGTGAGAGGCTTTCTGGGTAAAGTGCAATTCATAAGACGGTTTATCTCAAAATTAACCTTGACTTGTGAACCACTTTTTGGCCTCCTGAAGAAAGGAAAGAAGTTTCAATGGGACGGCCGATGCCAAGCAGCGTTTGAGCAGATCAAAGAATATTTACAGAACCCGCCCGTGTTGTCACCACCAGAACCAGGGAAACCGTTGATTTTGTACCTATCAGTGACTGAGACCACAATGGGCTGTATGCTCGCACAAGAGTCTGAAGACAGGGTGGAGAGAGCCATCTACTATCTGAGCAAGAAGATGCTAGAGTATGAGACTCGGTACACACCGCTGGAGAAGGCTTGCTTAGCTTTGGTATGGGCTACCAGGAAGCTGCGGCACTACTTGTTAGCTCACTCCGTAATGTTGGTTTCACGTCTCGATCCCATCAAATATCTTTTCGAGAAACCAGCACTTACGGGTAGGCTAGCTCGTTGGTTGCTGTTGCTCTCCGAATTTGATTTGAAGTATGTCACACGCAAGTCAGTCAAAGGAAGAGCAGTAGCAGAGTTCCTTGCCGACCATCCGGTTGAGGGGGATGAAGCAGTCGAATACTTGTTCCCAGATGAGGCCATTTTGCATATCGACGACGAAGCTTGGACGATGTACTTTGACAGAGCGTCAAATCAACATGGGTATGGGATAGGAGTGTTGCTGATAGCACCCGACAATTCCCGTATCCCTCTAGCCTTCAAACTCCAATTCAAAGTCTCGAACAACGAAGCAGAATACGAAGCGTGCATTGCTGGTTTAGAAGCGGCCCTGGAACTAGGGGCAAGACGGTTGGACGTCATTGGGGACTCGAACCTTGTTGTGTCTCAAGCTAAAGGGGACTGGAAAGTGAAAGAGGAAAAGTTGATGATGTATCACCAGACCTTGGATTTGTTAATTCCTTGGTTTGAGAAGCTAAGTTTTACCCATCTACTAAGAGAGAACAACAGGTTCGCAGATTCTTTAGCAACTCTATCTTCCATGATAGACATCTCGTGTGGAGTCCGGATGCGTCCAGTCATCATTGACCAGAAGTTTGCACCAGCCTATGAGTCGATTGCTGCTATAGATGAGGTTCAGGACAAATACCCCTGGTATTACGACATTTGGAATTTCTTAGAGAAGGAAACATATCCGCCAGGGGTAAATGCCAAAGACAAAAGGGCAATAAGAAGATTGGCCGTTCAGTTCATCATCTGTGGGGGTAAGCTGTACAGAAGAGGTCATCTGGGAATGCATAAACTGTGTGTTGATGCCGAAGAGTCGAAGCGCCTAATGGAAGCCATCCATGGAAGAGAGTGTGGAGCACATATGAATGGGGTAATGCTGGCACGGAAAATCCTCAAACAAGGGTACTACTAGTCTACCATGGAGGAGGATTGTATCGGTTTCGTTCGGCGATGCCACAAATGTCAGATCCATGCAAATCACATGAACATCCCGCCGACAAAGCTGTACAATATGACTTCACCATGGCCATTTTCAGTCTGGGGAATTGATGTGATCGGGACTGTTACGCCAAAGGGGTCGAATGGGCATGAGTTCATCCTGGTTGCGATAGATTATTTTACAAAGTGGGTTGAAGCCTAATCTTACGCGGTGTTGAAGGCTTCGCATGTTGCGAAGTTTATCAGAAACAACATCATCTGTCGCTACGGGGTCCCAAATGAGATAATTTCAGATAACGGTTCCCACTTCAAGAAGGAAGTGATAGACTTGTTGGAAAAATACAACGTGACTTTTCATAAGTCATTCACATACCGGCCGCAAACCAATGGAGTGGTTGAGGCTGCTAACAAGAATATCAAGCATATATTGCAGAAGATGGTGGAAACCTACCGGGACTGGCCAGATAAGCTGCCGTTTGCTCTGTGGGGCTACCGAACTTCAATCAGAACTTCTACCGGGGCAACTCCGTATTCATTGGTTTATGTGATGGAGGCCGTTCTACCTATCGAGATTGAGGTTCCGTCATTACGAGTATTGGCTGAGTGCCAGATAGCCGAAGCGGATTGGCAGCAGAGCAGATTTGAGGAACTCATGCTCTTTGATGAAAGAAGACTGAAAGCACTGTACCACATTCAAGGCTATCAACGCAGAATCGCCCGGGCTTTTAACAAGAAGGTTAAGTCCAGGAATTTAGAGGAAGGAGATTTGGTACTCAAGGACAACCGAGCTCCCATCCATGACCCTAGGGGCAAGTTCAGACCTAATTGGACTGGTCCCTACATCATTAAGTCTATCTGGTCAGGTGGAGCTGTGGTTCTGATGGATCTAGATGGCTTGGAGTTTTCCCAACCGATCAATATGGACAAGTTGAAGAAATACTACCCTTGAGAGGCTCGCTAGGCCGAAAACCTGAAAGGGCGACCTAGGCAAAACTCAGAGCACAAAAAATTTGAAATTATAAAAATTGAGCTCGTAAGGCTGAAAACCCGCAAAGGGCGGCCTTGGCAAAAGTTAGAGCACAAAAGGAGAGTAAAAATACCCGAGCGAACCTAAGCCTGAACTACGTAAGGCTTGATTCCCATCTTTGGGATACGTAGGCAGCTTCATCTTGAAGTTCAGCCATAAACATTTTTCCCGATCAACTTTGTCCATTTTGATCATCTCAGTCATCCTTGTCCATCAGCATTCATCGTAATCTCCGGTGCAGTGCTATTCAGACTAGGGGCAACTTTCCGTTGCCAGGTGGTGCTGTGGTACCATTCAGACTAGGGGCAACTTTCCAGTTGCTAGGATTCGGGGTTGTGCATCTCAGTGACAGATCTCAGGCGTGTCCAGTTCTGATCCACATCGAAAATAGTTTTGAAAAGTTTTAATAAAAGTTGACTATGTTCAAATTAATCTTTTCACAACTAAGACCATTTTTGGACCAAAGTGGAAAACTTTCAGTACCACAACCTTCAATTTCATTGATTTCAAAACAGAGTTCTCTTGCTCTTGCATACAATTGAAGCTGCTTTTTATTACACTCATAAAGAAAACTTGAAAGTACTAATAAAGCAATAAATCTGGGGCATAGTCAAGTCAGGGGTCCCTGCGCCCCCTCCTAGAGCTAGTCGAAGCCTCCGATGCCGACCTAGGCCCAATCTGTGCCTCCTCATTGAGCCAATCCCAGCACTCATGAGACAAAGTGCAACTGAAAATAGGGGCCGGGGGCAGGAGCTCTCTAGTCCTCCAAGCCGTAGTATGTCGGGCAAGGTGTGCACCTCGGACCGGGAAGGCGACCGGATACTCTATCCCCTCCGGAGGACAAGTCTGATCATGGCCGAACTGGCGCAGAATGCGGAATGGGAAATAGAATACACAATGGGTCAGGCCAATCAACCGGATCCCAGTATCCTGGAACATGCTATAGCTCATCGCCGGAAGGTTAAGCCAAGGACAGCGCCAAGCAATGCATTCAGCTGACAAATTGCACATCCATTCAAACCACCATCCCTCATCAAGGGAGTCGACTAGGCGTTGTCGAAAGAAGTAGCCGCAGGCTGAGTAAGCAGGGCAAGAGTCCACGACTTGCAATTTATCCATCAACCATATCTGGGGAGGGATGAAAAATGAGAGAATAAAGAATAGAGAGATGTGCGATGAGAGAAAAGTAAGATGAGGGTTTTGTGAGAAAAACCGAGCCTGAGGGCCGAGCGATGTGAGCAAATACATATGTGAGCTTGGGTGGGAAACATTACCTGTAGCAGTAGTGGACTCCCCGCAAACCTGGTTGTCTCCTGGCAGTAGAAGGCATCCAAACCCAGCAGTGTCTCAGCCAATGTCATGGCGATACAGCTCTTTTCTTCCCTCAAGCCTTGAGCGACTTCAATCAAACGGATGTTAGCTCCCCCGAAACCCGAGACAAACAGAAAATGAGATAGCATGCACAAGCAGAGGGCATGTTGTCGAAAACCTTGCCGATAATGGTCACCGCGGTCACCAGCATCGGAGAATCGGTAAATCAGGCTCGGGATATCCAACATCCCGTTACAAATCAGGGATCGAGCATCATGCGCGTTGAGACCGCACATCCGCCCTAAAGCTTGGGCGTGGCCAAAACGAGACTGAGGCAAGATCTCTTCTGAGCGTTCAGACTCCATCAAGACTTGAAAATCTTCAAAAGTGGGACATACCTCTTGCCCTCCAAAGCTGAAGATGTGCGTCACCGGGTTCCAAAATCTCGCCGCCGCATGGAGGAAAGGAAGGTGCGGTGGAGTCTGGCCCAGTGTGAATAGTGCATTCAAGCCGAAACCCCGGAAGTTCAACTTTTCCGAGCCATCTAAAGAAGAAATCCAAGATGTGAGATTTTCTACGAGAAATGCCTCCATTTTTGTGCAAAGCAGTGATGAAGTGAATGAGTTCCAAAGTTGGAGCTTTTATAAGGGGGTGAAACACTATTCGAAGGACAAGTGTCAGAAGTCTGTGGGCTGTAGGAAAAAGTGGCCGGCTGGCCACCTATTCTAGCAGGCCGGCCATCTTTGTTTCAAAAAACTGGTCGGTTGGCCACCTTTCACTCCCCAAATGCAAATGTGGCCGGCCATACTCAATGGTCCTGTTTTGCCCTCCGGGACGAAGTTTGAGGCACTTTCACGCATCGGGAATGTTGGAGGCCTTCATTTTTCTCAGTTTCGGATGCGTCCCAACACCAGATCGTCTGAAGTACGCTGTGTTGTATTTTGCTTATCGAGTTGTCGTTTTGTTTATCGAGTTGTAAGTTTTGTCGAGCTGTCGCATTTTGTGTTTTGAGTCGTTACTGTTTGTTTACGCAATTTTGTTAAGTCTTGGTTATCGAGTCGTTAACATTGTTGTATTTTGCTTATCGAGTTGTAAACCTGCTAAGAGTCTGTTATTTCTTAGTGAGTCGAGTTGTTTGATTTGTTACGTCGGTTCATTACCTGACCCGGTAAATACACAAGGCACATTTCCATTCAATTTCATCTTTGTGCAAAATGATGCGATTCGATGCTAAGAATTTCAAATATAACACTTTTTCAAAAGCTGTTTTATTCCATCATGTTTTACAACAAAATAAAGGTACAAGTTTTACAGAACATAAAACTGCCTAATAATATGCAAAGTGCTACAAACTACTAGCAAAAAGTAAAATAAAGCAGGAAACGGCATCAATGCCCTCAGGAGCGGGAATAAGGGGCCCTCCTCATCCTCTTCTGCGGGATAACCTCTGCACCATCATCACCATCGGGGTCGGAGCTGTCATCCTCAGGATCCCCCTCAGCCTCGCCTCCACTCCCGGAACCAAGACCGGAGTGCCCCTCCTCAGCAGATGTCTCTGATTCACGGTCTGCGACCTCCTCCTCCTCCTCCTCATCGGGCTCCACAACATGTGCCCTACGTCTGCGAGACGACCCCGCTCCTCGAGCTCCTCGAAAAGGCCTGGATGGTCCAGCTCCTCGGGAGGGCCCAGATGGCCCAGCACCTCGAAAAGATCCAGACGATCGACCTCTCTGAGAAGGCCCGGGTGGCCCGGCCTGCGGCGGAGCATATACAGGAGGCATCTGAAAGTGAAGAGTTCAATACATTAGTTCAAAAATGAAAATCAGATGCAAGTACAGTATGTGAGTGGGGTGTGTGTCAGATGTGCTCTACACAAAAAACCTATCGATGCAGTAGGATGTCCAAAACCAGTGTGTCATCAGAAATATGATAAACGCAGGAAAGATGAACAGTACCTGCACGCCCATAATGGCCAGCTGTGCCTCCCTCCGCAGGATCATGCCCTCAAATGTGGCCAGCATTCCAAGCATCTCATCCACGTACTCAACTGGAGGCTACAGATACAAATGCAAAACTATCAGTAAAGGAATGAATGCCCAAGTATCTGACTGATAAATCAAAGCTGTAAAACATACCGGTGGTGCATCAGGGTCTCTGACATATCTATTGTCAGGAAGAGGAGGCTCCAGCGAGACCTGGTAAGGAGTCCCAAATCGCCAACTCGTCAACTCGGTTGGCATGTCTGGCCATCCAGGATGATGAAGAGTTGGAGGGATCGGGGGAATGAATCCACGCCCACCTCTGGACGTACCAGCCCTGCTGGAGGAAGGGATATCTGTAGCACGAGCCTGACTCGAAGATGGTACACCAGCAGGCCTCAGTGACGGAGTACGCACTCCCGTCAAGGGAGGCATCAGATATGTATGGCGATAAGTGGCGTAGTCCCCCTCCGTAAGATGTAGCAAAGCATCAGTGCCTAGCATAGCACTAACAACATCCTGGGTAGAAAGCCTATCAGCAGTCCGCACACTGGCTGGAGGTGCTGCGGGAGGGTTCTGAGAAGTGTACCCCCATACCTGACGCAGAAAGCGTTCCCCCAGAAACCATGCTCTACCAACCGGTCCCTCGAGCAGAATCCTGTACTGAGAGGTGCCTGATCCTTCAGCATACTGAAATCGGAGACCATCACCTAAGATCGCCCAGGGCTGCCACGTAATCTGCGGATAACCAGTGCATAAACCAATCGGAAATCGGGGATATACAGGGCAAATCAAAGATGAAAACAGAAAGGAACTGAGAGTTTTTAAATACCTCTGTCGTCCGCATAGTGTCAAAATACTGCCGCAGATAGAAGAGAGTCTCTCGGGGTCTCGGCCGGTGCTGGCCCTCGAATACCAATGAATACGGGGTCATGAGGGGCCCTGCCACCACCAACTCTGGGGCCAACGTCGGAAAATATACGTAGACCCATAACTGTGGAAAATAGTGCAGAATGTGAATACAAAGTGCTGAGAGCAAAATACAGAGTGCAAAGTGCGCCGTGTGTGCAGTGTACAAGTAATGAGGAGCAGAAATGTAAATCAAGAGGACAGAAAGTACCTCCCAGGCTCGCCAGTAGCCACCAAGTAAGTCTCCCTGCCCGCGGGAGGTCGCGCTCATATAACAGTAAAGGGTAGCCAGGCCGGCACCACCCCAGTCATACCGACCGACCTGTGACAGGTCCACCAGAGCGCTCAGTAGATACAACCCGACCGTGTTCCCTCTATCGGCAAACAGAGTCGTCCCGAAGAGGAACATAAGGAAACCACGGGCATACTGCTCAGCCTCCTCAGGAGTCCCAGGCTCCATCCCCTCCCTCCGGAAATGGGAAGAGAACCAGGTGTATCGGACTCTCCCAGAAGCTCTGTCCATAGGTGGGCGGGCCACCAATAGATGTAACCAAGCGGCCTCCCACTCGCCCATATCCTCGTCGTAAGGAATGGGCCAGCCTCCTGTATCCAAGCCGGTCAGTACAGCAAAATCCAGCGGGGTCATGGTCAAATCCCCGGTGGCGGAGAAATGGAAGGAGTTGGTGGTGTCCCACCATCTCTCCACCAGAGCTGCCAATAGTGTCCTCCGGGCAGGACAATGTGATAGCCCAACGCAGAAGGCCCCGAACCCTGCTAAATCAACTAAATCCCGGACAGCCTCCGGGAGCTCAGCATACCACTCTCTAGCAGAGGTGGAACCATATCCTCGCACGGTGCGAGAACCAACCTGCATTCAGAATGGATACATGTGTTAGTACGCAATGAAATGAATAAGCTGTGTGCAAACGAAATGAATGAGCTGTGTGCAAATGAAATGAATGAGCTGTGTGCAAATGAAATGAATGAGCTGTGTGCAAATGAAATGAATAAGCTCTGTGCAAACGAAATGAATGAGCTGTGTGCAAATGAAATGAATGAGCTGTGTGCAAATGAAATGAATAAGCTGTGTGCAAACGAAATGAATGAGCTGTGTGCAAATGAAATGAATGAGCTGTGTGTTCAGAAAATCAGAATCAGGGCTGCGTGTTCTACTCTCAATCAGTGTGGGCTGTGTGTTCACCATCAACTTGAGCTGTGTGTTCAGAAAATCAGAGTCAGGGCTGCGTGTTCTACTCTCAACCAGTGTGTGCTGTGTGTTCACCATCAATTTGAGCTGTGTGTTCAGAAAATCAGAGTTAAGGCTGCGTGCTCTACTCTCAATCAGTGTGGACTGTGTGTTCACCATTAATTTGAGCTGTGTGTTCAGAAAATCAGAGTCAGGGCTGCGTGTTCTACTCTCAACCAGTGTGTGCTGTGTGTTCACCATCAATTTGAGCTGTGTGTTCAGAAAATCAGAGTTAAGGCTGCGTGCTCTACTCTCAATCAGTGTGGACTGTGTGTTCACCATCAATTTGAGCTGTGTGTTCAGAAAATCAGAGTCAGGGCTGAGTGTTCTACTCTCAATCAGTGTGGGCTGTGTGTTCGCCATCAATTTGAGTTGTGTGTTCAGAAAATCAAAGTTTGGGCTGCGTGTTCTACTCTTAGTCAGTGCGTGCTGTGTGTTCACCATCAATTTGAGCTGTGTGTTCAGAAAATCAGAGTTAAGGCTGCGTGCTCTACTCTCAATCAGTGTGGACTGTGTGTTCACCATCAATTTGAGCTGTGTGTTCAGAAAATCAGAGTCAGGGCTGCGTGTTCTACTCTCAATCGGTGTGGGCCGTGTGTTCACCATCAATTTGAGCTGTGTGTTCAGAAAATCAAAGTTTGGGCTGCGTGTTCTACTCTAAATCAGTGTGGGCTGTGTGTTCACCATCAACTTGAGCTGTGTGTTCAGAAAAGTTTGGGCTGCGTGTTCTACTCTAAATCAGTATGTGCCGTGTGTTCACCATCAATTTGAGCTGTGTGTTCAGAAAATCAAAGTTTGGGCTGCGTGTTCTACCCTCAACCAGTGTGTGCCGTGTGTTCACCTTCAACTTGAGCTGTGTGTTCAGAAAATCAGAGTTAAGGCTGCGTGCTCTACTCTCAATCAGTGTGGACTGTGTGTTCACCATCAATTTGAGCTGTGTGTTCAGAAAATCAGAGTTAGGGCTGCGTGTCCTACTCTCAATCAGTGTGGGCCGTGTGTTCACCATCAGTTTGAGCTGTGTATTCAGAAAATCAGAGTTTGGGCTGTGTGTTCTACTCTTAGTCAGTGCGTGCTGTGTGTTCACTTTCAAATTCGGGCTGTGTGTTCGACAAATCAGTGTTTGAGCCGTGTGTTCGATGCTTAACTAATGTGTGCCGTGCGTTCACAATCAATCAATGAGCCGAGTGTTCAGAAATTCAAGTGTTCAAGTCATATGTTCAGAACGCAAACAAAGTACTATGTCATAAGCTAAACTGTGTGTTCAAGCATGACAAAGGTACGAAATGCATGAAAAATGCAGAAAATAAAGTAAAATACCTCTCGTGCCTCGTAAGAGAGGTGATGCTCTGGTTCTCGTAGAAGTAGATCCCCGGGTGCTCGATCATTAAAGTCAGTGTAATGACGAAAAATGGCCCGCGGAAGAACGTGCACCGACGGGGTGAATCTCTTGGGAATAAAGGGTCGGACCCTCGGGGGTAGCGTCATGGCATCAAAATCATCCTCGGCAGCCGGAGGGCCTCCACCGTGAGGAAAAGTACCCGCCATTTTGAAAAATCTGCAAAAGGAGCAAAAAACGAGCAAAATGAGCCAAAATTGGAAAAAGTCAACGAAAGTCAACTCTCGGGAAATGAAAAGTCAACAAAAGTCAACCCCCGAGAAAATCTTCCAAATATTGAGACAAACTTACCTCAAGTGGTGAAAATGAGAAAAGAAGCACCAAAATCAAAATTTAATCGGTCCAAAGTGCTTGAAATCGAATGTTTTCGCGAAACAACTTGCGTGGGGCGTTGGAAAACGCGTATAGAGCTCAGATCTGAAGAGGAAAATGGTTTGGGAAGGTGGAGAAGAAGTTTTCGCAGCTGTGGTTGTGAGCTCGAAGTCATTGGGCAAGAGAATATAAAGAAAATGAGGTGAAAAGACAAAATTGCCCGCGGATTTGGGCAGGTGGCCGGCCGGCCACCTTTTCTGGCTGGCCGGCCATTTTCTTTATGAAAATTGGCCGGTGGCCTCCAAAGGGGAATAAAACTGGCCGGTGGTGATCCCCCCATGCTCCCCTAGGTCTCTGCAAATTTTGAGGAAAATCGGAGTTCCCGGGACCTGAAAAAGTTCAAGAAAAGTGCACTTCCGGTCGCGAAATCGCCCCGCCGGGACGTCAACTCCAATTTTTGACATGTGTCTCATCATCATTCACCGGAATCAAGGTGTATCCTTTTTGAACATGTTGTAACCTCTCCGGGAAGTGAACCGGAGGCTGCGATTGAGTCGTCTTCGCCGAAACGCGCGTTTCCTTGCTCGTTGTTTCGTAACAAACGTGCACCCTGATTTATGCTCGTTTTGCATTCTCATGTACATAACTTGCATTCTCATGAGCATACTTGCATTGTTATGCACATTTCTTGATATTATCGTACCTCTGTGCTTGAGCGTGCGTCGCCACGCACGTTCCCTTCTCGCATTGCGATGCATTCACTCGCCGGCACTGCGTGTGTCAAACTTTCAGAATCACACTGAATATATGTTGTTGGCATATTGTGCTTGTTCAATTTCTCTCTTTTGCAGGCACGATATTGTATGTACGGTTCATTTGAAGCTGGTGCGACCAGACGAATCACGCAGGTATCGTATCTTCTCCGTGTGAGACGCGACGAGAATTGAATAATTCTCCGCATTCCTAACTGCATGAAATGTAGTTGTTGCTTTGCATTCTTGCTTAAAACTGTTGCATCTATTTGCGAACACTTGCTTCATTACAGCTTGCTGCAGTTGCATGATCATCTGTCTCCGTGCATATCATTTGCATTTTGCCCTTTGCCTGCGGGCATGCCTGCGGGCACATCTCTGTTTATCTTGTATGATTGTCTAAGTCTTCGGCCTTGTAAAAAATGGGTCGTCTCTGGGCTTTGACATTCACTCCCGTCATTTCTTGACTTCCGAGTTCTGTCAAAGAGGGGCAACTGTAGACACCCCATTTTTGACCGACCTTAAGACTCAGACGTCACCAGTTGAGCGCTCGGTGATGTTGCATATTGTGCTCGTTCAGAAGTCTCAGAGTCACGGCCGTGAGCCCTCCCTCCGGACTTCCGAACCCTCTTCTGTGCCTTGCCTCGGTTTGCGAACCAGACTCGGTTTTCTCTGTTTCTTTTCCTGAGGGGAAGGAGAGGTCCCGTAGACCATCTCTCAGTGGCCGCGGGCTACATTTCGTGGCCGTAGGCCATTTTGCCCATTTTGGAGCCCGATTCCCGGTTTTCGGAGCCGTCAGGCCGTGTGCCTCGGTTCGGGACCACCTAACCATCTCTGACTGCTCCGGTTTTTGGCATGCATCTCATTTACTCCCTTTCAAGGGACACTGGGGCCTGAGAGACCCACTTCGTGGTCGAATGCCACTTTCGGTGCTTAACGGCCTATTTTCGGGACCCCGAACTGCGTGTTTTGGCCCCCGAGCATTCGTTTTGCACCGGTTTTCGTTCATTTTTGGTAGGTACCTCTGTTTTATCACCAGGAAGGTCACTGAAGGGTAGGAGGCCAGCAATTGTCTCAGCAACCAGTTATATTCCTCCGGCGCCCTTCGACGCCCGTTTTTTCTCACTTCCGAGCCAATGTTGACCACCCTAGGGCCACTGTCTTCAACCCCAAACCACATATTTGTGTTGTGCACACATGGGAGGACCCTAATATCATATGGCCGGCCAGAAATTCAACTTGAACCTTTTGAACCCCCCCTAAAAGTGGCTTGTTCTCTCTCCTGTTTTACATTTTCCAGATTTGAACCACAGGGTTGTGATGAGGGGACATGGGAGGACACCAATATCTGGTGGCCGGCCAGAAAATCTTTTTGACCCTTGGCCGGCCGGCCATGGGGGGTGGCCTTCCGGCCACCTGCAACCAAGATAGTTGGCCGGCCAGCTTCCTCAGTGTGGGTGCATTACAGCTGTATAGCTGTTTTCCCCCAAAAATATCTGTATCCGGGGAAAACTTTTGGAGGGAAAGTTGATGCCTTTTCCCTTCACTTTTTTTCCTCCTTTTCTCCCCCATTCTTGTCTATATAGCTGGCCTCCCAGCTCTAGAGAAAGGGTTGGAAAATTGCTTGGAGCTCATACACACTCTATCTCCCTCTATCTCTCTCATTCTCTCAAGTTTGGCCCCATTTCCTTCATCTCTACCAAGCACCACCACCACCACTCCATTTCCAGCACCTTGAGAGGATTTCCAACAGCTAAGAGGCAGCAAACTCAAGCCAAGAAGCAACAAAAGCATTGGTCTCCAAGGGTAAGCCATTTTCCCTCTTTTATAGCTCATTTTTGCAACAATTTCTTAGCCTATTTGCTTACTGTTTTGGGCTCCGACCCTAACTGAAACTAGGCCTTTTTTGAGCCATTATTCATGTTTGTTTAAGGGCTCAACCCTGTTTGAGCCCCCCATTTGGTACTTGCTTCAATACCCTCTTGTATGCCATTATTTTGCATAGTATTTCTAGCCTATTTGTGATCTGTTTTGAGGCCTGATGTAAACTAAAAATAGGCCTATTTTGAGCCCCTCTACAACATTTTAGAAGGGCTCAACCTTGTTTGGGACCTCCATGTATGACTTGCTTCATTGCCCCTCTTGGCCCCTATTTTTGCATGCTTTGTGAGCTTACCTTGCCTCTGTTTTTAGGCCATGATCAGAACTGAAAGTGGCCATATTTTGACCTTATTGGCATATTTTATTAATGGTCTTTGGCTTTTTGGTGAATGCTTTGTATACCTCATGTTATAGCCTCTTGTTGGCCTACTTCTTGCATGGCATTTTTAGCATGTTTGTATATTGTTTTATGGGTTGTCACCTACTGAAAAACAGCATGTTTTTAGGCCCTCTTCAGTGTTGTAGAAGGGTATTTTGCCATTTGGGCATTGCATGTACCACTTGCCTCATAGCCTCCCTTGCGGAGCCATTTTTGTATGCCATTTTAGCCCTACTTGTGATTGCTGTTTGGCCATATTTTGTACTGTAAAAATGTGAGTTTTGGGGCTGCCTTGCTTCTGCTTTTTCATGTCATGTTCAAATTATGCATGCTTTGTATAGCTGTAAGCCATTTCATGTACCTAATTTCGCATTTCGGGATCATTTCATGCATTGGGTTTCGTTTTACCGGGTTTCGGGGCTGTTTTGCCCCTCATCTTGCCACTGATTTTTGCATGTTTGCATACCATATACCATGTCTTTGCCATGTCTCATTAGAGTGGCATTTCGGTGCCTGAGGGTCCGTTCTCGGTTTGCGTGCACGCGTGCACGCATTTCGAGGTATCTTGTTTTTATCTGATGGCCTCCTATGTGAGTGTGACTGAGGTTCACTCATGTTGGTGTAAGCCCATATTGCATTGCGTATGCCATTTCATCCATAGCATTGTGTATGCTTGGTTATGTATTACCTCGTTTAGCGTGTATGCCATTCCATAGCATTGTGTATGTTAGGATTGTATGTTAGTTGCATTTCGTGCATGTCATGCACATTGCATCATGTTCGGAATAGGAGTTAGCCCGGGCACGGGAAACGAGGTGCGTTCCGTACTCCGAGTGACGGAGCGGGTCTCAATTCCTAAGTCACCGACACTCCGGATTATCCATGATGGAGTTAGGTTTTGTTATAGTGTTCATATGCATTCATTCTATATTGAGTTGTGCAATTCGGCTCCTCGGCCATCATGCATCGAGATGCGTGATTGGTGGCACGAGGATCGAGGCATGCATATATCTGTGAAAATACATTGCTATGCCCCTTTCCTGCTCTCTATTGCAGCATATCAAGAATCAGCGGTCTTCCGAGGCTTGGCGCGCATTTCAAGAACAGGTGCAAAACAGAGGCTAATTGGGGCATTCCAGTGGATTTCCGCGCAAAGCAGCCCAAACATACATCATTCATCGGAAGCAAGGCAGTCCCTGGCTTGCATGCCAGTCATTATTTTCTTAGTTAATTTGTAAATTAATTAGGAATTTGTATTATTTGGACTGTAATATTTATTTGGACTGTACTATTCTTTTATTTGGGACTGTATATTTATTCGGACCCTCTGCGCGAGGGCATAATTGTAATAAGTGTGGGTGAGTGTGATGTATGTCTTCCAACCCCACGTCTTTCTTCCCTTTTATTTACCTGCTTATGATGGTTAGATTAGGGCATATTTCAATTAGCATACAGTATGACAGCATGTTTGCATCATTCATCTGTTTTGCACGCACCGGGCTCGGCGCATCATACAAACTGCATTTGTATTTCAATTCCAAATTGAATACGTGTTAGTTGTAGCATTCCATATGCCATGTTTAGAATAGCCGAGCCTGCTATAGTTTGCATCTTTGCATGTGTTGCATTAGGCAATTCTGTGTATCTAGGATCATGCATGGATTTCTAATGAGTTTCTGTTTTGGCTGGGAGTACTCGGTGAGTTTTTATGCTTTAGCATCCTTGCATGCGTGTGAGTGACTGCCATGATAGCATGCTTGCCATGAGGCTATTTTCTTATGTGATATAACTGCCTTGAATGCCTGTGGGTGAAGGTTGTGTTACTTGAATTGGGACAATTCATCAAATGTTTGTTTTAAGCCCACTAGATAGTGGCAAAACCATGTTTTCTAAGCCCACCCGAGGGTGGCAAAATCTGCATTTTAAGCCTACCTGCAGGTAGCAAACCATCTTTCAAAAACAAACATGAAATGTGTTGTTCCAATTCAGGCGATCCAGTCTATACTTGTATACTGTGCGCATCACATAGTAACCTAGGCTAATAACCGGAATAAGAACATACAATGTTTTCAAAAATAGATATCAGATTAGTAGAGGCCGGTCTTTGACCGGGCGAGCGGGGGTGCTCACGAAGTGACCTTCCCCAATCGTACCCAAGTTCCTGAGCCGAGGCAACTTTGGTGATGACGGACACATGGCCTTTGGCACCGAGTCAGGGTTTCCTAAATTTCCCCATATAAAATATTTAGGTGGCGACTCTGTATCTGGCAAAGCAGTCCATGTTTGGCACTTCTTTTAAAAAATTTGTTTTCAAAAACGATTTGCCAGATTTGGACTCTTTGGTTCAAGATTAAGAACCGTGACATTTGAGTCCTTCGAACTGTAGTAGACCCGCAAGCGAACCAGAACGGGGGGGGAGTCGCACCCTCCCCGGGATGCGTTCGAGGACGTCTACAGCTGCGGGTTCAGAAATTCAAGTGATTGAGTTGTGTGGTCGAGCTGCAAACAGAATAATGTGTTATAGACTAAGTGTTCAGAACAAGCTATGTGTTAGAATGAGTAGAAGTATGGCATGCGAATGTGTTCAGAACGGGCAGATAAGCATACATAACATGAAATACACGGAAAATACAGAATATAAGGCATGAAATGTAAAAAGTGAAGTACATACCTCTCATGCCTAATGAGAGAGGTGAGACTCCGGCTCCCGTAATAGCAGATCCACAGGTGCTCGAGCATCAAAGTCGGTAAAATGATAGAAAACCGCCCGAGGAAGGATGTGTGTTGGGGGGTCGTACCTCTCGGGAATGAACGGCCGAACCCTCGAAGGTAAAGACATGATGTCTGGATCACCTCCAGCACCTAGAGAACCTCCACCATGGGGAAAATGACCTGCCATCTCAAGAAATCTACAAAAAGGAGCCAAAATGAGCAAAATGAGCCAAAATTGGAAAAAGTCAACAAAAGTCAACTCTCGGGAAATGAAAAAGTCAACAAAAGTCAACTCCCAAGAAAATCTTCCAAATGTTGAGTCAAACTTACCTCAAGTAGTGAAAATGAGAAAAGAAGCACTGAAATCAAATTTTAATCGGTCCAAAGTGAAGAGAACTGAAAGTTTTTGCGAAACAACTTTGCGTGGGGCATTGGAAAACGCGTATAGAGCGCAGATTTGAGAGGAAAAATGCTCTAGGAAGGGAAAGGGGCTGATTTCAGACTTAGAGTTGTGAGGAAAAGGTGTTTGGCCATGTGTATTTAAAGAAACAAGTGTGAAAGTACCAAACTGCCTCGGATTTGGGCTAGGTGGTCGGTCGGCCACCTTTTCTGGTAGGCCGACCACCCCCTGCACTCAAACCTGGTCGGTGGCCTCTAGTGGACTCCAAACCTGGTCGGTGGTGTTCCCAAGATGGTCTCCAAGGTCTCTGCAAATTTTGGTAGTCATCGGAGTCCTCGGCACCCGAAAAAGTACAAGAAAAGTGCACTTCTCGTCGCGAAATCCCTCCGCGGGAACTTGAACTCCAACTTTCGATGCATGTTTCATCGTCACTCGCCGAGAGTAAGATGTATCCTTTTTGAGTATGTTGTGACCCTTCCGGGAGGTAAACCAGAGGTCGTGATCGAGTCGCACTCGTCGAAACTTGCATTTCTTTGCTCGTTGTTTCATGTCAAATATGCATTCGAGGCCGCACTTATCCTGCATTGTTATGTACGCCACTTGCATTCTCATGCACATTGCTTGCATTGTTGTGCACGTTTCATTGGTATTGTCATACCCTCACGATTAACTTGCGTTGTCGCGCACATTTCTCCTCGCATTGTGATGCACTTTCCCACTGGCACCATGTTTTTCTGCGTTCGATGTAGCATTGAACAAATGTTGCTAACTATGTTGTGCTTGTTATGTTTCTCTCTTTTGCAGGCACGATATTGTATGTACGGTTCATTCGAGGCTGGTGCAACCAGACGAGCCGTGCAGGTATTGTATCTTCTCCGTGTGAGACGTGGCGAGAATTAAATAATTCTCTCACATCCTTTCTGCATGAAATGTAGTTTCGCTTTGCATTCTTGCTTAAAACTGTTGCATTTATTGTGAATACTTGCTTCATTACAGCTTGCTGCTTTGCATGATCATAAGTTATGTCTGGCTTTGTGCATATCGTTTTGCATTTTGCCCCCTGCCGCGGGCGCTCCTGCGGGCACATCTCATTGTTTATCTTGCTTGTTTGTCTAAGTCTTTGGCCTTGTCAAAAATGGATCGTCTCTGGGCTTTGACATTCACTCCCGTCACTTATGACTTTCGAGTTCTGTCAAAGAGGGGCAACTGTAGACACCCCATTTTTGACCGACCTCAAGACTCAGACGTCACCAATTGAGCGCTCGGTGATGTTGCATATTGTGCTTATTCTGAGGTTGCAGAGTCTCGGCTGCGAGCCTTGCCTCCGGACCTCGGGGCTCTTTTGTGCTTTGCCTCGGTTTGCAAACTAGGTCCTGTTTTCTCCGTTTTCTCTTCCTGAAGGGAGGGAGAGGTCTTGTAGACCATCTCTCAGTGGCTGTAGGCTACGTTTCGTGATCGTAGGTCATTTTTCCCGTTTGGAGGTCAATTTCCAGTTTTCGGAGCCGTCGGCCGTGCACCTCAGTTCGGGACTGCCTAACTACCTCCGTCTGCTCTGGTTTTTGGCACACACCCTGTTTCCTCTCCTTAGAGGGACACTGTGGCCCGGGAGACCACCTTCGTGGTCATACGCCACTTCTGGTGCCTAACAGCCTGTTTTCGGGGCCCCAGACTACGCGTTTCGGCCCCCGAACCCTCGTTTTGCATCGGTTAGGGTTCATTTTTGGTGTGGACCCTATTTTCATTGCTAGGAAGGTGGTAGGATGGTGGGAGACCAGCAATTCTTTCAAAAAATATTTTCTCTCTCCTCCAGCCGGTTTTTTTGACAGAAAGCTAGTTTTTTCCACTTTTGAGCCACAATTTCTGGTTTTTCATACCACCATTGTGTTGTGCTCACCTGGGAGGCCACCAATATGGTAGGCCGACCAGCTTTTTCTTCTTGACCTTTTTGAACCTTGCTAAAAAGCTGGTTTTCCTCTCTCCTGGGTCACATTTTTTGGTTTTTCACCCTGCAGCTGTATTCTACTCATTTGGGAGGCCACCTTTCTGGTATGGCCGACCAGCATTTCTCATTGAACCTTTTGAGCCCTGGTCGGCCGACGGGGGGGAGTGGCCGGCCGACCACCTGAACTGGTCGGCCAGCCTTCTGCTTTTTGCTCTCTCTGAATGCTTTATAGCTGTGACAACTGGGGGCCATTTGGTGCATCCTCCATACACGTGTATGGAGGATATTTGAGGCTTCTTGGAGAAGCTTTAGAGCCTCTCCTCTATAAAGGAGAGGCTGAGCTTCATTGGCAAGGGTTGAACACTTTTGGTTAAGGCTTATACACTCCACCCTCCATATCTCCACACTTGAGCTCCCAAACCCTAATATTTTTGCACCATTTGCACTACACCTCATAGCATAACACCTCCACCATCCATC
The DNA here is from genome assembly GCA_036172215.1 of Camellia granthamiana. Lineage (NCBI taxonomy): Eukaryota > Viridiplantae > Streptophyta > Magnoliopsida > Ericales > Theaceae > Camellia > Camellia granthamiana. The sequence goes on from CM069907.1 coordinate 121,644,742, forward strand.
CAAGCATCTTGTAGCTGATTTTCAGAGGTTGAGAGTTCACTTCTTTGGTCCAGAAGCTGCTGGAGTCATTGTCTACAAGGGTAAGTCCTCATTTCCCATTTTTTTGTATTTTTTTGCTTCATAACTTAGCCCTATTTGCAAGCATTTCTGGGTTTTTTTATAAAATGAAAAGTGTCTTATTTCGAGCTCCTCTTGAAGTTTGATTAAGGATACTTTTCAGTTTGAGGTCTCCTACATCCTTGTATGCTTCATCTCTCTTTTAGGGCTTATTTTACATGATATCTTAGCCTTACTTGCAAGCATTTTCGAGATTTTCCATGAACTAGAAAAAGTCTTGTTTTGATCTTCTAAACATGTTTGTTTAAGGACTCTTTTCTGTTTGGGGTCATCTTCCCTCTTACATGCTTCATTTCCTCATGTTTTGAGCTATGCATTAGAGCATTTGCATTGGCCTTGGTTTGGCCTCTTAGCCACTGAAATCCAGTAGATTTTCAGTAGCTTAGATGTGTCTTTGAGCCTCAAAATCAGAGAGGGGTGACCCTTTCACCCCTTGTTCTCTTTACTAGCATTGTTGGCCTTCCAAAGGGACTCTTTTTTGCATGCATTGAAGTCATGTTTCAGGCCTCATTTTGTGAGTTTTAAGGTCTGCCTATGCTCTATCAAGAGCCCATTTTTCCATATTTTATGTCTATGATGCATGTGTAGAGCAATCCCATTCAAGACCTTTCAAAGGGACCTTTCTTTGCATGTTTCCTAGACTAATTTCAGGACCTATTTGGTGGATTTTAGGGCTATCATAACTCATTTCCAGAGGTGGTTTTGCCCTTTTGTTTGTCTATCATATAGGTGTAGAATACCCCCTTGCATGGACTTCCAAAGGAGCCCCTCATTTTTGCATGCATTGACTGAGTTTCAGTGGGTATTTGGGCATATTTTGGCATGAAATGCTTTTGTTTTTGGTTATTTGGGTGAGCCTTCATATGCTTCATATAGTTGTAGAACAACTAATGGTTCACTAGCTTTCTTTGCATGCTTTGTGGACCCTTAATGTTAGCACTTTTTGGCCATACCTTAAATTGATAATGTGCTTATTTTGGACTACCCTAACTCTATTTTTAGGCCTCATGGTCGAATGATGTTTGTTTTGCATGCTTGTAGTTCAATACCCATGCTCAACTTTGAGTTTTGAGGTCCATTGCATGCATGTGCTGAGGTGTGTTCATGCTTTGAGGTCATTTTTCATCATATTTCAGAGCTGGTTTGAATGCCATATTGCCATGTTTTCATCTCTTTAAGTGTGCTTGAGAGTTGGGCGTGAATGCCTTGTTTACCGACCAATGAATGAGCTTCATTTTCATGCATGTTGAGCCATCATTTTAGGTCAATTTCCCACTGTTTCAAACCTGCCTAGGGTCTGTTTGGGGTTGGTTTTGCCTTTGGTGCATTGCTTTGGGTACCTCTAGTGTAACGCACTTCACTAGTTTCGATACCCGAGCCCCCTAGCTTGCATAGTGTGCCATGTTTGCATGATTCGGGACCATTGTTTATCATGTTTCAGAGCTGTATCATATGTGTTTGTATGCCATATTGCATCCCTTGCCATGCTTTGGTAGAGTGGCATGTTATGCCTTAGGATCGGTCCTTGGCATTCGTGCGCGTTTGCATGCATTTCGGTTGTTTCATTTCCTATCGTATGGCCACTGATGTGAGTGTGGCTGAGGTCCACTCATGTTGGTGTAAGTCCATCGTGCATTGTGTATGCCATTTCGGTCCATAGCATTGCGTATGCTAGGTTGTGTGTTAGAGCATTGTGTATGCCATGTTACATCGAGCATTGTGTATGCCATTTCATAGCATTGCGTATGCTAGGTTGTATGTTAGTTGCATTGTATATGCGATCTCATTTGCATTGTGTTTGGGATAGGAGTTACCCCAAGCACGGGAAACGAGGGACGTTTCGTACTTCAAGTGACGGAACGTGTCTCAATTCCCGGTCGCCGACACTCCAGATTACCCATGATGGAGTTTAGGTCTTGTTGTATTTTCATGTGCATTCATTTCACATTGAGTCGTGCAATTCGACTCCTCGGCCATCATGCATCGAGATGCGTGATTGGTGGCACGAGGATCGAGGGCTACACTCCCTGAAGAGTAGTCATGCATACATATGTGAAAATACTTTGCCATGCCCCTTTGTTGCTCTCTGTTGCAGCAAATCAGAAATCAGCAGCCTTTTGGAGCTTTGCACAATATTCCGAGAACAATTGCAAACAAAGGCAAACCGGGGCATCGCAATGGATTTCCGCGCAAGGCAATTCAAGAATGCATCATTCATCATTCGGAACAGAGCTGAGGCGGTCCATGGATTTGCGTGCTAATTTACCTGCTTTCCTAGATTAATTTGTTAATTAATTAGGATTTTGTATTTATTCGGACTGTACTATTTATTCGGACAGTATTATTTATTCGGACCCTCCGAGGAGGGCAATGTTGTAATAAGTGTGCGTTCGTGTGATGTATGTCCTCCAACCCCACGTCTTCCTCCCTTTTATTACCAGCTTATGATGGTTAGATTAGGGCATGTTTCAATTAGCATACTTATGCTCGCATGTTTGCATCAATTCATTTGTCTTGCATGCACCGGGCTCGGCGCATCATACTAACTGCATTGTATTTCAATTCCGAGTTGAATACTTGTTAGTTGTAGCATTTCACATGCCATCTTTGGAATAGCCGAGCCTATTGTAGTTGCATTCCTGCCTGCGTTGCATTAGGCATTTCAGCATATTTAAGATCATGCATGGATTTCTAACATAGCTTCTGTTTTGGTTTGGAGTACTCGGTAAGTGGTTATGCTTTAGCATCCTTGCATGTGTGTGAGTGACTGCCATGATAGCATGCTTACCAGGAGGCTATGTACTTATGTGATATATCTGCCTGAATGCCTGTGGTGAAGGTTGGATTATCTGAATTGGAACAATTCATCGACTGCGAGTTTTAAGCCCACTTGAGAGTGGCAAAATCATGTGTTTCTAAGCCCACCTGAGGGTGGCAAATCCACATTTTAGCCTACTTACGAGTAGAAAACCGCTTTAAAAAACAAACATGAGATGTTTTGTTCCAATTCAGGCGATCTGGTCTATATTTGTGTGCTATGCGCATCACGTAGTAAATCTAGGCTAATAACCGGAATAAGAGCACAAAATGTTTTGAAAACTCGATATCATGGTTAGTAGAGGCCGATCTTTGATCGGGCGAGCGGGGGTGCTCACGAAGTGACCTTCCCCAATCGTACCCAAGTTCCCGAGCCGAGACAACTTTGGTGATGACGGACACGTGGCCTTAGGCAACGAGTCAGGGTTTCCTAAATTTTCCAAAATAAAATATTTAGATAGCGACTCTATATTTGGCAAAGCAGTCCATGTTTGGCACTTCTTTCAAAAAAATCTGTTTTCAAAAACGATTTGCCGGATTTGGACTCTTTGATAGTTCATCGGTTTTGCATTGCACTCTGTGAGATTAGATACAGGACCGTGACTTTGAGTCCTGAACTGTAGTGAGCCTAAATGAACAAACGGGGGATTTCGCTCCCGGGACGTTCGGGGACGTCTACACCCACCAAGTCTGTGGAGCCAAAATTGAGGGCAGCGGCAGTGGCGAGAGTGAAGAGGGTGAAAGAATGAAGGGAGAAGGAGGGCGCCCGATGGGACGAGCTTGTTCAGCCGTCTGCCTTGTTTGTGGCAGGGTTGGGCCCTCAGCCGATCGGTGGAGACCTGGGACCGGCGGAGTTAGAGTTGAGAAGAAAAGCGCAAGAGACTGAGGATATGGCCATCCTTGCCAAAGCCAGTAAAATTCAAAGAGTCCTAGGTGGACCGACCACCGAAGCCGATGGCTAGGGAGAGGATCCGACAGCGTCCCAAACCCTTGGGGGAAAAGGAGTTAGGTGGATTTGAGCCACGACCGCACCCCAGTTGATCCGTTGAAGGAGAGAGCATACGAGGAGATGGAGGGCGTGGTAAAAAAGAAGAAGAGATTGAGGAGGAGTGAGAGGGAGCCTGCCTTGAAGAGGAGGAAGGAGGCGACAACGGAGCAGACTCCCTTAGAGGAGGAGGCAGAGGGGACCCCTGAAATGGGGTTGGAGGGGGAGGCCAAAGAGGGAGATGGTGGGGCGACTGGCCTTGGTGAGCAAACGCAGAGTGATAGGGTCGGTGCTGAGCCAAGGGTGGAGCCAAGGGAAGAGCCACAATCGCAGGAGGGTCTGGCACCCCAAGGAGAGGGAGAGAGGCCTGCGTTGAAGACCGCTTTCTACCACGTCCCTGCGGTGTCTGGGCGAGTGGAAGGGGAAGAGAAAGAGGCCAGGATGGCTGCAGACCGCTTCTTGGGGGTGGTGGAAGACGCAGCCGTCCGCTCGGTGGCGGGTTATACTGAGGCTGAGCTGATGAAGGGTTGTGCTCAGCCTAGATGGAGGCGGCTGCTTTAGCGGGGACCCTGCTGAATAAGGCGGCAGCAGCGAAGGGCGAATGGAGGAGGGAGATGGAGAAGTTGGGGCAGGTGGAGGCCCAACTCGAAAATTTCAGGAGGGACAACGTGGGTTGGCGGAGGGCTGCGTGGAGTGCGTGTGCCAGGGGGTTGGAGGAGGCTCAAAAGGCGAAGAAGATGGAGGTGTTGGCGATCGTTGCAGCGCAATGTGGCCGCGCGAGCCCATGTTGAGCTGCTCGCGACTAAGTTGGAGGTAGAGGACGAACGCTGCAAGGTAGTATCGCTCGAATTCCAACTGGCTGGCGAGCAGAAGAAGCTGGAAGAGGCTAAAAATGCCTGCACGGTCGCCAACGATCGTTTTGAAGAGGCCATGGCAAACAATGAAGATCTGCACGCCCAGCAGATCAAAGAGAAGGATGAAGCAGACGTGAAGATTACTGGGCTGCAGAAGGAGCTGGAGGATGAGCGCGCTAGGGCAATGGAGGAGAGGGCAAGATTGCAGAAGGAGTTGGAGGAAGAAAAAATCAAGGCAGCCTCTGAAAGGGCAGCATACCTCGATCTGTGTGTTGCAGCAGTAGAGCAAATCAAGGGGTCTGCCGAATTTCAGATGGCAGTCGATGCCGCGGTCGCCAGCAACTTGGCAAGGGAGGTGTCTAGGGCGGCGGGCCCGTCGGGAACGACCGCTGGAGGCAGGACTGAAGCAAAAGTTATTGAGAGCTTCCAGCGGTCGGACTTCTACAAACACGAAATGGCTGAGTTCTGGGACAGTGGCTGGAAGATGTTTAAGCGGAAGGCAGAAGAACTGTTCCTAAACTTGGACCTTAGCGGTGTAAGGATTGATGAAGACGACGTGGCCCAGAACCCCCTAGATGAGGGCGTTGAAGAAGAAGACCTTGTGTCGAGCGAGGAGGAGTGACCGGTGTGATAAAACCTGTACTTAGGTTTTTTTTTTTGCTTTTGAATGATTGTAAGAAACTTATGTATAAGTTTGTGAATAAATAAAATCTTGAGTCTTGTTTTCATGTTACTGCTTTTGTTTGCGCATCTGAAATGAATGAGAATGGCGACTTGTATAAGGCTTATGTATAAATTATTGTGAAGTGTAAAATGTAAGGAAAACTCAATGTAAAGGGAAGTCTAACTTGTAAGAAAAAATTCAATGCAGAGTGAAAGTGGCAAAAACTCAATGCAGAGTGAATTTTAACTTGTAAAAATTCAATGCAGAGTGGCTGGGGGCTTGAAGTGAGAAAAACTCAATGCAGAGTGAATTTAAACTTGTAAAAATTCAATGCGGAGTGAATGTAGGAAAAAACTCAATGCAGAGTGAATTTTAACTTGTAAAAATTCAATGCAGAGTGATTTGAACTTGTAAAAATTCAATGTAGAGTGAATGTGAGAAAAAACTCAATGCAGAGTGAACTTGTAAAAATTCAATGCAGAGTGAATGTGAGAAAAACTCAATGCAGAGTGAATTTGAACGTGTAAAAATTCAATGCGGAGTGAATGTAGGAAAAAACTCAATGCAGAGTGAATTTGAACTTGTAAAAATTCAATGCAGAGTGAATGTGAGAAAAACTCAATGCAGAGTGAATTTTAACTTGTAAAAATTCAATGCAGAGTGCTGGGGCTTGAAGTAATTCAATGCAGAGTGAATGTAGGAAAAACTCAATGCAGAGTGAATTTTAACTTGTAAAAATTCAATGCAGAGTGGCTGGGGCTTGAAGTAACTCAGTCTGGCGGGGTTCTGCATGCTCAGTCTGGCTGAGGCTTTGAGTGACTCGGTCTGGCCGAGCTCTTCATGCTCAGTCTGGCTGAGGCTTTTTATGCTCGGTCTGGCCGAGCTTTGAGTGCTCAGTCTGGCTGAGGCTTTTTATGCTCGGTCTGGCCGAGCTCTTCATGCTCAGTCTGGCTGAGGCTTTTTATGCTCGGTCTGGCCGAGGCTACAATCAAAGCGTTATTGGAATACCATAGATAACTGAGACATAAGCTTGCTGTCATACAAAGTGTAGCCCATGGGGTCATAAATTTACACTATATGAGGAGAAAATGAGAACATGGATTGTCAAAAAGAACATACAACGACTTGGACAATACAACAATACAACTTTTATTGAAAATAGCGCTTTAAATGTTCAGCGTTCCAAGGATGGGGGAGGTCTCGACCTTCCATGTCCTGAAGTCAGTAAGTGCCTGGACGTGGTCTGGCTTTCACAACGTAAGGTCCCTCCCATTTAGCTGCCAGTTTGCCCTTACTCGGATTTTTGGTGGCAAAAGTTACTTCTCGCAAAACAAGGTCCCCTACGGCGAACTCCCTTGGTCGGACTCTGCGGTTGTAATGTGTTCTCATTTTCTGTTGGTATAAGGCCCGTCTAACTGCAGTTGTTTCTCAGAGCTCTTCAATCAGGTCTAGGTCTGCCCGACGCAGCTCTTCAGTTAGTTCGGGATTCGGATGTAGAACCTTGGGGGTAGGAAGACCGATCTCCACTGGGATGACCGCTTCTGCGCCGTATGTTAAACGAAAAGGGGTCTCCCCAGTGGGAGTCCAAGCGGTAGTGCGGTAAGCCCAGAGTACATTCAGCAACTCCTCAGCCCAGAGTCCCTTAGCAGCTTCCAACTTAGTTTTGATAATCTTGAGAAGAGAACGGTTGGTGACCTCAACTTGGCCATTGGCTTGGGGATGGCCTGGGGAGGTGAAACATGGATGGATTTGGAGCTCTGCACAGAATTTCCTGAATTTGGCATTGTCAAATTGTTTGCCGTTGTCAGAGACGATGGCTTGAGGGATGCCAAATCTGCAGACGATTGACTGCCAGATGAATTCGGTTGTGTTCTGCTCGGTAATGGTGGCAAGGGGTTTTGCTTCAACCCATTTGGTGAAGTAATCGATGGCAACAATGGCGAATTTGGTCTGGCCTCGTCTAGCGGGCAGTGGGCCAACCAGGTCGATTCCCCATTTGGCGAAGGGATAGGGACTGCAGAGTGTGATCAATTCTATAAGAGGGGCGTGGGGGATGTTGGCAAAACGTTGGCATTTGTCACATTTGAGCACAAAATCTGTCGCATCTTGATTGAGAGTAGGCCAGAAATAACCAGTGCGAAGTATTTTGTGGGCTAGGGACCTGCCACCCGAATGATTGCCACATATAGCTTCATGGACTTCTCTCATTACGTAGGTCGCCTGGGCAGGATTGAGGCATCTCAGGTATGGGCGTGAGAAGCCCCTTTTGTACAAGAGTCCGCTGACAAGAGTGTAATTAGCCGACCAGGCCCTGATTTTGGTGGCCTGCTGTTTGTCGCCTGGAAGTCCCCCTGTTGTTAGATACAAGAAGATGTCTGCGGCCCAAGGGATGGGTTCATTTTGGAGGAACTGGACTTCTTGTTGGTTGGGAGAAATGGCAGGGTGGGCTAGGTAGTCGAGGTGGACACCATGGCTGAGGTCGGACTGGTCTGCAGAAGCCAACTGAGCCATCTCATCCGCCTTAGAGTTTTCCGCCTGAGGGATGTGCTTGATGTGGAAGGTATTGAAGAGGCAAACAAGGGGGAGTGCTATATCCCCTGTAAGCCCGCATTGTGTCCTCCTTGGCATCGAATTCCCCCGTAATTTGTCCGACAATGAGCTGGGAGTCGCTGAACACCCGGATATGGCTGACACCAATATCTCGTGCTAGGCGGAGGCCGGCTATCAATGCCTTATATTCGGTCTCATTGTTACTGGCCTCGAATAAGAAACAGAGAGCACATTTGAAATAACCACCCTCAGAGGCGGTGAGGATGAGACCAGTCCCACTGCCTTCCCTGCGAGATGAGCCGTCGACGTTGAGAGTCCAAGAGTGAGGGTCTTCTGGGTCGGTAGGGGTTGGTGGGAATGGAGGGGCTGTGGTTGGGGTAGGATTAGTGAATTCCAGGATGAAATCAGCGACAGCCTACCCCTTAATCGCTGTTCAAGGCCGGTAGGAGATGTCAAACTGGCTGAGTTCTACTGACCACTGCATGAGTCTGTCGGAGAGTTCTGGTTGCTGCATTACCTTCTTCAGGGGTTGGTCGATGAGGACCACTATGGAATAGGCTTGGAAGTAAGGACGGAGTCGTCTGGAGGCGGTGACTAGGGCCAAGGACAATTTTTCTAACAGTGGGTAATTCTGCTCCGCTCCCCTGAGAGCCCGACTGATATAGTAGACCGGCCGTTGGATAGAGCCGTCTTCCCTGATAAGAGCGACACTGACTGCGGTGCTTGACACGGCTAAATAGAGGAAGAGGGGTTCGCCCGTGATTGCCTGTGAAAGGAGTTGGCCATGCACTGTTTCAACTGCTGAAATGCCTCTTTGGACTCGGTCGTCCATTCAAAAGTTTGCCGAAGAACTTTGAAGAAGGGGAGGCACTTATCCGTTGCGCGGGAAATGAAACGGTTGAGGGCGGCAACTCGGCCAGTGAGTCTTTGAACCTCCTTAACCGTTATGGGTGATTGCATTTCAATCAAGGCCTTGATCTTTTCAGGGTTGGCTTCAATGCCCCGCTGACTGACCATGAAACCCAAAAACTTCCCAGATCCTACGCCGAAGGCGCACTTCTCCGGGTTGAGCTTCATTTGGTACTATCGTAGGGTGGCGAAGGTCTCCCACAGGTCGGTCAAATGATCAGCGGAGAGTTTGCTCTTGACTAGCATGTCGTCGACATATACTTCCATATTCCGGCCTATCTAATGATGGAAGACAACATTGACTAGCCGTTGGTAGGTGGCCCTAACATTTTTCAGTCCGAACGACATCACATGGTAATGGTAGGTACCTCGGTCGGTAATGAAGGAGGTGTGTTCACGATCAGATGGGTGCATCAGAATTTGGTTGTACCCAGAGAAGGCATCCATGAAGTTGAGCATTTGATGACCGGCCGTGGCGTCAACCAGCAGATCTATGTGGGGGAGAGGATAGCTATCTTTGGGGTAAGCTCGGTTGAGGTCGGAGTAGTCGACACAGAGTCGCCATTTACCATTGTTCTTGCGGACTAGGACGACGTTTGACAACCATCTAGGGTAGTCCACGTTTTTGATGAATTGTGCCTCAAGGAGCTTGTCGACCTCTGCAGCAATGAGAGTGTTGCGCTCCGGATGAAAAATGCGCTGCTTCTAGCGGTAAGGTCGGAAATGGGGTTCGATGCTGAGGCGATGGGTTATGAATGAGGGGTCAATACCCGGCATGTCTGAGTGGGTCCAGGCAAATACATCGTTGTGCTCGATCAGGAGGGCAGTAAGGTCGGCCTTTGCTTGGGGGGATAGTTCGCTGCCGATTTTGGCAGTTTTCATCGAGTTGGCAGGGTCGATGGGAACCGCAATGAGCTCCTCCACCGGCTCACCTTTGACCAGCTCGTCCTCATCTCGGACGTCAAGCGCTTCTATGATCATTGCCTCTTTCAGCTTGACTTCTTTGAGTGAGGTGACATAACACTCCTTGGCAACTGTCTGCTCACCCATCACTGTCCCGACCCCCAAATCAGTGGGGAACTTAACGGCAAAGTGGTAAGTTGATGTGATAGCTTGAAAAGCATTTAGGGCGGTGCGACCAAGGATGATGTTGTAGGCGAAGGGGTAGTCGACAACAAGGAAGGTGAGCAATTTTGTGGTTTGCCGCGGGTACTCGCCGATTGTGATAGGAAGATCGATGGAGCCGATGGAGGTCACCCGGTCACTAGTGAAATCGACCAAAGGGGTTTGGAGAGGAGACAGACTTTCCTCCCCAATCTGGAGTTGGCGAAAGCAGTTGAGGAAGCTGATGTCAGAAGAACTGCCGTTGTCGATGAGAACTCGTCTGACCTTGCAGTTGGAGAGGAGGGCAGAAATGACGAGAGGGTCATCATGAGGGTAGCGGATGCCTGCACAGTCGGCGTCCGTGAAAGTGATAGGCTCGGTCCATTGCTTGGGCTGTTTGGAAGGGCTGTCCACCGTGGCAACTGCTTTGTCTGAGCCTTGCCTGATCTTTCTGAGTTCTGCTTTCTGAGCCGAGCGGAATGGTCCTCCACAAGCAAGGCCGCCCGAAATGACTCTGATTTCTCCAACAGGTGGGGGGGGGGGATTACCTTGCGGCCGAGGCTGCCGTGGAGGGCGATCATGGCCTTGGTTGGGTTGGGCTAGCTGCCGGGGAGGGTTCGCCGGCGGTTGTTTCTGAGGGGCTCAGTCCTTTGCCTCTGCTGAGGGTGGGTGTCCGTGAACCGGCTAAGACGTCCCTGACGTATTAAGGTCTCGACCTGATCCTTGAGGTTGACACAGTCGTCGGTATTATGGTTGTGGTCCTGGTGGAAGCGGCAATATTTGGACTGGTCTTTGCTATTGGAAGGGGTTCATGATGGTTGGGGCCATTTGAGGGGGTAGTCCCGCTGTATCTGATTGAGGACTTGTTCCATGGGGGAATTGAGCGGTGTGTATCGTTCGAACCAACCGGGCGGTCGGACTGGTGCCATCCTGTCAGCTCTGGGGGGTCGGTCGGTATAGTGGGCTGTTGGGCTATTGTATTGGGTGGTTTTGGTTTCTGAGTCCTTTCGCTTTTCTCAGGGGGTCGGGTTTTTTGGTGTAGGGTCTTGGCGAGCGGCTAGGGAATCTTCTGCATTCATGTATTTTTGAGCTTTGGAGAGTAGGGCTGCCATGGAGGTGGGGGGGGTTTTTAGAGAGGGAGAAGAGGAAATCAAACGACCGTAGTCCGGCCATGAAAGCTGTAAGGATGACCTTATCATCGTTTTCCGCCACCTGCAAGGCTTCGGTGTTGAAGCGGGTAACGAAACTGCGCAGGGACTCCCCCTCGGTCTGGCGGATGTTGAGGAGTTGGGTTGCCAGACGGTGTTGGCGCTGGGCTCCAATAAAATGACTGAGGAAAGAGTCACTGAGATGTTGGAAAGTGGAGACGGAGTCTGCTGGTAACTGGCTAAACCACAGCCGAGCTGACCCCTTCAGTGTCACGGGGAAAGCTCGACACATGATCTCGTTAGGAATGCATGGAGGATCATGCGGGTTCGGTAGGTCTCCAGATGGTCGACTGGGTCCGTCGTGCCGTCAAAAGAGTCGATGGTGGGCATTTTGAACTTGGGGGGTAGGGGTTTATCCCGGATGGAGGCAACAAATGGTGAATTTGCTGTGGTAGTGGGTTTATGCTGGATGTTCTGCATGACCCCTTGGAGTTGGAGCTTCATGGCTCAGAGTTCGGCATCCCAGAGAGGGATGTTATCATTTCCGGAAGGCAACGGGGGTTGGACGCTACTGGCTTCCCCTTTAGGGGTTGGTGCCAGGACCGGTGGATGTGGGGGTTGGGGTGGTGGATTTATATTAGGAGGAGGAGGTTGCAAGCCTTCCAAGTTGGGTGGGTAGGGCTGCGGGATAGTATGGTTCGGGGCTCGCTCTTGGTCGGGCGGAATATCGGGGGGTGGTGGAGGAGGCATAGGATGGTTCCTTTGGAGTAGAGCGTTTATCAGGGCTTGGTTTTGCTCGGCCATGCGGTTAATGCTGTTGGTAAGCTTGATGAAATACTATGGTGGGTTGTTTGGATTGGGGGGGTCGGCTTGGTGGTCGGCGACATTTTGGTGAGAAGCCATGGATCTAGTCGTGACTATACACTTTGATGGGTAGCGGGAAAGGGTTATTGGAACAGGATCTCCGGTGACAATGAGCACAATTGGCGCGCGGAGCAAAGCGTTCCCACAGACGGCGCCAACTGATTCATTTCATAGTCCAACTTACACTATTTTAAGATCTTCCACATTTTTCAACAACGACATTTATCCATCCCATGGATATCTCAATTACACAATCAACATAAGAAGGGTCCTATCAATTTCATGATGAATTTAACAATAATTTCATTGATATCTTACAAATTTCTTTTTTTTTTTTTTCCAAATTTCTTCCAAACTCGGGTTTGATCCAAAAAATGTTTTTCTTTCATTTTTCATAAAAAACCTCCTCACAAGGTACTTCCAAGAGTTTTACAAGCTCATAAAACTTGATCTCCACCGCACACAATGTTACTCTTGATAAGCTCTTCAATAATAATGAAGGCATTAGGGTCAAAAACCCAATGGATTTGGGTAGATCAAAGAAATAAATGAGATGGGTGGAAGGTTTTTTTTAGAGAGAAAAGGGAAAAGTGAAATGTAAAGAGAGAGAGAGAGTGAAGTGAAAAGTGAAAGAAAAAGATGTAAGGGTCAAATTTTTAAGTGATTGGACATATTTTTTGGAGCAGACTGCGGACAGACCACTCAAGCAACCAAATCTGCGCTCGAGGGAACAATATTACCACTCAACGGAGGCTCAAACTCCCAAAGTCTCTCTTCTCGCTGCAAAAGATCGCTCGAGCGACGAAGCCTTCGTTAGAGCGAAAAATACAAACTCTCAAAAGTTCAGACTATAAATTAGATATTAGAAGATCAATATTACCACTCGAGCGACGAAAGGACCGCTCAAGCGGTCTTAACTTAAAAGTGAGACAAAACAACCTTAAAGCATTTTCACTATTCCTGGATTCACTCCAACACCCAAGGATATAAAATGACATCTCGGAACACACTAAAATGTATATGAACAATCAAATCACAAGGAAAGAATAAAAAACAACACGAGATTCAAAGGTCTCAACAGTGGCGAAGAGAACTAAAGGAGACAGAAATTATAGATTAATATATTCAAATTGTTTTAAAAAGACTTGGGACATCACACTAACATTTTCTTTTAGTAATTAGATTTGACGAGAGTTTATATCTAACTTTTTTCATGACGAGATTAACAAATGATATTTATATTAAAAATTTTGTTAAATATTATAAAAATAACATTTATACAGCTAGATTAATGTTATCAAATTATGATATTTTTATATTGTAACACCTATATTTGGGAAATCAAAGAGTTAAATCTTATCAAAATTTAATTATTTCTTTCATATTACAGCAACAATAGTCCCGAAAATATTTTTGATATTTGAAAAATATACACTTAACTAACAAGATAACAAAAACCACAAAAAAAAAAAAAAAAAAAAAGAATTTAAAATTCCGCTGCCGGGAGTTGAACCCGGATGATAAATTGATAATCATTCCAGATGTGCTACAGCGGATTTGATGTTTAATGTTTCTATTAATATTTCTTTGATTTCTTTAATTAACTTTAATTGTATGTTCTCCTTTACTCATTTCCATACAGTTATCATTTATATTTTGTAAGTCTAACTGTTGACTCGTAATAATGATCCAAACCATTCTCATAGGCCCAATAATATAGATGAGTTGTGTAAAAAAATAATTTAATCGGCTGTCACTAGATTACTAATGAAAAAAGAAATGTTTATTTTATTATTATTTTTTTTAATGGAAAGTAACTATAAGTTTAAACTTAATTTTATAAAGCAAAATGTAATTTGTTCATATATTCATTGATATTTGATCAAGATTATTATTTTTCATAAACAATTTTTACATCAATGTTTTATGATATTAATGATTTAAATCATCATCGCGGGTTTGGGATTTAGTAATGAGAAAATTAGTGAAACATCCCTTTCTAATTTTTGATTGTAGGAGATGTCCAATATGTTTTTTATTTATTAGTTAAGTTTCTTTAATAATATTATTAGAGAAATTTCAGCTCGTCACAAAGAAAATTTCTCTGTGACGAGCTGAAATTTTTCTGTCAAAATTTTTTTGTGAAAATGTTAAAGGATCTCAACTATTATGAAAATATTATATATCTTTCATCTATCCTCAATGTTAAAAACCTTAAATGTTAAAAACCTTAAATATTTAATATCAGGAACCTTAAGTTAAAAACCTCTTTAGTAACAATAATAGTTTTACTAAATTCATCTATCCTCAATGTTAAAATTAGTAATATCAAAATCTGACGAGAGTTTTTATCTATATTTCTTTCCTAACGAGATTAACAAATGCCATTTATATTAAAATTATAAAAAAGAGCATTTACATTGTTAGGGTAATATTATCAAATTATCATATGTTTATACTGTAATACTTCTATTTTGGAGATCACACAATCAATCTTATGAAAAAAAGATTTATTTCTCCCTTATTATGGGATGGTTTTGTTGTATCCCCCTCCTCATTACAATGCTCTATTTTAGTTTGGTTGGCTATTATGTTTGTTATTTATTTCACATCAGGGAGGCTCTTTATTAGGTTAGTTATTGAATTATGATTATTTGAATATATATTATAAAATAATTTCCTTCGATTAACAAAGAATTATATATACCAAAAGTTGCTTTCACATTGTCATTTCGACACCAATGCTTACATCATCTGTTTATTTTGTGAGCCTACCTATGTAGTAATTTTTTTTTACGATGATATTATATGTACTAATTAATATGCACATTAATATATTAACTAGTGTTATGTCATTATTACTGATCTCACCTATTATACAAATTATAAATACTCAAAACCTCTAAAATTATTCCACATCATCTGTTAGTATACTAATTAGTACATTAATTGGTACATATAATATTATTCATTTTTTTGGTCCTAGCATTGGTCATAAATTAATACTTTTTCATTTTTCTAGTTTGATTTAAATTTAAATTTAATTTCTATTATTTCAATTTAAATAATTTAGTTTTTAGGGCCATTTTGGGAACTGATAAAAACGCTGGGTTTGTGTTTTTATCCAAAAATCTGATTTTTCGTTTTTGTTCATTTGGCATGAGTCAAAAAGTTGGTGGCAAAATTACATAATTATCCTTAGTGTTTATATTTTGTGAGTTTGGGTTAAAAGTAATTTTTTAAGTTGGGTGAGGCTATTTTAGTCATTTTAGTGTAGTAAAAAGTAACTTTTTATCAACTTCCCAAATCACTCTAAAAAATCTTGATTAAAAGCAAAAAAGTTGATTTTTATCATCTTCCAAAAATAGGCCTTATATTTTAAGTCTAATTTCAATTTGATTATTTCATCCAAATTTTCGTTAACTTTTTTTACGTGTATACAATAGGAGATTGACAAGTGTCCTTAAATAAAATAAAAATATATCATAAAAGTAAATTAAAGACGGATAAAAAGGGTGCAAACTCTAGTTTGATGGCATCCCAATATAAGTGCACTTATTTCATCTTTTTATCTTTTTTGGGTCACATCAATCAATATCTCCTCTCTACTTTTTCTACACATAATACAAGAAAAGTCAAAAAGTGCACTTATTCTAAACTTCCCAAACTTGGCCTTAATAATATTTTTCCAAAATTCAAAAGAAAATAATAATTTACAAAATTTTGGATAAAAAACCGTGGTCGGCAGGATTCGAACCTGCGCGGGCAGAACCCACATGATTTCTAGTCATGCCCGATAACCACTCCGGCACGACCACATTTTTGCTTCTTTTTTTTCTTATTCTAATTAATCATATATTTAAATTGGCTCACAAGGTTTGTCTTTTCCCTCGCTCATGCGTTGCTAGAACAGAGAATCTCTTTCTGGGTACCCTCCAAAATTACTCCTTTACAACTCTTTAATTAAAGTTTGTCATTTGCTGTATGATTGGTTAATTCATATTTTCACTTCTTGTAATCAATTTTACTTCAAAATTATAGAATTTTTTTTTTTTTTTTTTTTTTGGGGGTATGTTTTCTGTTTATGATGATTTTTATGTTGCATGTATAAATATTCACTCCTATTGCTTATGAGTACCTTTGGTTTTTATGCTTTGTAGACACTGCCTTTTCATTGCTTGATATTTAAATTGGACTGAATAACCAAGTAATTAACCATGGATTTGACATTCTTTAGAGGGATTCAAAACCTGCCCTTTTTTGCTATACCCATCTGGGTTAATTGTAAGAAAGCATATTCTTTTTAATTGCTAAATGGAAAGCATTAGTACACAAACGTAAACTGCAACAAAAAGAAAAGCAAAATCACTATTTGAAAGTTTCAACACTGACCCATTCCAATAGACTTGATAAAGTTTCAAAAGGTTATGAGGCAATCATAGGTATGGAGACTTATGTTCAGCTCTCTCTACTCTCACCAAGGTCTTTTGCAGTTGCCCTTACAATTGTGAGTCTCAAAGGTCATTGAATTCGCGGTAAAAATGGGCCTTGTACTCAACTGTAAATATTGTCCTTGAATTCAAAGTTTGATGAGAAACAATACTTTTACTAGGACCTTCCAAAAGGCTATCAGATATCTCACTCTGATGTCTCAATTGCAACTGGGGGGTTTCGCTGATTTGGATCATCTAATTGTGTTTTGTGGTAGGGTTCATATGAAAGAGGATATGGAAAGGGTGCTTCACACCGGAAATGGGAATTATTCATGTGATCTCAATGGAATTATGTTTATTAATTTGTCCTGAATGTATTGTTTACTTTGTGATTCTTTATGTTTTATGCTTTGATTTATGGGTGTAGTTGATCTTAGGGGCATACTAGCTCCATTGGTGATCGCTTTCATTTTGACATGCAGTTCGTAACTACTGATTATGTATTCTGATTTGTTGGTTTATTGATTTATTGTTTTACCTCTTCTCCTGGAACTGTTTAGTCACTTTTCTAATAGATATTATAGGCTCGTTGACACTGTTGGTTGGTTCGCAAGTGCAGTTGATTGGAATAAGGCAAGGCTGCCATTGCTTGAGCTTGTTTCCAAACTTGATATGATAATTGGTATTGAAGCTGTGGAGTATGCAGCAGAATTGCAGAGGTTGGTTTGATTTTTGGGGTGTGAGCAATGGCAATATGCAAGAAGGTTCACTTCTTTGCGATGTCAATGTCTCTGTGTGACTGATTGGGCAATTAGAGTTTGGTACAAAGGTAATTGGAAGCTAGTTCCTCATCCTTTCCCATTGAACTAGAAAATGATAACATTCAATTGTTTCCTTTGAAACTGCTTTCCATTCTTTTTTATATATATATATTTTTGCTTTACTACTTTATACAAGCCACTCTTAGTTATTCAATCCACTACCAAAAAAAGTAGTTTTTGCGACTGTTATAAGCTGTTGCAAATAATAAAAATATAGTCGCAAAAGACCTTTTGCACCGGCCCATGCTATGGCAAATGGGGGTTGTGAATGTGGGGGTGACAAATACTTTTTTGTGACGGCAAAGCAACGGTCGCAAGTTATTTGCGATCGTCTAAACTACTTATAGCAATCGCTATTTTGCTGTCGCAAAAAACAAAAAAAAATGCTAACATGGTTTTTAGCAACCATCTTGTTACCGTCGTTAAAAAAAAAAAAAAAAAAAAAAAAAAAAAAAAACACTCAAAATTGAAGCCATATGTGAAAGTTATTACAACTAAAAATCATAAAAAAGTTCTTTTAGACACCATTATTAGCATGTCAAAATTAGGAAAACACAGAAGGCCACATACCACCCCTTGAACATCTAAGATTGTTGTACTTGAATCTATATGCCTTTTTGCAACAACAGTACAAGCAAGAAACTTAATTGCAAAGCTTTTCCCAAATTTCCTGACATGGTATTTTATATACCAATCCATTGTGGTAACTTGCTTAAGTTTGTCTGGATTAACTTTTCCCAATCTTTCAATATAGACAGGTCTTCTCTCCCTATCTACACCGTGATTACCATGTGGGTAATACTTAAAACTTCATTCAACTCTTTAAATTCAAAATCCTGATGAAAAAAATCAACGAGTACAGCATAGATTAATTCAAATCCATGGCAGAAAACAATATGGAGAGCCCATACAACAAACCCAAGGCAAAATGTCCAATGTAATTACCTCCATAATAGTGTCAACACCAAAATCTATTCTCCATTGGAGCATTTCAGCCCACATGTGCTTTGCTTTTTCAATATCAAACTTCCTTGCTTTCAAGAACCTGCAGTTTGAACTCATTTATGAATATCATAAACCCACACAACAATTTGAATTTCAGATGAAATCTTTCTCAGATAACACAGTTACAAGATACCATAACAAATCAAAGAAACTAGTGCAGAAAAGGAAACCAAAAGCAAACAGAATTGTGGAGAAACATGCATATATACATATTCATTGTTACCACCAACAAATTTGCATAAGCAATTCTTGTGTGTGTGTGTAAACATCACTAAATTTTAAAACAAGAGCAATCCACAATGTGTGCAAAATGACATTCTATGGGCTTCAATAAAATTTTAGAGATAAAAGCTCAAGAAGTATAGAGATAAAAGCTCTCAGTTGTGAACTTGTTTTAAGCAATCAATTAATACATTTTAGCCAACTACCTCCTATCTCTATCATGGGTGCCAAAGGATATTGAGAGGAAGCCCCTCAAAAATGAGGAACATAACAAATACATAAGCAGAATAAAACAATTTTGTGGTCCTAATTGTAAAGTACACAATCAAACATTTACAAATTAAATTGCTGCATGATTAGGTGTACAATAAATGCATTTAATAACGAGGCCACCTACCACTGATCTTCCAGTTTACATAACCACAAGTTTAGACATTTGTGGAGCTAACCCAAGAACACAACCAGTAGACCAGATGTCAATAGCTGTAGTATACTCTGTTGCTCTAAATATTAGCTCAGGTGCTTGATAATACCTAGAGCAGATGTAAGAAATATTGGGCACTCTTTTACCTGCCAGAAATCAGTAATCAAGTTGCATTCTAACCAAAACACCCAAAAAAAAAAAAAAAATAGCACTACCAGCAAGAGGGAGAGAAAAATAATTACATAAACGATAACATACCAAAACTTTAGCACTTCCAAAATTGCATAGTTTAAGTTGGTGGGTATGAGGATTCACTTGCCCCAAAAAAAAAAAAAAATCAAGTTCTTAGCTGCAAATGTTATTGATGTGGTGCAAGAAATGGCATATAAGGAATAGGCATGGGCGCTGATATTTATAACTTAGAAGTACATTCATGTACACAAAATTCCAAACAGAAAAACACAGACATAGTTAATTCATAATTTGCTACAAATTTCAACATGAGATTAGGTATGCTATTTAGAAGATGACATAAGGCCCCCCTGAACATCACTTCAAAATTAAGAAGTGATCTTCTCTCCTTTCTTTCTTATATCATGTTGTAAACAACAAATTTGAAATAAGTATATATATAGTTTCTCTGTTAATTGTTATCTTAAGGCAGCAAATCGCTTAGAACAAAGTACCTAAGCTGTACATCTAGAGATGAGAAAACTGACGGAGATGCTATTGAAGCACCCAATCTATCAGCCTTAAATTAAATCCCAAAGGACTCCTGCAAAGCCAGGAGTTGCTTAAGTGGAAATTAGACAACACTAGAGCTGGATCACTACATTTAATTTCAAGCCTAGCAATTCCTCAAGTTGAGTAAGTGCAGCCTGAGAATTACACAAAACTAATTAATCAAATCAGTAACAAGAAAATAAACACACATCTTTGCATACCAAAAGATTTTGAGGCTTAATGTCCCAGTGACAAACTCCAATAGTGCGATGAATGTAAGACAAAGCCCTGAAGATCTGCCAAATATCAGCAACATATTATGGTCTATAAAAATTAACATAAACCACAACTCTCTTTCAAGAAAAGAAAAATATAAAGACCACCAAAGGAGAAACATTAAAATAAGAGTGAATGAAAAGTCTCTATCAAAAGCCAATAAACAAATAAATAATCAAGACAGCTCAGAAAGAATTTTTCTTAATATAATTCATGCCATTTCCTCCTTCTTGTTTGCCCAACAGTGTTGAATGATATTGAAAGATCACCTCAAACAGGGGTAAAGTACCCAAACCTCCTAACTTTTTCTAAAATCACACTTGATGCTTTAAAAAGATTCTTTTTGTAAGTGCAAATACTTGAATAATGTTGAATATGTGGGCCTGTAAGCCTATAATATTGTAGAGAGAAATAAAGCAATGTTTATAACTAGAAATGTGTGCTGTGGGAAAAAAAAGGCGTAAAATTTACATTTACACAAAATTGTCATGATAAAAAACATTGTTGACAGACAAGATAAATAAACACCATAGAGACATAAAAGGAAGGTGGAGGGTCTAACACCATACCTGATATGCATACAGCTTCACATATATCAGCGACATTCGTTGGTTTAACTTATTGAAGTGCCTGATTACACGATGAATGGTTTCGGGAACATACTCAAGTACCAGATTAAGATAAAGTTCATCCTTCTCAGTTGTAGAAAAGAAACAATGCTTCAAGGACACGACATCTGGATGGTCAAGAAGACGCATGGTTTGCAACTCTCTATTATTATATCTCTTGTCTTGAAGAACCTTTTTTATGGCCATAGTTTCACCTATCTCTAAGCACTTTGCCTAAATAAACAAAAATTATCAGCATAAAAACAACTTGAAAGTTTTTTGTTTATGAGATAGAATATACCACAACTATTTCCCAGTAAAAAGGCATGCAGTTTTACTTGGAACATAACTCCAAATGATCAATGTCCAACAACACGCTCAGCTATGTAGCTAATTGTCTAAAAATTATCAATAGATGAACTCAACTTAGAGATTAAACCAAGTGAAATAATGAAGACAAGGAAGATAGAACAGCAAGTCTCATAACAATTACGACATAAGGTAGAGAAACTATGTCCACGTTCAAAAGTACATATGATCATACTATAACTGTTTTTGTACACATCAATAAAAATAATGAGTTTGCAAACTTTGATGTCTAATTTCCTAACAATATTAGACACTAAGCTTCATTAATTTGCACGAAACGAACAATTATAACCAAATTTATCTAATAAAACCTAACATATTTGTATAATTTCCCTTCTCGATCAATTTTGAATCATGTTATTACTATCACCGAGTCTCATACACAAAAAAAAAATCACATACAAAATTGAAGGCTCTTGAGGGGAAAATGAATAGTATTTTCTCATTTGTTGATAAAATCACATAAACAAATCAAATAATATTATTTTGAAATGTAGAGATCCATTAAATCTTGAGGAGTAGTTTTGTTATTTCACACTGTTTTTTCCTAAGGTTCTGACAATACATTGCTTCTGGAAAATTCATATAAAAACAGTTCTGAAAACCTCTCATTAGCGATCTAGAAATTTTAGCAATAATTTCAAGCAACCAAACATTTTCAAAACCAATCCAATTCAAACAATTGCCCTTCCATATAGCCCTAGATTTTATAAGCTTTCCTTAATCATCACAGTTCCTAATTCATGAAACTACCTAAAATACCTATGTGTATAGGCAATTGAATCAACAATTCTAGATCAACACACAGATGGCTTTAACAACTGAAATCACAGTAGAAACAGTAACAGTTGAGACAGATTGTTCCAAGAGGTTCAAACACCTCTATTGTTTTTAAGAACAAATAAAATTCAACAGAATATTGAAATTCAACAGAAAAATGAAGAGTAGGTAACTAAAACCTCCCTAAAACCTCCACATCACAAAATATTGAAATCATTAAACACAGCTAATAGATATAATGAAGGGAGAGAGAGAGAGAGAGAGAGAGAGAGAGAGAGAGAGAGAGAGAGTTGGATTCATTCATAGAAATCAGGCTTACCGATTATGAATCGATCAAAATCTTCAAATCTTCATCAACAATCGATCGAAATCTTCAAATCTTCATTAACTATTGATCAAAATCTTCAAATGAACAATAAAGTTGAGATGAAGAGTCCAAAGACAGAGTCGAGCGAGTAAAGAGTGGAGAGTGAGATTTTGAGAGAGAGAGAGAGAGTTCATACCGTTGGAGATTGGTCTTCAGAGGAAGAGAGCAAAATGGATTTGGGAAATCTATAACCTATATAAAAAGAACGTAAGAGTGGTGTAACATAATGTAACGCTGGGCTTTCTTTCCTCACAGATTTTGGGCTGGGCACGTGGGTTCCTAGAATTTCCTAAACCGGTGCTATGCCGTTTGGTTATTTCCCAAAGCTCCTGCCTGCAAGGTATGGATTCAAATCATACCGACTATGAGGCAAAAAACAAATTTTGTCCCTTTGAAGAGCAGCCTTCACCGACCCACAGGTCCACGGAGAAGCCCCCAACTTGAATTTGTGGAAGTGCACAATTGTCACTGTTATTGTCGCCTATTACATCTCAATCCTATGGCGGGGTATCAGTTGCTGTTGAGTTGGGCATATGTTGAGTTGTCTTCAAAGGGTGTAGCGGCGAAGCGGCAGAACTCTACATCTTTCGAAAGTGCTAAAACCAAGAACAACAAGTGCACAACCAGACAACCAGGTGTATGAAATTCCTTACTGCGTTCTGCTTTCCTTTGTGTTTTGTATTTTCTATCGGTGTTTTTGCAAACTGGAACTCCATTCAGCTTTGTATTTTAATGCTTTTTCGAGATGGCTGGACAATCTGGTATGTAGATAGCTGCTTCCATGCTTATTTGTCTTCCAAGATGTGCCACCATGTGGTTTCTATGTTCTTGTTTCTCTTACTCTAATTTATGTGCAAATTATGCACACCATATGTTTACTAATATGCCTATGAAAATAGAAATAGAAAATTTACAGTTTTTTCCCTTTACTTCAATATATATATATAGATATAGAGAAAATTGTATCTCAAATTGTAGAAACTATTCTTAACTCAACAAGAATTTCAGTTTCAATTCAAATGCTATTGTATAGATATGCTATTGTAAGGGTGAAACTTTATGGGTTTTGTTTTTGTTTTGTTTTGTTTTGTTTTGTTTTGTTTTGTTTTTTTTGTGATTTTTCCAAACATAAATTAGTGTTAAAATATAAAAAATAATACAAAAAATTATTGCCATATTAAGTATGGAGGTCCGTGTAAGAAATAATGCAATATCCAGATCTCTATAACTCAGAATGCAATATTGAAAACAACTTAGAATTTACAAATTTTAATATGTTCCTATTTGATTATGTCTGGGTTCCAAATGTTTAGTAGTATTGATGTGTACACCAGAATGTTACAATGGAATGGGTGGAGTTTTTATTTGTCTTGTCAGGATTTTATCTTGAAAACATTTTATTATTCATTTTTTTTGTTGAAATTCCAGTAAAGTACTTCAAGAACCACTTCCATGGGGATTGAAAAGTCATTAAGCATGACAGAACCAACTTTTAGAAGCGGAGGAACTAGGAAAAGTAGCAAGGGTTTACACTTTGTCGAGAATAAGCATTGACATTTAGGATTGAGCTTGTACTTTATTTCCATTTTGAATTGATATTATGCACAGATTAGGTAGCTTAGTTTCTATTCAGGAACGTGTGAATGATGTTGAATTGCTAATTATATGGTTATTTATAGAAATGTCCTCGTTGGGTGTCATATTGTAGCCAAGTTTTTCTTTAGACTTTAACAGTTGATATATAAATGGTTTCAAAAAGTATGTACATAGATTTTTTGGGTATGTTGAAGTGTAATGCTTTGCTGTACCATTGCAGAGCCAACATAATGAGTTGAAGGCAAAGTTTTTTTTAGGAGAGAGCAGCCCTTGAAGCTAATTGCTAGAAGGTTTATGGATCGCTATACGATAAGGTATGGAGAATGTGACTCATTGAATGGTACGACCTATGGATTGTGTAGTTTGGCACTGCTTGTTTTCTTAATGCTTTTCCCAAATACGTCATAATTTCTTGTAATCAAAAGAAGTTCAAATTTATGTGAATTACCTATTTGTTTGGTTGACTTGTAATGTGAGTGGACATGTTGTAGAGGTGTGAAATAGTAAATGGTGTCGTCAAAGTTGAAGGAGTTACAAGTGAAGCCACAATGGACCGTGAGGATGATAACTGTACAAAAGGTAACTCAGTTCTTTGAAAATTACTGAATTCTTCTTCTCTCTTTTGTTAGGAAACATTTTTCCACACCATTGGATCTTATCATCACAAGTAACAAAAACTTCCATTTCCACTCTCTATTTCCTAAAATCTATTTCTCGAGTCAAATGGTTTTGAAATTATTTGATTTCAGTTATGAAACGGTTTGATTTCTATAGCATCTCTTCTCTTCTCTTCTTTTCAATGATTGAAATGGGTTTTCAAATGGTTTTTACTTCTATTTTTTGAAATGGGTTTCTAAAAGATTTATATTTCTTGAGATGGGTATATGAAATAGTTCCACCATCATGCCATTTTTTAATTGGTTTGATTTCAGATATTAGGCATTTCTGAAAAATGATATTAGGGATGAGGACTCTGTTGTTTGAGCTCTGGATATCAGTCCTCATGCTTTATAGAAGAATAAGTGATATCAACTCTCAAACCAAATGATTTGATGTGTGATTTTTTGGAAATATAACTATGTTTTACCTATATTTTACACACTATTTTCCCCCTCAAATTCACAAACCAAATACAATTTTTAAAGTATTTATATTGACATTGTAACGCGACCCCCACGCGCGAAGCGCGTAGGGGGCCAACTAGTAAGAGTAAAAAGGAATAGGGCAAGTTTTAAAAGATTTGGGATTTATTTATTTTTAAAGTTAGTTAAGAATACGATTGAGGATTAAAATAAAATGACATTTTATTATAAAAAATGATTTTTTGCAACAGTCAAATAATTAGTCGCAAAATAATAGACGCAAAAAGTCATATTTCTAGTAGTGATCATAACTTGAAGAAAATAAATGAAGGCACCATAAAAAAAATTAAAAACAAAAATTTGGCCATTGGAATATGCTGCCAAGGCCGCGTGTATGCCATGCTACCAAGTCGGCCAAGCTGCGCATATGGAAGCTATGGTCGTTCATGCCTATCGGCACATCTCACACTGTCTAACGGTGTCGAAATGCTAATGATCTTGCAAGAAAAGTGATTTTCGGCTGCTTTTGTTTGGGGGGGAGGGGAAACATTAAACGTCAAACATATGCTCTCATTGTTGGATAGTCATAAAAACTTTGTGAGCCACTAAATGGCTATAAAATAAAGGTCTAATTGTTTACAAATATAGTACGTATAAGATTGGTGACCCGCAGAAGTAAAGGGAATTCTATTTATACTCTATGAAAGGCACCCGATAAGGAATTTCAAAAGAAGTGCGATAATCTTTCTTATGTTCAACCTTGTTTTACAAAACCTTGGAAGGCCTATGAAACATTGATTGATGTTACTCTCCCATATGGATTAACTTCTAATGCAATCACTTGAATTATTACCAGAATAATCAAAGTAGAATATCAAACACTCTAATCTAGAGGTACAAATATAAATGATTGCAATCAAAATCCTTTGAAGATCACAACTGAGTCTTTACATAATCTCATGAGTGCTACATTGAATTTACTATCCCATTCTGGTTGGTTCCTTTCTTTATGCACTATAAATGTGGGATTAGTTACATTATTTGATGTGATGTGTAAGAGAGGATTATGAAGTCATGTTTTCTTTGATGTAAATCAGGAAAATCAGGATTTGATGCTAGGTTACTCTTCTCTAATATTTTTTAATTACAACAAGTAGTAGATCCACTTGAGATTGAGAAAATGGTGGATAAAACTACTTGCAGAAAATCCAAAGCAGCTAGAGCAGTATGGCAGGAGACAAAACAAGCTACAAGGTTACTTTTTTGGCCAGGTATGAATCACTGCAAATTTTGATGGCCATTGTTTCCCTGGTGATATTATTTACATTTTTTTCCCATTTGAATGAGATGATTCTGAACATTATAACAAACTCCTCAGGTAATGAACTTATCAAAAGGTAAGACAAATCCCAGCTTACTGAACAAAATCCTTTTGGTGATATTAAATGGCAAGAGCTGATAATTGTTAGCTCCAACCTATATGCATGCAAGGAAGGATGGCGTACGAGGACTTCCATCGCAAGTGAAGGAAGTTTAAGCTGGGCATCTACAAGACCAACTCTCTTCTCTTCACGTTCTTGCCATTGTTGACTCTCACCAACAAGAAGGTAAAAATATTGGTGGGTTTGTCTCCCTCTCTCTCTTTCTCTCTCTCTCTCTCTCTCTCTCTCTCTCTCTTTGTGTATAAATAGAGATGAGAGGGAGATGGT
The DNA here is from genome assembly GCA_036172215.1 of Camellia granthamiana. Classification (NCBI taxonomy): domain Eukaryota; kingdom Viridiplantae; phylum Streptophyta; class Magnoliopsida; order Ericales; family Theaceae; genus Camellia; species Camellia granthamiana. The sequence goes on from CM069907.1 coordinate 121,671,169, forward strand.
GCATTGTATCGGAAATTTGAGAGACAGAGAACTGTGAGTTGAGTGAGAGTATTTCTTCTCCTCTATTTTTGTATTTGTTCTGTTTTAGTGAAATTCTCGTTTCTGTTCTATGGACATAGGCATTGGGCCAAACCATGTAAATATTTGTGTATTATTTGTGTGTGTGATTGCTTGTTGTTTATTCTCTAGGTGTCCATAATCCTAACAAAGTGGTATCAGAACCACGTTAGTTGTTTTTCGGGAAAACAGGGCGTGTTTTTCAGACTTGCCCAGGAATCAGAGTGATCAAAATCCACTTTTGATCACACTAGCTTAAAGATCTCGACGAAACGAGCACATGTGTGAAAACCACGTCGAAAAAGGAGCTTGGATGAAGCCATACGCGCTATCTGACGTTGTGACCACTCGCAGCGACGCGCTACACGCGCAGCACGCGTCTTTTTTGTTCTACCAACCGCTAACGTTATCCCCTCCGCTAGTCACTGATGTCTTGCTGCCAACACCGACATCATCTGACCTGCGTCGACTTGCGTTGACCAAAACCAACCGAAGCTGTTGACCAGAGCCGTGCTGCTGACCAAGCCGCTGTTGGCCAAGCCGTTAACCAATCCGCGCCTCCAGCCAACAAGTCGTCGACGTCAGCCTGATGCCAGTTGAACCTGAGAAACTACCCGGTGCTTCTCAGTCGATCTAGATTCTACTGATCTAAACCGTTCAACCTGTTTTGGCTTGATCTAAGCCATTCTGAGTCTATTTTTGATGATCCAATAGTGCTTTCCAACTATTTGAAATATTCCAGACACATCTGTATGGTCAGATTTTGCAAATCAGATTTCAAAAATTTGCAGTCTTTATTTTGGCAATCTAAAGTGCTTTTTCAGCTAATTTGACCAATCTAAACTTAACAGCGAAGTTTGATTTTTCAGATAGAGTTCATTTTTTGTAGAGACAATTGTTGATGGAGGAATAAACATCGACTTCGGGATCCATGATCAAGCTGAATGCTTCCAACTATGTAATTTGGAAGCCTAGAATGGAGGATGTCCTGTACTGTCGAGATTTGTTTGACCCCATTGAGCTTAATGGAGTCAAACCAGCAACGGAAAATGACGAAGACTAGAAGCGGAAGAATTGAAAAACCATTGGCCAGATCAGACAATGGATCAATCAGAGTGTCTTCCACCATGTCGCCCCGAAAACTGATGCATGTGCTCTTTGGACGAAGTTAAAAGGCATATACCAGTCGAAGACTGCTCGGAACAAAGCCCTCTTAATGAAAAGACTTAAATTTGAAGCTGAAAGGCGATATCTTTGTTGCTGAACACACCAGTGAGTTTCAAAATCTAGTGAACCAACTGGCAACTGTCAAAATGGAGTTAGATGATGAGATGCAGGCCCTATTGCTGCTCAGTTTTTTGCCAGACAGTTAGGAGATGTTGGTGGTGTCCCTCAACAACTCTACGCCAGAAGGAAAATTGACCATGAGCATGGTTATAGATGCTCTATTCAGTGAAGAGGCAAGAAAGAAAGACATGGGTAGAGATTAGTCCCATGCCCTCGTCTCAGAAAACAGAGACAGAGGTAGAGGCAAAGGCAGAAGTAGAGGAAGAAGCAAAAGCAGAGGACACAACAAAGGAAGATCTCAAGACAGAGGGAAGTTCAGAGATTGTAAAAGCCGGCTGAAGTTCAAGTGTTACCACTGTAGCCAGGACGGTCACATAAAGAAATACTGTTATACCTTGAAGGGAGAACAAAAACAGGGCAATAGACAGTCAAAGACCGAAGATGGGAACACTGCAGTTACTGTCTTAGAGGATATTGCATTATTCTCTGTTGAAGAAGAAGAATACCTCCATATGTCAGACAATGACACCCAGTGGGTGGTAGATACATTAGCTTCATACCATGCTACATCCCGGAAGGAGTTTTTCAATACCCACCAAGCTGGAGATTTTGGTACAGTGAAGATGGGTAACTCCAGTTTTTCAAAGATTGTGGGAATCGGTGATGTTAGCATCCAAACCAAAGTTGGGTGCATGATGGTGTTAAAAGATGTTAGGCATGTTCCAGATTTATGCCTGAATCTTATCTCAAGGATAGCCTTAGATCGACAAGGCTATGAGAACTACTTCGGCAAAGGCATATGGAAGTTGAAAAAGGGATCTCTGGTGGTAGCCAGAGGACAAACAAGTGGCACGTTGTACAAGACTCATATGGAGATGATTTCAGATAGCTTCAACACAGCAGAAGATGAGGCATCACCAAATTTGTGGCACAAAAGGCTGGGTAATATGAGTGAAAAAGGGTTGTAGATTCTGGCAAAGAAGTCTCTTATTCTCTTTGCCAAAGATGCGAAATTGAATCCTTATGACAACTACTTATTTAGGAAGCATCATAGAGTTGCTTTCCACTCATCATCCAGAAGACAATTAGAGTCGTTGAGCAAATTATACTCTGATGTATGTGGTCCCATAGAAGTGGAATCTTTGGGTGGCAGAAAATACTTCCTAACGTTTATTGATGATGCATCACGAAAGGTATGAGTTTATGTCCTAAAGACCAAAGCTGAGGTGTTTCGGCATTTTTAGACATTCTATGTTATGGTGGAAAGGAAGACCGGAAAGAAGTTAAAGTGTCTCCGAACAGATAATGGAGGCGAGTACACGTCAAAAGAGTTTCAAGCCTACTGTGCTACTTGCGGCATTCGACATGAGAAGACTATTCCTGGAACCTCATAGCACAATGGTGTAGCTGAGAGGATGAACCGGACTATTGTGGAGAAGGTCAGATGTATGCTCAAAATGGAAAAGTTGCCAAAGCCATTTTGGAGAGAAGATCCGTTCCACTAAATTTTTAGATTCCAGAAAAAGTATGGTCTGGAAGTGAGATTTCTTACTCTCATTTGAGAGTGTTTAGGTGCAAAGTATTTGCACATGTATCCAAGGAGCACAGACAGAAGCTGGATGATAAAACCACTCCATACATCTTTATTGGCTATGGAGGTGAAGAATTTGGATACAGGTTATGGGATCCAAAAAACAAGAAGGTCATTCGAAGTTGAGATGTGGTATTTCAAGAAGGCCAGACCTTAGAAGACTTTGGGCAACTAGCCAAACCCAAAGTTGATGATGTTTCAAAAATTATTCCAAATCTTGCACCATCACAGGATGCCACTGATAAAGAAGAGCTACCGCGGCATACAACCAATGATGTAGAGTTGCAAGATGGATTTCCAGAAGAAGAGTATGTTAAGTAGAGAGAGCCACAACCTCCTCTGCCAGAGACTGTTGGTCCATAGTTACAAAGATTAACAAGAGAGCCTAAGTCGTCGTCAAAATACCCTGTTTCTGAGTATATTTTGCTTATTGATGAGGGGGATCCAAAAAGTTTTTAAGAAGTACAGAATCATAAGGAGAAGAGTAGTTGGCAGCAAGCTATATAAGAAAAGATGCAGTCCTTGCAGAAAAATCAGACTTATGATTTGGTAAAACTTTCCTAGGGTCGAAAAGCATTAAAGAACAAATGGGTGTTCAAGTTGAAGAAAGATCGCAGCGGAAAGCTAGTCAAGTATAAGGCTCAATTAGTTATCAAAGGTTTTGAGTAGAAGAAAGTATTGATTTTGATGAAATTTTCTCGCCAGTTGTGAAAATGACATCCATTCGAGTAGTTTTGGGACTAGCGGCCAATTTGAATTTGGAACTTGAACAGATGGATGTGAAGACGATATTTCTCCATGGTGATTTGAAGGAAGAAATTTACATGGAGTAACCAGAAGGTTTTAAAGTCAAAAGAAAAGAAACCTTAGTCTGCAGATTGAAGAAAAGTCTCTACAACCTTAAACAAGCATCGATACCGATACAGTGGTACAAGAAGTTTGACTCATTCATGGTGGGTCATGAATACAAGAGAACTACTACAGACCAGTGTGTCTATGTCAAGAAATTTTCCGGCGGAAACTTCATCATACTCCTGCTCTACGTTGATGATATGTTAATTGTTGGACAAGATGCTATCGCAATCAAGTCACTGAATGAGAAGTTATCACAATCCTTTGACATAAAGGACCTAGGCCCTGCATAACAAATTTTGGGCATGAAAATTATGCGTGATGGAAAAGTGAAGAAGTTGTGGTTGTCACAGGAGAAGTACGTCGAATGGGTGATTGAGAAGTTCAACATGAAGGATGCCAAGCTAGTCAGTACTCCACTGGCTAATCATTTCAAGCTGAGCAAGAGTTCTTGTCCCTCCTCTACAAAAGAAAGAGAAGAGATGGAGGCTATTCCCTACTCATCCACAGTAGGGAGTTTAATGTATGCTCTGGTGTCCACCCGACCAAATATTGTTCATGCTATTGAAGTAGTAAGCATATTTCTTTCAAATCCAGGGAAAGAGCATTGGGAAGAAGTCAAGTGGATTCTAAGGTACCTTAAGGGTACATCTAAAATGTGTTTGTGCTTTGGAGGAGCAAAACCAGTCTTGGAAGGCTATACTGATTTAGATGTGACAGGTGATCTTGATGATAGGAAATCTACATTAGGATTTATGTTCACTTTTGCAAGGAGAGTTGTATCTTGGCAATCTAAGCTGCAGAAGTGTGTTGCTTTATCCATAATCGAGGCAGAGTATATTGCTGCAGCGGAAGTTGGGAAAGAGATGTTGTGGCTGAAACAGTTTCTCTAAGAATTGGAACTAAAGCAAGAGAAGTTCACGGTATCGACCTGAGCAAGAATTCTATGTACCATTCTCATACGAAACACATTGATGTTTGATACCATTGGATATGCGAAGTGATGGAAAAACAGTTATTAGAACTAATTAAGATCCGTACAGATAAGAATCCAGCTAACATACTTAGAAAGGTGGTCTCGCGAGACAAACTCGAAATTTGTAGAGACATTGCTAGGATGGACTTCAAGTGAGAAGTTAGTCATGCATGTGGGTATGGAGGGGGAGAATTGTTAGCTCCAACCTACATGCATGCAAGGAAGGATGGTGTACGAGGACTTCTACCGCAAGTGAAGGAAGTCTGAGCTAGGCATCTGCAAGACTAGCCCCCTTCTCTTCACGTTCTTGCCATTGTTGACTCTCACTAACAAGAAGGTAGAAATTTTGGTGGGTTTGTCTCCCTTGCCCTCTCTCTCTTTCTCTCTCTCTCTCTCTCTTTGTATAAATAAAGATGGGAGGGAGAGAGTGCATTGCATCAGAAATTTGAGAGACAGAGAGCTGTGAGTTGAGTGAGAGTATTTCCCTTCTGTTTTTGTATTTGTTCTATTTTAGTGAAATTCTCGTTTCTGCTCCGTGGACGTAGGCATTGGGCCGAACTACGTAATTATTTGTGTCTCATTTGTGTGTGTGATTACTTGTTGTTTATTTTCTGGGTGTCCATAATACTAACAATAATGTCATAGGTGAGTCACTACTAATCGTTTCTGTTTCACTAAAATTATGTTCATTAACTTGACATTGTTATTCCCACGACGGTGTGTGTGTGTGTAAATTAAATATATAAATAAAATAAACAACAAAATAAAATAATTTAGAAAATAATTGTATAAATTAAATTCCGAATTAATTGCTTACAGAAATTATAAGTCAAGACTTGTGTTGGACACAATCATTTTAATGTAGATTTTGCCTTCGCTCTGATGCTTCGAAATTTATCGGCGTCTACTTCCCACGATGCAGCGACTAACACTTGATTTGCAGCACTACAAAATCAAGTATGACAAATCAAAACTTTCCTGAAACTCTTTTTCCATTCCTAAAATTATATACAAGATAGAAACAGAATGCACATAGATGAACAGAAAACAAAAGACGAAATTATCAGGGAAAAATTAGATGCCAAGAATGTTGGAATGAAAGGCTTTATATAGAGGAGCAAGTGGCTTTTTCAGATAGGTACCAAACAGATAGAAATTTGTTTGGATAGATTCAACAGGTTCGGTTTGAATTTCAACAGGTAAAAGACCTGTTTGGGTAGAACTTAACAGGTATGAACCTATTTGGGATTTGTTTGGGTGAGAAAAAAAACTGGACAGATTTAATTTGAATTTTGAAATCGAAATTCAAAATTAAATAAATAAAATGTAAATGATTTTGGCCCAAGGTCTAGCCAACTTTATTCATAACCTCACCCTTCTAAAAAACTCGGGTACCCCTTGGGGCCCATCCCAAGTATCCCATGCTAAGGTTTATCCCATTTAAAACCATAAGCTTTTCCAATATGGGACAAGCACATTTTACAAATGTGTAGGAAACCCACCTAAATTCGTTCCACGAACCCGGAAATGAGCGTTGAATTCTCATTCATCCGGAAATGGTTTTGAGCAACCAAATTATTTACTACGCGATATTAAATATAAACCCAATTAGAAAATTAAAAATAACGCTTGGGTCCCACCTTAATTAATGCTAAAAGTTAACAAAAAAATAAGGTTTTTCCAAAGTTTCCAAAGCCATTTTCCAACAATCCCCAACATGAATGGAATTTACGATAATGGACATGTAACAAAATGTAGACAAAGAAATAGTACATTAAAAAGATACACCACATCAAGATAGGTAGCTTTTGGCTTTGAACCTTCTCTAGTGAAAGCCTATCAGACTTACTAGCTAACTAGTGGACGCGATGCCTTGAACTATTCAGCTATTTATGTAAATCAAGACAATAGACTACATATAGTGTATCCACAGACACAGTTTGGTTCTTACGGTTGTGTTCATTTTGGCCCTGAACAACACCTGGTAATTCATGAGTGCTCTAGAGAATTTAGCCTTCTCATTTCTCACAGAACCGGCCCAGTTTACACTCATATAGGTGACTTCTTATTAAGAGTATCCTGCTATACCCCACTTGGATGTCCAAGTTACAAGAATTATTAAAAGCAAAGCTTATCCTACTAACGCTGCATGTATCACTCTTCTTATCATAGATATAGGCAGGAGAAAACCTCCTTAGTGATACGTGAAGTCTTCCATAATTTGGTTGTCTCTTTAAACTTGGATCTTGGGATCTCCAGTCAACTAGGTTGGGTTACCATTATAGCAACTTTGAAGTAATAGGCTTTAATCCCATTCCCCTTGATAAATAGTACACTTGCTCTCTGGCTAGCCCTTTAAGCAATGGATCCGCAATATTCTCCCTTGACTTTATATATTCTATGGAAATTATTTCATGTGAGAGCAAATGCCTAACGGTAAGTGTCGAGACTTATCGTTATACATATGATTATGTGCCTGTCCTATTGTTGCTTCACTATTACAGTGAATGCATATTGCTAGCACAAGGTTTAGGCCACATTGGAATGTCTTCTAAGAAATTACGAAGCCATTCTACTTCTTCTCTTATTTTATCTAATGCGATAAACTTAGATTCCATTGTCGACCTTGCTATACAAGTCTGCTTGGAAGATTTCCAAGAGACTGCAGCACCTCCCAGGATAAAGACGTATCCACTAGTGGATTTTGAGTATTTAATATCTGATATCCAATTTGAATCACTGTACGCCTCGAGTACTACTGGATATTTGGTAAAATGTAAGCCATAATTCTGGGTATGTCTTAGATACCTAAGTACCTTAATTATCGCTTTCTAATGATCGGACCCTGGATTACTTGTGTATCTACTCAATTTGCTTACAACATAGGCTATATCTGGCCTACTGCAATTCATTAAGTACATCAAGCTTCCGATTATCTGAGAGTACTCTAATTGCGATATGTCTGCACCTATATTTTTTGACAAATGCAGACTAATGTCAACATATGTTTTAGCAGGACAATCATCATGCTTTCCAAATTTCTTCAGAATCTTCTCAACATAATGAGATTGAGATAATGCATATCCTTCAGATATTCTAGTAATTTTTATTCCTAGAATTACATCTGCTACTCCTAGATCTTTCATGTCAAACTTTTTGTTCAACATTTTCTTTGTGGATTTAATCATGTCATTATTGCTTCCAATAATGAGCATGTCATCCACATAAATACAAACTATGACATAGCCTTTGTCTGTGTGTTTAACATAGGCACATTTGTTACATTCGTCACATTCATTTATCTTAAAACCATTCGAAATCATAACATGATCAAATTTTTCATGCCATTGTTTCGATGCTTGTTTTAATCTATAAAGGGATTTGACAAGTTTATAAACCGTTTTCTCTTAACCAGGAATTTGAAACCCTTCCGGTTGTTCCATATAGATTTCTTCATCTAACTTACCATTCAAAAAGGTTATTTTAACATCCATTTGATGTATCTCTAGACTATAGAAAGTTACAATTGTAATTAGCATGCAAATGGATATTATTCTTGTCACTGGTAAATAGGTGTCAAAATAATCAAGGCCTTCCTTTTACCTATATCCCTTAACAACAAGCCTAGTCTTGTATTTATCTATTGAACCATCTGCTTTCATTTTTCTCTTAAATATCCACTTATATTTAAGAGGTTTGCACCCTGGTGGAAGATCCACCAGTTCCCAAGTATAATTTTGTAGAATTGATTCAATTTTACTATTCACAACCTCTTTCCACAATGGAGCTTCAGGACTTGACATTGCTTCCTCGATCATAATCTAATAGGTATGTCAGAAAATCTAGACCAAATGATTTAGAGATCCTAGACCTCTTGTTACGTCTAGGTTCATCTACTTCATTATTATTTTGGTCTTCACTTCTACCCATAGCAGTATCAAAGTTCTTTTATTTGAACTTCTTTCTTCAGTTTCCTTGTAAGGAAAAATGTGTTCAAAAAACAACCCATTCCTTGACTCAATAATAGTGTTTACATGCATATCAGGTTTTTCAGATCTATGAACTAAAAATTTATATGCACTACTATTATTTGCATAACCAATGAATATATAATCAATGGTTTTTGGTCCTATCTTTGTCATTTTTGGACTAGGGACTGCCACTTTGGCCAAACACCCCCACACTTTGAGGTAATTGTAGGTAGGTTGTCGACCTTTCCATACTTCATAAGGTGTTTGATTGATTTTCTTGTGGGGTACCCTATTAAGGATAAAGTTAGCAGACAAAATTGCCTCCCTCCACAAGTTCTGAGGTAACCCTGAACTAATCAACATGGCATTTATCATCTCTTTTAGAGTTCGATCCTTTCTCTCAGTAACTCCATTTGACTAAGGAAAATAAGGTGCAATGGTTTGGTGAATACCATGTTCAAAACAAAATTTCTCAAATGGTGCATCATACTCACCACCTCTATCACTCATCACTATCTTAATAGTTTTGCTAAGTTGATTTTCAACCTCAAGTTTATATTGCTTAAAAGCTTCTACGGCTTCATCTTTACTTCTCAATAAGTAAACATAGCACTATCGAGTGCAATCATCAATAAAAGTAATAAAGTACTTTTTACCTCCTCTAGTTTGAACAAATTTTAAATCATAGATATCTGTGTGAATTAAATTTAGAGGTTCAGTACTCTTTTCTACTTTATTAAATGATGCCTTAGTAAGTTTTGCCTCAACACAAATCTCACATTTACAATTAGGATCAAACTCTAAGTTTGGCAAACATTCTAAAGAAACAAGTCTATGCAAAGAATTAAAATTAACATGTCCTAATCTACCATGCCATAACAAAGATGACTCAACAATATAAATAGAAGATGTGTTCTTATTATTAAAAGCCAAATTAGGTACAACAGTTATTACATTGAGCTTAAAAATCCCATCACTCATATAATTTCGCCCCACGTACATTCCACTTTTGGAGAGTACAACCTTGTCAGATTCAAAGACTAATTTAAACCTATTCTTGATCAACAATGACCCATAAATCAAATTTTTGCGAATCTCTAGCACATGGAGTACATTGTTGAGCGTGAATTCTTTCCTCGAGGTCATTTTCAACACGATCTTTTCTTGTCCTTACACAGTTGAAGTAGAGGAGTTTCCCATAAAAAACTGTTCTCCACTTTCCACCACTTTGTAGGTTATGAACATTTTCTTATCTGCACAGATATGGCGGGTTGCTCCAGTATCCACCAACCACTCCTTGGGATTGCTCATGAAATTTGCCTCAGAGACTACTGCAACAAGATTGATGTCTGCCACTCCGTCGGAAATATAAAAATCCTCGGCTATGTTGGCTTGTACGGCTTTGTGCTTGAACTCTCTCCGTCCTTGCGAACATGACAATCCTTAGCGTGATGTCTATCTTTGCCGCACACCAAACGCTTTCCTTTGACCCTCTTATTGAACCCGTTGTTGATCCCTTTGTTGATCTTACTTGTGGATCCTTGTTTGGGACCATTGTCATCATGCTTCCGCTTCTTGTTGTTGAACTTTAACCTTTGTCCATGCTTCACAACGTTTGCTTTAGCCTGCATGACATGGTTTCCTGATTTCTTGTCGGAACCACGATTGTCCTTCTCAATTCTAAGTCGCACTATCAGTTCCTCCAATTTCATCTTCTTGTGCTTATACTTCAGATAATTCTTGAATTCTTTCCAAGATGGTGCCAATTTTTCAATGATTGCCGCTACTTGGAAAGATTCATTGAGAACCATCCATTCCGCATGTAGGTCATGGAGAATTAGTTGGAGATCTTGAACTTGACTAATAACCGTCTTGGAATCTATCATTTTAAAATCTAGAAAACGGCCGATAACATATTTCTTTGTACTAGCATCCTCTTTCTTATAATTATGATTTAGAGATTCCCATAGTTCTTTAGTAGTGTTTTTTACACTATACACATTGTACAGTGTATTGTCCAACCCATTGAGGATATAATTCCGACATAGAAAATCACCATGTTTCCATGCATCGACTGTGGCAACCACTTGCCGGTCAGTTTCTCCCTTGTTCAGTGCCGGAGCTTTTTCATGAGTGAAGTGAGCCAAATTCAATACTGTAAGATAAAATATCATTTTTTGTTGCCATCTTTTAAAATCGTTTCCATTGAATTTTTCTGGCTTCTCCCTATGATTTATTAGTACTGCTGGAGTCATCACTGGCACAATATGTGTGGGGGTCGGAGTAATAACAGTCTCAGTACTATTAGTTGTCATATTTTTGATGAAATAATAATGCACTAATCACAAATTTATACAAAATAGAAATTTATACACAAAATATACAGAATAATATTTTGTAACAAAATTCCAATGATAAACAGTATATGACTACTATGTTATTAAAGAAATTATTAAATAGTATATTACTATTATTTAAGAAATTAAACAGTATATGACTCCTATTTAATTTCTTGAAACTAAATATTTGTCTATCTAACATAGAAATAAATAAAAACAAAAATATACTTTAAGATATAATTCATAAAATAATTATATAAATTAAATTTCGAATTAATTGGTTACAGAAATTATAAGTCGAGGTTTGTGTTGGACACAATCTCCTTAAAGTAGATTTCGCCCTCGCTCCAGTGCTTCGAGATTTATCGGCATCTACTTCCCAAAATGCAACGACTAACACTTGATTTGCAGCACTACAAAATCAAGTCTGGCGAACCAAAACTTTGCTGAAACTCTCTCTTTCTATTCCTAAAATCAAATGCATAATAGAAACAGAATGCATAAAGACGAACAGAAGAAGAAAGACAAAATTATCAGGGAAAAATTAGATGCCAAGAATGCTGGAATGGAAGGCTTTATATAGAGGAGCAAGTGGCTTTTCCGAACAGGTACCAAACAGATAGAAATTTGTTTGGACAGATTCAACAAGTTCGGTTTGAATTTCAGCAGGTAGAAAACTTGTTCTAGTGGAACTCAACAGGTATGAACTTGTTTGGGATTTGTTTGGGTGGGAAAAAAAAATGGATTAAATAAATAAAATGCAAATGATTTTGGCCCAAAAAGATAAGTATTGGGTCAGACAAGCCCAACCCAACTCGTTTGGACAGCGGCAGCATGCATTTTTGTTTTTAGTCCAATGGGTCTAACCCACTTCACTCATAACCTCACCCTTTCACAAATTTGGGTATTCCCTTGGAGCATATCCCAAGTATCCCAAGCTAAGGTTTATATAACCATTTAAAACCTTAAGCTTTTCCAATGTGGGACAAGCACATTTTATAAATGTGTAGGAAACTCACCTAAATTCATTTCCACGAATCCGAAAATACGCGTTGAATTCTCATTTATTGGGAAATAGTTTTGAGCAACCAAATACACAATATTATTCACTATGTGGCATTAAATATGAATCCAATTAGAAACGTTAAAAATAATGATTGGGTCCCACCTTAATTAATGTTCAAAATTAACAACAACAAAAAAAAAGATTTTTTCAAAATTTCCAAAGCCATTTTCCAACCGACATCATTTTTACTTCTTCCGTAAACAATAGCATTCCATGTTAGAATCATATTGGCAGTTGGCTATGGCAGGGTTCGCTTGTTTATTTATTGCTTCGTACCAATGTTGGACAGTGCATATATGAAGCCTTTTGATCTTCTTTTCGTGAGGTAATTTCTTTTTCATTTTTTTTTTTTTGTTTCTTATGGTTTGCTTATGATAAATAGTATATGAATACAATACTACCGGGTTTGACAATTGCTTCTTCTTCTTCTTCTTCTTTTTCTTTTTTTCGTTTTTTTTTTTTTTTTTTGTAAAACAATTGCTGCGTTTGGTTTGGTAATTACCAAAAAAATTAGTTCTTTTTGGGTCTTTTCAAACATTCTTTTTGGTGAGAAATTACTATATTATCCTTAGGGCATGTTTATTTGGACGAACTGGATAAGGAAGATTGTAATCCATCAGATTGTTAATCTTGAGATACATTGTCCCTGGACTATTTGATTGGACTGGATTCATATCCTATGTTTGTTTAGTCGTGGGATTAAATGTCTGGATTGGACTATGCTATTGAATTCCATGTTTGTTTGGGATATTATGGAGAATGATAAATGCTCAAATACCTATTTTACCCTTTTAAATTATTTACTAAATAATGGGAATACTAAATTTGAATTATAAATTTTATTTAATTTTTTTACTAGAATTGTTAAAAAATTAAATAAATAGAATATTAATAAAAATTAAATAAATTTATTTTAATATAGTTGAGATTTTGATTCAAAATCATAAAATTACATAAATTGTTTTATTCTTATCATCAAAATCATTGATATTTTGATCCATCTCTATATACAAGAAAATATTTAAAATTACAAATAAATTAAGTAAAGGAGAAAACATAACGGTAAATCATAAACAATTAGTAAACATTTAATTACACTAAACAGATTACAATCCATAAAAATTTAAAAATATGAACAGTAGAACAATAGAACAATTAATTACACTCAATTACACTCAATCCACAAAAAAAATGTTTTCAATTTCTATCATTTTTTTTTTAAAACAAACTAAAAATATTTGATTAAATTGAGTACATACAACACAGCATAGATTGATCTTCAGTCTAAGTACATACAACATAAATTGATCTTGATCAAGTATTAGGATACATGTAAAGACGAGGCCAGTCAGATTTTTGTTTCTGTAAATAGAGCCTAGATTTTTTCTTTCTGTAAAAAAAATAAAAAAATAGAGCGTAGATTTTTCTGTAAGAAGAAAAAAAAAACTAGGCATAGATTTTTCTTTCTGAATAATAAATTTTATTTAAAAAAAACGATTGAAAAAAAGATGAGGAAAGAGATATTAAATACTAGAGAGTCAAATATGTAATTTCATAAGCTAATCACATATGATGAGTTATCTCATGATTTCTATTCCACCTTACCCCCCATGGGATACAACATCCACCAAATTTGGGACTAATAGTCCGGAGCAAAAAATATGAATCAAACAACAGACTATGTGCCCCAATCCTTCAAAACAAACACTACCTTATAGTATTGTGAAACCCTAGTAAAGTCATGGTGGAATTTCTGAAAGTATTAAAGGTAAAATCGTATTTTCCTAAATTCGCTAAGGCTTTGTTTGGGAAGAAAGAGCCCGGGACTTTTTGGCTATTTTAGTCACAAAAAAATAAAATAGGTTTTTTAGTCAAATAAGACAAAATATCACACCTAGTCCGTAATTATTACATTTTTTCTCTCACAAAAGTTTAAAAAAAAGCAGAAAAACTCATCCAAAATGAGATTTTTTGACTCAGGCTAAAATAGTCAAAAAAATCAAAAAATAAAAAAGTGAAAAAGTCAATCCAGTTTTCAAGCGAGCCCTAAAAAAAGTTTAGCCTTCCCCAAACAAGCTTTTGGCTTTTTTTTTTTCAGTCAAAACACTATTTATTTAGGGATTCCAAACAGAAACTTAAGGGCGATTTGATCCAATAACGGGGGTGTTTGGTGCAGCTTTTTTGAGCCAGCTTATGGCTTCTGGCTTTTAAAAAGTTATTTTGGACTGTTTGGTTAAACTTATTTCAAACAGCTTCTGATTCTAACAGCTTATTTTAAGTCAAAAAAGCTGATTCTGAGAAGCTGCTCACCCCCTGCTTCTGATTATCAGCTTCTGCTGTGAACATGTTAATTCACGGTTATACTCTTAGATTTTTTTATTTTTTATTTTTTTAAAAATAGAAAAAGACCCAAATGGACTATAAAATATTATTATTACTTTTTATGAAAAATGTAGATAAATAGTGAATAATAAAAAATAAAAATTAATTGAAAAAGCTACTTCACAGCTTATTTAACAAACACTACTCAGCAACTTAAATCTATAATTCAACAGCTATACCAAACAGATTAACAGCTTCTGATTAAAGTCATAATCTATAATCTGTTAAGCTATAAGCTATAATCTGTTTTAACAGCTACACCAAACAGCACCAACATCTCCACAAATGTAGATATGGCTGCCTGTTACATCTTGGCTTCCCCAAATCTAACTTTGACGGAAATTTCGTGCAGTGGATCGTCCTTTTTATAAATACAATTCTCTAGCTTATTGTTCTATTTCTAAAGCCAACAACTCTAGGATTGCATTGACCTGGTCATATTATTAGGGTCCCAAAATATACATACCCCAAATTTAGCAGAAAAACACAATGGCATGAACCTGTGAATCACAAAAAGAAAAGACAAACACAAAACAAAATGGCAACCTTTAATTTTATTTTCTTCTTTCCTTCCTTCTACTTCCATCTCAATACCAAGAAGAGGTGGTGTTGGTAATGGTGGTGATTGTGGTAGTGGCAGGGGCTGCAACACCTTGATGGTAGTAACCGTAGCAGTACCATGGAAGGTGGGACCACCCCAGCACGGAAGGTGATGGTGGTAGCGGACCCTACCCGGGAATCAGCCGCTGCTCTCCAATATGCCCTCTCCCATGTAGTGATCAAGCACGATAGCTTAATTCTTCTCCATGTTGACAACCCTAATGCATGGAAAAACCCGTTTTCGTTCCTTAAGTGGCCGTCACCGTCTGCTGTCTCTGCTGCTGCCTCCTCTACTGAAGGTGGCGGTGGCGGTGTCAGTGGTGGTGGTGGTGGTGGAGACTTGGATTTTCTTGAAGTGATGAGGCGTGCTTGTGAGATTGCTCAACCAAAGCTTCAGGTGCATGTAGAGAAGGTGGAGATGGATGGCAAGGAAAAGGGTGCTGTAATCCTTCACCATAGCACATTGCACTCGATTGATCTCCTTATTATAGGGCAAAAGCGTAGTCTATCAAATGCAATATTAGGGTGAGTCTACACAACCATTTTCTATTTTGGTTGTGTTTTTGTTTTCCTGTTTTTCAAAATGCATGTTGGAAGAATATCTCCAAATTACCATTTCTAAATACCATGACTAGTAATTTTGTTCATCTGATTAGTTTTTTCTTAATGGTTTTTTTTTACCCATCTCTATTTTTCTATTGATGGTGGTTAATTCTTTTAGAAAAAGAAAAAAAAATAAATGCCTTCATCGTTGATTTATCAGATTTAAATGTAGATGTGGAAGCATGGAATTACTCACTGATGGAATTCATTACTTTTAATTCTTCTAATGAAAACTTGATGATGTTATATATGAAAGAGGACTTTAATTGAAACTAAACAAATCAAAGAAAAGAAAGGAACATGAAAATGATGGTCACAGTTCTTAGGAAGCACTTTTTAAATGGTGGACGAAATGTTAAAAACTGTTTTCATATAAAAATGAAAATGATGGCATTTTTGAATTTGAGTCCATGAATCCTAGGCACTCACGCATTAGGTATCGTTTTCATTTTCTATTTTTTACTTTAGAAAGTAGGAAAAATAAAAAACTGATATGGAAAACTTGTTTGGCAGAGGAATATGTTCTGAAAACACAATTCTTAGGATGCACTTTTTAAATGCTGTATGAATTTTTAAAAACTGTTTTCATATAAAAATGAAAAGGGTAACCTCCCTTGAGAATTTGAAAAAATACAGTAAGTCTCACAAGTTAGACATAATTATACAATAGACTCCCTTAAAGTTTTAATTCATATAACACTTAGCCCTCTTTCTGTCATTTATTTTATATTGAAATATCTATTCTACTTTGTCTATCATTATGTTTTCATACCATCTGCATTAATTCTGATCCTTTTAGCCTTACTAAAACAGACAGAGGTCGGTATAGTTATGTCAAAATTGTTTACAGGGGAGGTCAATGTAATTGGCACAAATGAAAATGATGGTGCTTTCAAAATTTCATTGGTTTTGTTTTTGAAAACATGAAAAGAGAGCATTTAAAATTCAATTCATTGATTATCTAGCACACTATTATTTTCTAATTCATTTTGTATGTGTCTACATATATGTAAATTATTAACAGGCAGAGGCGGAATGGGTCATTGAGAGGACTAGACACGGCAGAGTATTTGATAGAGAACAGCAAGTGCACCTGTGTTGCAGTTCAGAAAAAGGGCCAAGATGGAGGCTATCTTCTCAATACTAAGTCCCAGAGAAACTTTTGGCTCTTGGCTTAAATTTGCATTTCATGAAAATTCGATTTCCCCCTTGTTTTACTGCATTCATTCATTCGTATCATATCAGTTTCGTTTGGATCATGAATTTGTTAAAGAAAAAAGAAAAAGCGAAAAGAAATAACATGCTTTGTATCATTTTCGTTTCCCATTTTCAAGCTGATGTAGAAAACTTATTGGAAAAAGTGCATTTAAATGATAACAACTCATAATAATTATACTTTTATGAAGCTGCAAGTTAATCTGTGTACGGTGTAAATAAGAGTTGTGGCGCGAGACACAACTCTTACTTCAATAGACTTGCGCTTTCATGAAATACAATTATTGTTTCTGCTTAAATGTAATTTTTCCAAATCTATTTGGCAAACTATTTTTGAATTTTTTTCCCCTCTAAAAAGCACTCCATTTTTTTTCCCTGATACTTTTGAGTTGTCTTCATTGTTTGAAAACTCTTAAAGCACAAAAATGAAACAAACTGTGTTTTCAAACTTTTCTTTGTTTTTGTTTCCAAAAACGTAAAAAAACAAAAGCTTAAAAATGAAGGGAAAAAAAAAGCCCTTAGTTTCTACTTCATTTCGCTTTTCTCTTGCATTTTCATTTTCTTTACAAATCTATCAGAAAATCCAAGATCCAAACATGGCATTCATGATTTAATTTTTGTTGTCACATTCCTAGACCCAATTTGACTTGCTGCTGTCTTTTTACTGATTTTGTTTTTGTTTTTGAAGTTATAAACTTCTCTATTGGTTTCTCTTAGAGAAAACCTCATGTACGCTTTTAACATTCACAGTTAATGAGGATTGTAAATATTTGGACAAGGATGGATGTGGAATTTGCTACATAAACTGACTTCTCTTCAGTTAAATTTCACACCATGGACCAAACTGGAACATTTGGACTTTGTTTGGTTTGATTTTTCAAAATTATTTTTAGAAACATGTTCTTGTCTTTAGTCAACTCCCCCTCCCCCCTCTCATATTTTAGTTATTTTTTTTTATACTTTTTAGATGCACCTATAATCTAGATGCTTCAAAAAATAAAGATAAAAAAGGCTACAATATGAGAAAGTTTGCTAAAGACCAAGAAACCCAAAATTTTCCATTTACCTTTTTTTGTTATTTCTATTTCTATTTTTTATTTTTTTGATAAGTGCAAGAGGTATATTTATTCACTAAAACAGCATCAGTATACATTAAAAATTGATTATTTGTGCTTTTGAACCTACAACTCTATGAAGTACAAACACTTATACGAAGATGGTGTGTCGAGTTAGACACTGCATCAAATGTCAATATGACACAATACTCATTAGACATTTTCCAACACAACACTTGAATTCGACAAATATGGATTGGTCTTCGTTTTTAATTACTAATGGTTTAAAAAATTGCTCTGCAATTAGATTTTCACCATCATTTTGCGACAAAATTTCAATATCTTTTAAAAAAGGGATTAGTCTTTTTGATCAATGAAGAAACCTTTATTGATGATGGAGAGCCTTGCACAAAGGAAGAAAACATCAACAAAAAAGGAAGGGATGATGCAAAAGCCATTATAGCGAGACAACCCAATCCCAACTAGGTTGGCACTAAGCAGCTCGCACAATCACAAGGCAGCACCAAACCAAGAACCTGTTGGTGAGAGACGAACAGATACCTACAATACAGCAACAGAGGTTGCAATACAGCAACAGATACACATAAGACAGTAGCAACAGAGAAAACAAGACAGTAGAAAAACCTTGTGGTAACAGCATCCCAAGTCACTTTTAATCCACCCAAAATACCAAAACCCAGCAACCATTACATACTAGACCCCATCAGATACAAAAACAGCATCAACAAATAGCAACAAAAGATACCAAGACTGCAGCAGCAGAGAAACAAAATAGCAGAGACACCTTATGCTAACAGCAGCCCAGGTCACCTTTAGACCACCCAAATACCAGACCAGCACCCATTACATACCAGACCCCATTAGATACAAACCAAACAACAGCCCTCTGATTCTAGCAGACCTAGAAGCAACCCTCAGATTATATTAGCCCTCAGATTCTAACAAAACCATTCATCAGTATAAACAGCCGCCCAAATTCTAACAGACTCAGTAGCAGCCCTCAGATTATATCAGACCATAGACACCAGATAGACCAGTCCAAAATCCAACTCACTAGGCAAAATGTTGATTAAATCCATGGCAATCCTCAACTGTATTCCTTAATCTGAACCAAATTGTTGAATAGATCCATGACAGAGTACGTGTTCCCTTTTAAAGAAGCTTTAACCCATAAAACAAATCTAATCTTAATAAGCTCACCTAACTCAGACCCACAAGACTGCACTCCATTAAAAATACAATCATTCCTTAACTTCCAAATGGACCAAAGTACAATAGAGGGCAAGGCTCTCCACAATCTCCTAACTGGTTTCTATGGAAAACTCATTTCTTCTTATTAATCTGATATTACATACAAGCTGTATTTATAGAAGGTAAAATAACAGTTGTGATAAGCAGATAACTAACTCCTAACAGTGTAACTAACTCCTAACAACTTAGCTAACCAATTCCTAACTGACTACATGATGCATATGCAGCTGAAGCTGAAGCTCTGTTCTTGACAGCTGAAGAAACCAAATCTGAAGCTGCTGAAGCTGTGGCTAATACATCTGAACTAGTATTATCTTTATCACCCTCATGCAAGCTGACGGGAGAGGGAGAGACCAGAAGCTTGGCTTTAAGATAGTTAAATCTTGAAACTGAGAGAGGCTTTGTAAAGACATTAGCAATTTGATCAAGAGAAGGAACATATTTGAGAAGTAGTTGTTTAATAGCAACCTTTTCACGAATGAAGTGGCAGTCCACTTCAATATGTTTAGAACGGGTGTGAAACACTAGGTTGGAAGCTAAAGCAATAGCAGACAGGTTGTCACACCAAAGAATAGGAGGAATGTGAGAGTGAAGCTGAAGTTCACGGAGTAACATTGTTAACCAAGTAAGCTCAGCAGTGGTGTGTGCGAGAGAGTGATATTCAGCTTCGGTAGAGGATCTTGAGACGGTTGGTTGCTTTTTAGCAGACCAAGAAATAAGGTTAGACCCAAGATACACACAGTAGCCAGAAGAACTGCGACGATCTAGAACATCACCAGCCCAGTTCGAGTCGGAAAAGGCCTGAAGTTCAAAAGAACTAGGACTGAAAGTGAGGCCATGGGCTAAAGTCCCTTTAACATAGCGTAACAGTCTCTTGACAGCAGCAAAATGAGCAATAGTGGGAGCATGCATGTGTTGACAAGCTTGGTTAATAGAGAAAGACAAGTCAGGCCTGGTGATAGTAAGATACTAGAGTGCACCAACAATACTGCGATAAAGCTCAGGTTGATCAAATGGAAGAGCAAAGTCTGGATCAAGAGAAGGCTTAACTGATATAGGGGAATTGCAAGGCTTACAAGTGGTCATACCAGCTTTAATGAGGATATCAGCAGCATACTTGTGTTGAGATAAAAAATAGGAATCACCATAAGCTTGTATAGATATACCCAAGAAATAGGAAATATTCCCGAGCTCCTTCATGGCAAAGGCAGTATGCATTTGAGCAAGAAGAGATTGAATATGAGAAGAGCTATTACCAGTAACCAAGATGTCATCAACATATACAAGAAGAAGAGTAATAGTGGAAGAAGTCCTTTGAATGAATAAGGAATTGTCACATTGAGTGTTAAGAAAACCTTGAGACAATAAAAAACTGGAGAAGGTAAAATACCAAGCGCGAGGAGCCTGCTTCAAACCATAGAGAGCCTTCTTTAAGAGACAAACATGATTGGGATGAGAAGGACTAGTGAAGCCTGGAGGCTGTGTCATGTAGACTTCTTCTTCCAATGTACCATATAGAAAAGCATTACTAATGTCCAGCTGCTTGAGAGGCCAATGATAATGCAGAGCCACACACAATAAGACACGAATAGTAGGTTTTTTGGCAACGGGGCTAAAGGTTTCAGTATAGTCAATGCCTTCGCATTGGAGAAACCCTTTTGCAACCAAACGAGCTTTATAACGAGCAATAGAACCATCAAAGTTGCACTTAATGCGGAACACCCATTTGCATCCAATAGCAGATTTAGAAGAAGGCAAAGGAACCAAAGACCAAGTACCTTGAGCAAGAAGAGCATTATATTTTTCCAACATGGCAGTGTGCCAAACAGAGGAGGTGAGAGCTTGCTGATAAGTTGTTGGCTCAGTGACAGAAAAATCATGAGAGGAAGCCATGAAGACTTGAGGATGAGCTTTAGAGCGAGTAATCATAGAATGACAATTAGTAGAAGGAGGAGGTAGAGGTATGTAGACGTCCCCGAACGTCCCGAGAGGGAAATTCCCGTTTTGTTCATTTTGGGCTCACTACAGTTCAGGACTCAAAGTCACGGCCCTGTATCTAATCTCACAAAGTGCAATGCAAGACCGATGAATCATCAAAGAGTCCAAATCCGACAAATCGTTTTTGAAAACAGATTTTTTTGAAAGAAGTGTCAAATATGAACTGCTTTGCCAGATATAGAGTCGCCACCTAAATATTTTATTTTGGGGAATTTAGGAAACCCTAACTCGTTTGCCTAAGGCCACGTGTCCGTCATCACCAAAGTTGTCTCGGCTCGAGAACTTGGGCACGATTGGGGAAGGTCACTTCGTGAGCACCCCCACTCGCCCGATCAAAGATTGGCCTCTACTAACCATGATATCAAGTTTTGAAAACATTATGTGCTCTTATTCCGGTTATTAGCCTAGATTTACTACGTGATGTGTGCAACATACAAGTATAGATTGGATTGCCTGAATTGGAACAAAACATTTCATGTTTGTTTATTTGAAAGATGGTTTGATGATGCTACTCGCAAGTAGGCTAAGATGTGGATTTGCCACCCTCGGGTGGGCTTAGAAAACATGGTGATTTGCCACTATCTAGTGGGCTTAAAACTCGCAATCAATGAATTGTTCCAATTCAGATAATCCAACCTTCACCCACAGGCATTCAGGCAGTTATATCACATAAGCACATAGCCTCATGGTAAGCATGCTATCATGGCAGTCACTCACACGCATGCAAGGATGCTAAAGCATAAAAGCTTACCGAGTACTCCAAGCCAAAACAGAAACTAGTTAGTAATCCATGCATGATCCTAACCATGCTGAAATGCCTAATGCAACACATGCAAAAATGCAACTATAATAGGCTCGGCTATTCTAAGAATGGCATGTGAAATGCTACAGCTAACACGTATTCAACTCGGAATTGAAATATAATGCAGTTAGTATGATGCACCGAGCCCGGTGCATGCAATACAGATGAATGATGCAAACATGCGAGCATAAGTATGCTAATTGAAATATGCCCTAATCTAACCATCATAAGGTGGTAAATAAAAGGGAGAAAGACGTGGGGTTGGAAGACATACATCACGCACACGCACACTTATTACACAATTGTGCCATCGCTCGGAGGGTCCGAATAAATAATATAAGCTGCCTAATTAACTAACTCACGAGCTAATTAATTATTACAAAACCGAATTAATAATTAGCTACAACTAATTATTACACAACTACTAACTAACAAGTAAGGAGTAAATGAATGCTATTCCAGCTCTGTTTGAAGAAGAGGAAGGTATGCATGCTCGCTTCGGTTCTTCGCCTCGAAACACCTTCCGGTTGCTCCTTAGAGGCTCTGTTTGCAGGGTGTCTTCCAGTGTTTGTTGCTGGAACTTACCAAAACACTGCTGGTGGATTCACCAGTGGCCTGCCGGCCATGAAAGGAGAGCTGCCGGCCAACAACAGGGCACTGCCGGCCAAGGGTGATGCACTGCCGACCATCAGTGGTACACTGCCGGCCACTGGTGTGCTGTGACACCAAACTACAATAAAGCACAAAATAGAGAGAAGGGAGGGTCTCCCAAGGGCATGTATGCACTATGCCACCCCATATCACCTTAAAACGTCAAGGGAGAGGCCTAGTCGGATCCACGATCATCAATCACGCATCCCGATGCATGATGGCCAAAGATTCAACTTGTGCAAATCAATATGAAAATGAATGCACAAATAAAGCAAGTAAAGCATAGAACTCTATCATGAATCATCAAGAGCTTCGGCGACCGAGAATTGAGACACGTTCCATCACTCGGAGTATGAAACGCCCCTCGTTCCTCGTGTTTGGACTAAACCCTACTCCAAACACAATGCAATATGCATGGCACACACAATGCGACTAACATGCAACCTAGCATACTGTAGACACTTTATTTTTGACCGACCTTAAGACTTAGACGTCACCGATTGAGCGCTTGGTGATGTTGCATATTGTACTCGTTCTGAGGTTGTGGAGTCACGGCTACGAGCCTTGCCTTCGGACTTCCGGACTCTTTTGTGCTTTGCCTCGGTTTACGAACCAAGCCTGGTTTTCTTTGTTTTCTCTTACCGAAGGGAGGGAGAGGTCTCGTAGATCATCTCTCAGTGGCCGTAGGCTACGTTTCATGGTCGTAAGCCATTTTTTCCGTTTGGAGCCCGGTTTCCGGTTTTCAGAGCCGTCGGCCGTGTGCCTCGGTTCGGGACCGCTTAACTACCTCCGTTTGCTCCGGTTTTTGGCACACACCTTGTTTCCTCCCTTTTGAGGGACACTGTGGCCCGAGAGACCAACTCCGTGGTCGAACGCCACTTCCGGTGCCTAACAGCCTGTTTTCGGGGCCCCGAACTGCGTGTTTCGGCCCCCGAACCTTCGTTTTGCATCCGTCTTGGTCCATTTTTGGCAGGGACCTTACTTTCATTGTTAGAAAGGTTGTAGGTGGGTGGGAGACCAGGAATTTTTTTGAAAAACCAGTTTTATTTCTTCATCGCTTTTCATCGCCCGTTTTCTTCACTAGGAAGCTGGTTTTTCCCACTCCCGGGCCACTTTTTCTGATTTTCCACCACATCATTGTGTTGTACACACATGGGAGGCCACCAATATGGGTAGGCCGACCAACAATTGTTCTTGACCCTTTTGATCCCCTCTAAAAAGCTGGTTTTTCTTTCTCCTGGTTCACATTTTCTGGGTTTTGACCATACAGCTGTGTTGCACTCATCTGGGAGGCCAACTTTTTGGGGTGGCCGACCAGCAATTCTTGTTGAGCCCTTTGACCCCTGGTCGGCCGACCAGGGGAGGTGGCCGGCCGGCCACCTGGCCCTTTTGAACCTGGCCGGCCATTTTGTCCCTCCTGGTGCATTCCAGCTGTGCCAGCTGTTTTGCACCAGACCCTCTGTCCGAGGGTCTGTCCTTTTGGAGGGCCATTTGAATTGGTTTTTCCCCCCTTTTTTTTTGGCTTCTCTCCTCTATAAAGCCAACACTTGAGCTTCATTTCTAAGGGTGGGGCATTGGTATACAATCCTCCATATCTCTCTCATCCAAGCTTCAAAACACCCTTGACCTTGCACCATTTACACACCAACTCATAGCCTACCACCTCCACACTCCATTCCAGCAACTTGGAGGCCATTTGCAGAGGTTGAAAGCTTAGAATCTTGGGACCAAAAGCTGCTGAAAATCTGCTCTTCAAGGGTGAGTTCCTATTTCCCCTTTTCTTGCCCTATTTTGCATGATTGATTAGCCTTATTTGCAAGCATTTCTGGGCTTCAACCTGAACTGAAAATAGTCTTATTTTGAGCTTATCTTCATGTTTCATCAAGAACTTTTTTCCGTTTGAGGTCTTCTACTCCCCCTTTGTGCTTTATCTCTCTTTTAGGGGCTTATCTTGCATAATATAATAGCTTTATTTGTGAGCATTTCTGGGCTTCGAGCCAAACTGTAAAGTATCTTATTTTGAGTCCCTTTTCAACTTTGTTGAAGGGCTCTGTGCTGTTTGAGGCCATCTGCTGCCCCTTGCCCTCTATCTCTCTTTTAGGGTTATTTTTGTGTCATGTTTTAGCCCTACTTGTGAATATTTTCGAGGCTTGATATAAACTGGAAAAAGTCTTGTTTTGGCCTCCTCTTTGAGTTTTTTTTAAGGTCTCTTCTCTGTTTGGGGTCATATTCCCCCCTATGCATGCTTCATTCCTTCATGATTAGGGCTATGCATTAGAGCACTTGCATTGGCCATGGTTTGGCCTCTTAGCCACTGAAATTCAGTGGATTTTCAGTGGCTTAGGTGTATTCTTGAAGGCCAAAATCAGAGGGGGGTGACCCCCTCTCTCCTTGTCTTGTTTGGTGGCCTTCTTGGCCTTCCAAAGGACCCCTATTTTGCATGCGTCGAAGTCACTTTCCAGGCCTCATCCTAGGGGTTTTAAGGTTTGCCTTGGCTCTGCCCAAGGCCCTTTTGGTCATATTTTATGTCTATGTTGCATATGTAGAGAAATCTCATTCAAGGCCTTTCAAAGAGGCCTTTCTTTGCATGTTTCTGAGACTAATTTCAGGGCCCATTTTGTGAGTTTTAGGGCTGTCATATTCCATTTCCAGAGGTGGTCTTGCCATGTTACATGTCTATCTTGTATGTGCTTAATAACTCCTTGCATGGCCCTCTAAAGGAGCTCATCATTTTTGCACATGTTGGCTACATTTCAGTGATTATTTGGGCATATTTTCACATGTTTTGTTCACTGATTTTTTCTGGTTTGATGAGTTCTCATGCGCTTCATATACATGCCATGTAAACCATGTTTGCTAGTCAAAGTTGCATGCTATTTTAGTCCATCATGCTAGCATCTTTTTGGTCATGCTTTGAACTAGAAATGTTCATGTTTTGGACTGTCTTGGCTCTATCTTTGTGCTTCATAGTCAAATAATGCATGCTTTGTATGGCTATAAGTCAATACATGTGCCTAGTTTTGAGTTTCGGGGCTCATCTCATGCATCGGGTGCCATGTTTCCATGTTTCGGGGCCTTTTAGCATCATGTTTCAGTGCTGGAATGTACATGTTTGAATGCCATGCTTCATCCTTGCCATGCCTTGTTAGAGTTGCATGCCGTGCCTTAGGTTCGGTTCTCGGTTTGCGTGCATGTGTGCACGCATTTCGGTAGTCTCATTTTCATCTTATGGCCACTGATGTGAGTGTGGCTGAGGTCCACTCATGTTGGTGTAAGTCCATCATGCATTGTGTATGTCATCATAGTCTATAGCATTATGCATGCTAGGTTGTATGCCATGTTACATCAAGCATTGTGTATGCCATGTTACATCGAGCATTGTGTATGCCATTTCATAGCATTGTGTATGCTAGGTTGCATGTTAGGATCGCATTCATGCATGTCATGCATATTGCACTATGTTTGGGATAGGAGTTAGCCCGAGCACGGGAAACGAGGGACGTTTCGTACTCTGAGTGACGGAACGTGTCTCAATTCCCGGTCACCGACACTCTGGATTATTCATGATGGAGTCTAGGCCTTGTTATGTTTTTCACGTGCATTCATTTCATATTAAGTCGTGCAATTCGACTCCTCGGCCATCATGCATCGAGATGCGTGATTAATGGCACGAGGATCGAGGCAAGCATACATATGTGAAAATACATTGTCATGTCCCATTCTTGTTCTCTGTTGCAGCAAATCAGAAATCGGCAGTCTTTCGGAGCTTCGTGCAATATTCCGGGCTTAATTGTAAACAGAGGCTAATTGGGGCATCGCAATGGATTTCCGCGCAAGGCAACTCAAGCATGCATCATTCATCATTCGGAATAGAGCTGAGGCGGTCCATAGATTTGCGTGCTAGTTTACTACTTTCCTAGTTAAATTTGTTAATTAATTAGGATTTTGTATTTATTCAGACTGTACTATTTATTCGGACTGTATATTATTTATTCGGACCCTCCGAGCAAGGGCAATGTTGTAATTAGTGTGTGTGCGTGTGATGTATGTCTTCCAACCCCAAGTCTTTCTCCCTTTTATTTACCAGCTTATAATGGTTAGATTAGGGCATGTTTCAATTAGCATACAGTATGATAGCATGTTTGCATTCATTCATCTGTTTTGCATGCACCGGGCTCAGCGCATCATACTCACTGCATTGTATTTCAATTCCGAGTTGAATACATGTTAGCTGTAGCATTTCATATGCCATGTTTAGAATAGCCGAGCCTATCTTAGTTGCATTTTGCATGTGTTGCATTAGGCATTTCTGTATTGTTAGGATCATGCATGGATTTCTAACATAGCTTCTGTTTTGGCTTGGAGTACTCGGTAAGTTTTATGCTTTCGCATCCTTGCATGCGTTGTGAGTGACTGCCATGATAGCATGCTTACCATGAGGCTATGTGCTTATGTGATATAACTGCCTGAACGCCTGTGGGTGAATGTTGGGTTATTTGGATTGGAATAATTCATTGATTGTGAGTTTTAAGCCCACTAGATAGTGGCAAAACCATCTTTTTTAATCCCACCCGAGGGTGGCAAATCCATGTCTTAGCCTACTTGCGGGTAGCACCATCAAGCCATTTTCAAAATAAACAAACATGAAATGTGTTGTTCCAATTCAGGCGATCCAGTCTATATTTGTATGCTGTGTGCATCACATAGTAAATCTAGGCTAATAACCGGAATAAGAATGCATAATGTTTTCAAAACTAGATATCATGGTTAGTAGAGGCCGATCTCTGATCGGGCGAGTGGGGGTGCTCACGAAGTGACCTTCCCCAATCGTACCCAAGTTCCCGAGCCGAGGCAACTTTGGTGATGACGGACACGTGGCCTTAGGCAACAAGTCAAGGTTTCCTAAATTTCCCAAAATAAAATATTTAGGTGGCGACTTTGTATCTGGCAAAGCAGTCCATGTTTGGCATTTCTTTCTAAAAATCTATTTTTCGAAACGATTTGCCGGATTTGGACTCTTGATGATTCATCGCTCTTGCATTGCACTCTGCGAGATTAGATACAGGACCGTGACTTTGAGTCCTGAACTGTCGTGAGCCCAAAATGAACAAACGGGATTCCCTCCCGGGACGTTCGGGGACGTCTACAGTTTCTGGCGACTCTGCTGGGGATTTAGAGAACTTGACTCGAACTAATGATATCTTGTTTTGACTACACTTATGTGTTTCTTTGCATTGCATTTGCATTGGTGCGCCTAGGACACCGTGTTTGCCATCTGCTATTCCTGAGCGGTTTGCCAGAGGCTGCGTGCCATAAGGCTTACCAGTTACGGGCTCTGCCAGTATGGAAACACAAACCCCGGTTTTACCGAGGCACCCTTTTGACCATTCGATCTAGTGCATATCGAAATCCATAGTGACCATTCCAACCTAGGACAGGTTGCTTACCCGATTTTAGGTTGTTTGAAGCCGCTGCGTGCGTAGTGAAACCCTAGCTCCTGACAAAATAGGACAAGGAAACCCTACCCCAACATAGGGGTGTTTTGACTCTCACTTATCTGTTATATGCTTTTAGAGTACGTCTCTACAGGAATGCATGTATCAGTTTGCGAGTTTGAGCATCAGGGCCTGCGGGCATCAGTTCAGTTATTTTGGGAATCAGTTATCTGCGGGTATCAGATTCAGTTTTCGGGGACAGTGATTCAGGGATAATGATCAGTGTTGAAGGATAGTGTGTATTCAGCTTATCGACTGTGTGTTGTTACGCCCAACTGTGTGTTGTGTGTTTATTTTAAGCTGTTATGCTGTCCGTTTGTCTGGTTATTTATTTCCTTATTGCTTTATTTATCTTTTGCTAGGGCAGTTTTAGCACAATTGCTTCAGACCAAGCAGATATTCCCCAAGCACTCTGGACAAGAGGTCGTCGACTCAATCGATCTGAGGATCTGGTTGACGGACAGCCAGTGTTTCACTGTCTACCCCCGGTTGTCAGACAAAGGCCGAGAAGGCGTAGTGTGTCTGAACAGAGGTTACCAGAGCAGTGGTCTACCCTAGCAGCGAACAGTCGGGCTGAGGTCTTAGTTTCTGCCATAGAGATGCACATACCAGTCAGTCAGCAAGATCAGCAGAATATGGCCGGGATGGAAGAAATGATGCGACAGCTACAAGAGAGTATGAAGCAAATGTAGGAGGACGCTGTCCGCCAAGCGGAGTTCTCTAAACAGCAGGCCACAATCATGGCCCAGCAGGCTGAGCTCATCACTAGACTCCAGCAGCAAGCCGGAACATCAACCTCACACCCAGCTCCTCCTCCACCAGGGGTCCCCGTTACCCGAGCAAACACCAACTGTCCAGAATGTCCTGCCAAACATCCAAAACACCTTGCCAAATGTCCAGAACATCCAGGAGGACACAGACCTTCCAACGGGGCCAGCTCCGCCCCCGCTTCCACCTCAACTGTCCAAGGCACATACGCCTATCAACCACCCGGACTCTCTCTTCGAGTTCGAAATAGACCCAACAGCATTGAAATTGAGCAAGCTCGAGAAGCTGTTCAAAAAGTCCCAAGGGGTAAAGGCTATTTCGGATATCGAGGACGGATATACCGATGTGGCTGTGACGCTGCCGGAGAGGTCCAAGATGTCGCAAATCGATCGCTTCGACGGATTTGGGGATCCCATGGTCCACCTCCGACTCTTCTCAGATATACTACGGCCAATGGGCCTCACCAGACCGCAGAAGCTTTCGCTGTTCGGCCGGACCCTGTCGGGTGTAGCCGCTATCTGGTACGCGAAGTTAGAGGATGACGTCAAGCGAAGTTGGGATGAGATGGCTGAGGCCTTGTCGCGCAATACTCTTACAACACCCAAATCGAGATTACAACACGCGACCTCGAAATAACAAGGCAGGAGCCCAAAAAGAGTTTCTCGGATTTCGTGACCAAGTGGAGGGCGAAGGCCTCAATGATGACTTTAAGGCCCACTGATAAGGACCAGATTCGGATGATTGTGGGCAATCTCCAGCCAAAATTGATGCAAAAAATGATTGTACTCCCCTTCCCCACTTTTTCGGATCTGCACGAGATAGGGGTACAAATTGAAGATGCAATGAAACAGGGTCTGATCGACCAAGATAGGGAGCAGCCCAGAAGAACCTTTAATCGCAACAACAATGCAGGCCCAAGTGGCGCTGCGACTACAAGAGCTTCGGAGGTGAGCATGGTCACCACCATTCCCCCTCCCCTTCCAAGGCCCATGGCAGCCACACCTTTCTCCGGTGCATCTGGGAGCAATATGCAGACCACCAAATACCAACCCAGAGGCCAAAGAACCTTTACGCCTTTATATATGCCCCTGTCCAAGGCTCTGGGGGTATTAATCAGGAAAAGGGATTTGAAGCCCCTGGTGCCGAGGTCACTACCAAATCTACTCCCTCCCTCTCATGACCCAGCAAAATACTGCGCATATCACCAACAACATGGTCACGACACTGACCATTGTTTTAGATTGCGTCACGAGATTCAGGACCTCATTGACAAACAGGTGATTGCGCCTCCAGAAAAACCCAATGTCACAACAAACCCTCTCCCACCGCATAACCAAGCTCCCCCTCCCAACAGAATCAACTTTATCCAGACTGGGGTCGTGTCTTACGATCCTAGTATCTATATCACCCCATCCCACCTACCTAAGCCGGAGGTGCTCCTTCCTGACTGCGTTGATTCTTTGTGCATGTTGGACATCTCCAGAACCTAACCCGAGCCAATGATGGTGACTGGCAAAGATAGAACAGAGGAGATTTCAGAAGAGGATGGAATTGTTCAAACAGGGTTTGAGCAATCTGGGAGTGTCGCTGGGGAAGCCTACGATCCGAGTGAGTACATCTTGTCAGCAGGCCAGGCTGGGCCAAGTGTAGAATTGTTGGAGAGGGCAGAGCTGTGTGCAATCCAGGGGGGATAGATTTGAGCAGAAGGGAGATAATTTGACGGCTGTAGAAGAAGACTTCGCCAACCTCCAATTTTTCAATGACGAGGATCCAGGGGACGCCACAGTCAACTGGTTTGATTATGAGGAATCGGCAGAGGCTACCGGGTGGCTGGATGATCAACCAGATGTTATGGAAGAATTCCAATCAAAATAGGGCCCGGCAGGGGCGAGAATATCAGCTGTGGCCAGAAGGGCAGGAAGTCAGAATGAATTGTTCGAGAGCGCCGGTACTAAGGATTTCGCTCAGGATTTGGGTATTGTGAATGCAGGGGGAGCTGAACAACAACTTGCACCAACACAGGTGGAACAAGAAAGGTTTTGGGATTCCGAGAGAATCAGGAAAGCCAAGGCCCCCGAGGAGATTGGAAGTGCTGTGTGCATGGAACAGAATATGCTGCGAGCATGTTGGCCGAAGGTACTGCAAGTGTCTGTCAGCTGCCGATGGAATGTGGTGGGAGGACGATGATTTATGTCTTGCCCACACAGATGAAGATTGGGGAAACCATCATCCAGACGACACCTGGTATATTGGTGAGGTCGATCATATGACGAGAAGCGGGCGGTATTTCAAGCCCCCACACCTGGACCAACCAGAGGCATCTGGGAAGGATAAGGAAACTAAAAAACAGAAAGAGAAGCAAATCGAAGAAGAAGCTGTACTGAAGCAGCTGAAGAAGATACAAGCAGACATCTCCATCTGGGGACTGCTTATGGCATCACGAGTGCACAGACAGGCTGTTCTATCTGCTATGGACAAGGCCAAACTCTCTATAGATACCACACCAGAGCAGCTAGTTGGACTAGTCTTTCCAGGAGGAGCTACCCCGATGATGACTTTCTCTGATAAGGAACTACCACCTGAGGGTACGAACCATAATAGGCCACTCTACATCTCTGTGGAGTGTAGAAATAAATGGATACCCGTGGTACTCGTTGACACAGGGTCCGCAATCAACGTCTGCCCGGCAAGGACAGCCTATGCCATCGGTTTAAAGAACGCCGACTTTGTACCAATAGCCCAGGTGATTCGGGCGTATGACAACACGAGCCGGGAAGTAATGGGGATGGTAAAAATCCAGACCAAGGTTGGGCCAGGACAACATGAGATAGACTTCCATGTCTTAGAAGTTCCGGCAACCTTCAATCTGCTTTTGAGGCGGCCGTGGTTGCACCAGGTGAAGGCCATCTCATCCACTCTGCATCAGATGGTGAAATACCCCTATGGAAAGGGAGTAACCATTGTTTTCGGGAATTCATCGATCCATCCACCTCCAGAGGTATCTACACCAGTCCTAGAAATTGAGCACGGCATGGAGGACGTGTTTATGTTAGGTTTTACCTTAGCTGAGGCTCGGGTTGTGTAGAACATCATGGCTATTAATGAGGGAGTGTATGTCAGTGCTCAATCTGTATACCTCATGAACAAGCTTCAACACATCCCCGGGATGGGATTGGGAAAGAGCGGCCGGAAGGGTGTCGCAGCATTGGCCGAAGTGCCACACAAACCCCATACCTTTGGTTTAGGTTATCAGCCCACCAAAGAAGATTGGATAAGGAAGGGGAAGGAAATGGCTGGGAGAGACAGAGCAAAGCAGGCTGGAAAGCCTTTTGAGCTGATGCATAGGCCCATTCAGGGTACCCTAAACGGACGCTTCGTCCGGAAGGGGGGAGGACTTTCCGTTTTGTGGCTTTCCAGAGCCGTGGCTGAACGCGGAGAGGAAGCGCGTACCAGGTTTTGAGATCTTCTTCGATCTGCAGTTATCCGGGGAGGATGTTGCCGAAGAGCAGACGGACCCATTGGCTGAGGCTGAGCAGAGCAAGAAAGTGCAGTCTGAGGACACCGAACTTGAGATGGGGGTAGCGCTGGCATGTCTACTTTCAAATCCTCCAATCGACCAGAAGTGCTTGGGGGATAACTTCTCGGTATGCGTGATCGGGAATGAAACGGCTGCGGGGCCTACCAGCAACTATTTTGGATGCATCTATCGCACCCTCTTTCATTTGGCAATATGAAGAGGGATTTTTGTCTAGCAGCACCGGGTCAGGTAGTGAGCCAGAATCTGATTCCACCGAGTCTTGTGAGTCGGAATCAGGTTCTAGCTCGACTGAGTCTGAGTCTGGTAATCCTGGGGATGATAACCCGGATGCCACAGTCTTGTCCAGGTCGTCTTTTTTCTTTCTCTTTTGCGTCTACTGTAACCGAGGAATCGGACGATTTGGATGTGCTTAATGAGAATTAAGAAGCTGTGATTTCTGAGTACTTTTCTGTGCCTTTGATTTATTGCATTAACTCAGACTTTCAAAATTTTGATGAAAACGACGAGGACGAAATTCCTCCGGTTTTGCAACGCTTAATTGAACAAGAGCAGGAAAGATTTGTTAAACCGTTAGTTGATGAAATCACTACTATGAATGTTGGTACTGAGGAGGACCCGCGGCTGGTCCAGATCGGGGTCCACGTTGTCTTCGGAAGAACGCGAGCGCTTAGTCGCTTTATTAAAAGATTTCAAAGATGTTTTCGTGTGGTCCTACGAAGACATGCCTGGAATCGATCCTGGGATTGTACAGCATCGGATCCCTCTTGACCCCGAGGCCCGACCTGTTAAACAGAAACTCAGGAGGATCCGCCGGATTGGGCTCTCAAGATTAAGGAAGAGGTCACCAAGCAAATTGACGCAGGTTTCCTGCTGGTATCCGAATACCCGACTTGGTTGGCCAACATCGTCCCGGTGCCGAAGAAGGATGGCAGGATCCGAGTATGCGTGGATTTCAGGGATTTGAACAGAGCCAGTCCAAAGGACGACTTTCCCTTGCCGCATATTGATGAGTTAGTGGACTTCACAGCAGGGCATGCTTTGTTTTCATTCATGGATGGCTTCTCCAGTTACAATCAGATAGTAATGGCACCTGAAGACCGGGAAAAGACTACATTCACCACCCCGTGGGGGACATATTGCTATAGAGTCATACCGTTTGGGCTGAAGAATGCTGGAGCTACTTATCAACAGGCCGCGACCACAATATTGCATGACATGATCCACAAAGAGGTTGACGTGTACGTGGACGACATGATTGTCAAGTCCAAAGATAGAGAGGGCCACTACACCGCCTTGCAAAAGTTCTTTCAAAGGATCAGAGAGTTTTGGTTGCGGCTGAATCCTCAGAAGTGTACGTTCGGTGTTACAGCGGGAAAAATGCTGGAGTTTCTGATTACACAGAGAGGCATCGAAGTCGACCCTTCCAAAATCAAGGCCATCTTAGAAATGCCACCACTAAGGACTGGAAAGGAGGTGCGAGGCTTTCTGGGTAAAGTGCAATTCATAAGATGGTTTATCTCAAAATTAACCTTGACTTGTGAACCATTTTTTGGTCTTCTGAAGAAAGGTAAGAAATTCCAATGGGACGGCCGATGCCAAGCTGCTTTTGAACAGATCAAGGAATACTTACAGAACCCGCCCGTGTTGTCACCACCAGAGCCGGGGAAACCGTTGATATTGTACCTTTCAGTAACTGAGACTACAATGGGCTGCATGCTCGCGCAAGAATCAGAGGACAAAGTGGAGAGAGCCATCTACTATCCGAGCAAGAAGATGCTAGAGTATGAGACTCGCTACACACCATTGGACAAGGCTTGCTTAGCTTTGGTATGGGCTACCAGGAAGCTGCGACACTACCTGTTAGCTCACTCCGTAATGTTGGTTTCACGACTCGATCCCATCAAATATCTTTTCGAGAAACCAGCACTTACGGGTAGGCTAGCTCGTTGGTTGCTGTTGCTCTCCGAATTCGATTTGAAATATGTGACACGCAAGTCAGTTAAGGGAAGACCAGTAGCAGAATTCTTAGCAGATCATCCAGCGGAAGGGGGTGAAGTAGTTGAGTACTTATTCCCAGACGAAGCCATTCTGCACATCGACAATGAAACTTAGACGATGTACTTTGATGGAGCGTCAAATCAGTATGGGTATGGGATAGGAGTGTTGCTAATAGCACCCGACAATTCTCGTATCCCTCTAGCCTTCAAACTCCGGTTCAAAGTCTTGAACAACGAAGCAGAATATGAGGCATGCATTGCTGGTCTAGAAGCAACCCTGGAACTAGGGGCAAGACGGTTGGACGTCATCGGGACTCAAACCTTGTTGTGTCTCAAGCAAAAGGAGACTGGAAAGTCAAAGAAGAAAAGATGATTATGTATCACCAGACCTTGGACTTGTTAATTCCTCGGTTTGAGAAGCTAAACTTTGCTCATCTACTAAGAGAGAACAACAGGTTCGCAGATTCTTTAGCAACTCTATCTTCCATGATAGATATCCCGTTTGGAGTCCGGATGCTTGCAGTCATCATTGACCAGAAATTTGCGACAGCCTACGAGTCGATTGCTGCTATAGATGAGGTTCAGGACGAAAACCCCTGGTACCACGATATTTGGAATTTCTTGGAGAATGAAGCATATCCGCCAGGGGTAAATGCCAAGGATAAAAGGGCAATCAGAAGAATGGCCATTCAATTCATCATCTGTGGGGGTAAGCTGTATAAGAGAGGTCATCTGGGAATGCATAAGCTGTATGTTGATGCCGAAGAATCAAAGCGTCTAATGGAGGCCATCCATGGAGGGGAATGCGGTGCGCACATGAATGGAGTAATGCTAGCATGGAAGATCCTCAGACAGGGTTACTACTGGTCCACCATGGAGGAGGATTGTATCGGTTGTGTTCAGCGATGCCACAAGTGTCAAATTCATGCAAATCGCATGAACATTCCGCCGTCGAAGCTGTACAATATGACTACGCCATGGCCATTTTCAGTATGGGGAATTGATGCGATCGGGGCTGTCACTCCGAAGGGGTCGAATGGGCATGAGTTCATCCTGGTCGCGATAGATTATTTTACGAAGTGGGTTGAGGCCCAATCCTATGTGGTGTTGAAGGCTTCACATGTTGCGAAGTTTATCAGAAATAACATCATCTGTCGCTACGGAGTCCCAAACGAGATAATTTCAGATAACGGTTCCCATTTCAAGAAGGAAGTGATTGACTTGTTGGAAAAATATAATGTGGCTTTTCATAAGTCATCTACCTATCGGCCGCAAACCAATGGAGTGGTTGAGGCCGCCAACAAGAATATCAAACACATATTGCAGAAGATGGTGGAAACCTACCGGGACTGGCCAGATAAGCTGCCGTTTGCTCTGTAGGGCTACCGGACTTCAATCAGAACTTCTACTGGGGTGACTCCGTATTCATTAGTTTATGGGATGGAGGCCGTTCTACCTATCGAAATTAAGGTACCGTCTTTGCGAGTATTGGCTGAGTGTCAAATAGCCGAGGCAGATTGGCAGCAGAGCAGATTTGAGAAACTCATGCTCTTTGATGAGAGGAGACTGAAAGCACTGTACCATGTTCAAGGTTATCAGCGCAGAATTGCCTGGGCTTTCAACAAGAAAGTTAAGTCCAGGAATCTAAAGGAAGGAGATTTGGTGCTCAAGGACAACCGAGCTCCCATCTACGATCCAAGGGGCAAGTTCAGACCCAATTGGACTGGTCCCTACATCATTAAGTCTATCTAGTCAGGTGGAGCTGTGGTTCTGATGGATCTAGATGGCCTAGAGTTCTCACAACCGATCAATATGGACAAGTTGAAGAAATATTACTCTTGAGAGGCTCGCTAGGCTGAAAACCCGAAAGGGAGACCTAGGCAAAACTCAGAGCACAAAAAATTTGAAATTATAAAAACTGAGCTCGCAAGGTTGAAAACCCGCAAAGGGCGGCCTTGGCAAAAGTTAGAGCGTAAAAGGAGAGTGAAAATACCCGAGTGAACCTGAGCCTGAACTACGTAAGGCTTGATTCCCACCTTTGGGATACGTAGGCAACTTCATCCTGAAGTTCAGCCATAAACTTTTTTCCCCAATCAACTTTGTCCATTTGATCATCTCGGCCATCTTCGTCTATTCAGCATTCAAAAGTTTGGTTATGATCTCCGGTGCAGTGCTTTCAGACTAGGGGCAACTTTCCAGTTGCAGGGGTTCGGGGTTGTGCATCTCAGTGACAGATCTCAGGCGTGTCCAGTTCTGATCCATATCGAAAATGGTTTTGAAAAGTTTTAATAAAAGTTGACTTTGTTCAAATTAATCTTTTACAACTAAGACCATTTTTGGACCAAAGCGGAAAATTTTCAGTACCCACAACCTTCAATTTCATTGATTTCAAAACAGAGTTTTCTGCTCTTGCATACAAATTGAAGTTGCTTTTTATTACATTCATAAAGAAAACTTGAAAGTACTGATAAAGCAATAAATCCGAGGCATAGATAAGTCAGGTGTCCTTGCGCCCCCTCCCAGAGCTGGTCGAAGCCTCTGATGCCAAGCTGGGCCCAACCTGTGCCTCTTCATTGAGCCAATCCAAGCACTCGTCAGACAAAGTGCAACTGAAAGTGGGAGCGGGGGCCAAGAGCTCTCTAGTCCTCCATGCTGTAGCATACCGGACAAGTTGTGCGCCTCGAACCAGGAATGCGGCAGGGTACTCTATCCCCTCTGGCGGGCAAGTCTGATCGTGACCGAACTAGCGTTGGAACCGGAACGGAAAGTAGAATACACAGTGGGTCAGACCAATCAACTGGATCCCGGTCTGCCGGGACATGCCGTAGCTCATTGCCGGGAGATTGAGCTAAGGACAGCGCCAAGCAATGCGATCTGCAGACAAATTGCACATCCAGTCGAACTACCATCCCTCATCAAGGGCATCGACTAAGCGTTGTCGAAAGAAGTAGCCGCGAGCTGAGTAGGCTGGGCAAGAGTCCACAACCTGCAATTTATCCATCAACCATACCTGGGGAGGGATGAAAAATGAGAGAATAAAGAATAGAGAGATATACGATGAGAGAAAAGTAAGGAAAGGGTTTTGTGAGGAAAAAAAAAAAAAAAAAATCGAGCCTGAGGGCCGAGTGATGTGAGCAATACACATGTGAGATTGGGTGGGAAACATTACCTGCAGCAGTAGTGGACTCCCCGCGAACCTGGTCGTCTCCTGGCGATGGAAAGCATCTAAGCCCATCAGTGTCTCGGCCAATGTCATGGCAATGCAGCTCTTTCCTTCTTTCAAGCCTTGAGCAACTTCAATCAGACGAATGCTAGATCCACTAAAGCCTGGGGCAAGCAAAAAGTGAGATAGCATGCACAAGCAAAGGGCGTGTTGCCAAAAACCTTACCAATAATGGTTGCCGCGGTCACCGGCATCAGAAAAGCAATGAATCAAGCCGAGGATGTCCAGTTCCCCGTTGCAGATCAGAGACCGAGCGTTATGCATGGTGAGCCCACACATCCGCCCTAAAGCTTGGCGTGGCCGAAGCGAAACTGAGGTAAAATTTCTTCATGGCGTTCAGATTCCATCAAAACTTGAAAATCTTCGAAAGTTGACATACCTCTTGCCCGCCGAAGCTAAAAACATGTGTTACCGGGGTTCCAAAACCTCGCCGCGGCATGAAGGAAAGGGAGGTGCAGCGGAGTACGGCTCAGCGTGAATAGTGCATTCAAGTCGAAGCCCCGGAAGTTTAACTTTTTCGAGCTATCTAGAGAAGCGATCCAAGCTGTGAGATTTTCGACGAGAAACG
This sequence comes from Camellia granthamiana, assembly GCA_036172215.1. Classification (NCBI taxonomy): domain Eukaryota; kingdom Viridiplantae; phylum Streptophyta; class Magnoliopsida; order Ericales; family Theaceae; genus Camellia; species Camellia granthamiana. Next base: position 121,709,475 of record CM069907.1, read on the forward strand.
CCTCTATTTTGGTGCAAAACTGAGATGAAATGAATCAACCATGAGGCTAGGACTTTTAAAGAGGATAAGACACTGTTCGGGGGACACGTGTCGAAAATTTGGTGGCTGCTGGGCTAGGTGGGTCGGCCGGCCGCCTTTTCTGGTAGGCCGACCACCCCTCTCCCCTCCAATGCAAAAAGCTGGTCAGCCAGCTCCCAAAGGTGGTCGGCCATGCTGCAAAGTGTGTCTTTGGTCCTGTTCTACCCTTTAGAAGAAAGTTCCTAGCATTACCATGCATCGGAAGTTGTCGAAGACCTCCATTTCCCTCTGTTTCGGATGCATTCCGTCACCCAGATCGTCCGAAATACACTTTGTTTATAGAGTTGTTGTCAAGTCTTGCTTGTCGAGTTGTTATTAAGTCTTGCATATCGAGTTGTTGTTTTGCTTATCGAGTTGTTGCTTCATCTGTCGAGCTGTTTTTGTTTACCAAATCTTGTTTATCAAGGTTGTCAGGCTTTGTATTTTGAGTCGTTACTCTTCGTTTAAATCAACATTGTTGTGTCTTTCTTATCGAGTTGTAAACTTGCTAAGATTCCGTTATTTCTTAGTGAGTTAAGTTGTTCAATTTGTTGTGTCGGTTCACTACCTGCCTTGGCAAATACACAATGCACATTTCCATTCAATCTCATTTTCGTGCAAGATGATGCGATACGATGCTAAGAACATAAAACACAACACTTTTTTCAAAAGCTGTTTCATTCCATCATGCTTCCTTTGTTACAACATTTTTTACAACAAGGGTACAAGTTTTACAGAAAATAAAACTGCCTAATAATGTACAATGTGCTACAACTACTAGTACAAAAGGAAAATAAAGCAGGGAACAGCTATCAATGCTCTCAAGAGCAGGAATAAGAGGCCCTCTTCGTCCTCTTCTGCGGAACAGCCTCTGCACCATCACCACCATCAACATCGTCTGAGTCGGGGCTGCCATCCTCGGAACCCTCCTCAGCTTCATCTTCACTACCAGAACTGGAGTCGGAGCCACCTTCTCTGTCAGCAGATGTCTCTGACTGACGATCTACAACTTCCTCCTCCTCGCTGGCCTCTTCCTCCATAATGTGTGCTCTGCGTCTGCGAGACGACTCCCCTCCCCTGACTCCTCGAGAAGGCCTAGATGGTCCAGCCCCTCGAGAAGGCCTAGATGGTCCGGCTCCTCAAGAAGGCCTAGATGGTTCGGCTCCTCAGGAAGGCCTGGATGGCCCGGCCTGTGGCTGAGTATATACCGGAGGCATCTGAAAATGAAGAATGCAATTTGAATACATCAGCCAAAATATGTATATCAGATGAAGATGCAAGAAAACTACATGAAGTGGGTGCATGCTGGTACAGTATGTAAATGTGGTGTGAGTCAGATGTGCTCTAACATATACAGTCAACTAATGCAGTAAGATATTCAAGATCAACATGTCATCAGAAGTATGATAAGGCGAGAAAGCTAAAGAGTACCTGGACACCGAGGATGGATAACTGCGCCTCTCGCCGTAGGACCATGCCCTCGAGCGAGGCTACCAATCCGAGCATCTCATCCATATACTCGACGGGAGGCTGCAAATGCAAATGCAAGTTCATCAGTAAATGAATGAATGTCCGAGTATCGGAGTGATAAATCAAAGCTGTAAAGAATACCGGTGGCGAGTCGGGGTCTCTGACAAATCGATGATCAAGCATCGGAGGCTCTATCGGGATCGGGTAGGAAGTCCCATATCACCATCCCGTCAACTCAGTCGGGATATCTGGCCATCCAGGGTGATGATAAGTCGGAGGAATCGGGGGAACCAATCCACCCCCACCTCTAGATGTGCCAGCCCTGCTGGTGGAAGGGACATCTGCAGTTCGAGCCCAGCTCGATGAGGGCATACCAGCAGATCTCCTCGTCGGAGTACGGACTCCCGTCAATGGAGGCATCAAGTATGTGTGACGGTAGGTCGCGTACTCCCCCTGCTCCAAATGTAGTAATGCATCGGTACCTTGCATAGCACTAGCGACCTCCTGGGAAGGCAGCCTATCAGCGGTCCGCATGTCGTCTGGAGGTGCTGAGGGAATGTCCTGAGCAGGGTAGCCCCATATTTGGCGCAAGAAGCGATCCCCTAAAAACCAGGCCCTGCCAACTGGCCCCTCGAATAGGATCCTATACCAAGAGGCACCCCATGCTCCGGCAAAATGAAATCGAAGGTCTCTACCCAAAGGCGCCCAGGGCTGCCACGTGATCTGCGGATAACCAATGCATAAGCCGATCAACAATTGGGAATGTGCAAGACAAAATCAAAGATTGGAAACATGAAGAACTGAGAGTTCTGAAATACCTCTGACGGCCGCACTGTATCAAAGTACTGCCGTAGGTAGAGGAGAGACTCTCGAGGTCTCGGCCGGTACTGGCCCTCGAATACAAGTGAGTAAGGGGTCATGAGGGGCACCTCCACCTCCAGCTTTGGGGCTAGCGTCGGGAAGTACGTGTAGATCCATAGCTGTGGAAAACAGAGTAGTAGCCATCAGAATACAGAATCCTGAGTGCAGAATGTAAATACAAAATACTGAGAGCAAAGTGCAAGGTACAGAGTGTAAAGTGCGCCATGTGTGCAATGTACAAATAATGAGAAGCAGAAATGTAAATCAAGAGGCCAGAAAGTACCTCCCAGGCCCTCCAATAGCCGCCGACTATGTTCCCCCGTCCGCGGGAGGTCGCGCTCATATAGCAATAGAGGGTAGCCAGGCTGGCGCCACCCTAATCATATCGGCTGACCTGTGATAGGTCCACTAGAGCACTCAACAGATAGAGCCCGACAGTGTTCCCCCTATCGGCGAACAGAGTGGTCCCGAAGAGGAACATCAGAGATCTGCGGGTGTACTGTGCTACCTCCTCAGAAGTCTCAAGCTCCATCTCCACCCTCCTGAAATGTGAAGAGAACCAGGTATATCGGACTCTGCCCGAAGATCTGTCAACTGGTGGGCGAGCTCCCAGTAAGTAGATCCAGGCGGCCTCCCACTGGTCCATGTCCTCGTCATATAGGATTGCCCAGCCCCTCACATCAAGGCCTGTCAATACAGCGAAGTCAAACGGGGTCATAGTCATGTCCCCGGTAGCAGAGAAATGGAAAGAGTTGGTGGTGTCCCACCATCTCTCTACTAAGGCACCAATCAGCGTCCTACTAGCAGGACAGCGAGATATCCCAGTACAGAAGGGCCCAAACCCTGCCACGTCAACCAAATCCCGGACAACCTCCGGGAGCTCTGCATACCACTCTCTCGCCACAATGGAGCCATATCCTCACGCAGCACGAGAAGTCACCTGCATTCAGGATGAACACATGTATTCAGTTTTAGAATGAAATGTATAAGCTGCGTGCAAATGAAATGAATAAGCTGCGTGCAAATGAAATGTACGAGCTGTGTGCAAAATCAAATCAGATACAGAATCTGGGCTGTGTGTTCAGAAAATTCAAAATATGAGCCGTGTGTTCAGAATTCAAGCGTTTGGGCTGCGTGTTCAACTCTCAATCAGTGTGTGCTGTGGGTTCACCTCAACAACGAGCTGTGTGTTCGACATCAAGTGTTTGGGCTGTGTGTTCAACCCTCAATCAGTGTGAGCTGTGAGTTCACCTCAACAATGAGCCGTGTGTTCAGAATTCAAGTGTTTGGGCTGCGTGTTCAACTCTCAATCAGTGTGTGCTGTGAGTTCACCTCAACAATGAGCTGTGTGTTCAGAATTCAGGTGTTTGGGCTGCGTGTTCAACTCTCAATCAGTGTGTGCTGTGTGTTCACCTCAACAATGAGCTGTGTGTTCAGAATTCAAGTGTTTGGGCTGCGTGTTCAACTCTCGACCAGTGTGCGCTGTGTGTTCACCTCAAATTCGAGCTGCGTGTTCAGAAAATTCGAAGTTTGGGCTGTGCGTTCGACTTTCAACAAGTGTGTGCTACATGTTCACAATCAATTTATGGGCTGCGTGTTCAGAAATTCAAGTGATCGAGCTGTGTGTTCAAAATGCAAACGAAACGCTATGTCATAGGCTAAATGTTCAGAATGAGTTGTGTGCTTGAGTGAGCAGATAAACATAGCGAAAGCATGAAATGCATGGAAAATGTAGGTTACAACGCAGAAAATATGAAAGCGAGGAACATACCTCCTGTGCCTGATGGGAGAGGTGGGACTCCGGCTCCCGCAGTAAAAGATCCGCCGGTGCTCAATCATCGAAATCAGTAAAATGATAAAAAACTGCCTGAGGGAGAACATGTGTCGGAGGGTCGTACCTCTCAGGAATAAATGGTCGAACCCTCGGAGGCAGAGCCATAATATCTGGATCCTCTCCGGCGCCTGGAGGACCTCCACCCTAAGGAAAGTGACCGGCCATTTCGAAAAATCTACAAAAAGTAGCAAAAATGAGCAAAATGAGCCAAAATTGGAAAAAGTCAACTCTCAGGAAATGAAAAAGTCAACAAAAGTCAACTCCCGAGAAAATCTTCCAAATGTTGAGACAAACTCACCTCAAGTGGCGAAAATGAGAAAAGAAGCACCGAAATCAAAATTTAATCGGTTCAAAGTGTTGAAAACTGAAAGATTTCGCGAAACAACCTTGCGTGGGGCGTTGGAAAACGCATATGGAGCACAGATCTGAGAGGGAAAATGCTCTAGGAAGGTAGAGGGACTGATTTCAGAGTTAGAGTTGTGAGGAAAAGGTGTTTGGCCGAGTGGATTTAAAGTAATGAGAGCAAAAGGACCAAACTGCCCCGGATTTGGGCTAGGTGGTCGGCCGGCCACCTTTTCTGGCAGGCCGACCACCCCTCTCCCTCAAACTTGGTCGGTGGCCTCCCCTTTGGACCAAACATGGTCGGAAGCATTCCCAAGGTGACCTCCAAGGTCTCTGCAAATTTTGGTGATGATTGGAGCCCCCGGCACCCGAGAAAGTACAAAGAAAGTGCACTTTTCATCGCGAAATTTATCCGCGGGAACTTCAACTCCAACTTTCGATGCGTGCTTCATCGTTACTCATCAAAATCAAGATGTATCCTTTTTGACTACATCGCGACCCCTCCGGGAGGTAAACCGGAGGTCGCATCGTCAAAAAACCTGTATTTCTTTGCTCGTCATTTTGTGACAAACATGCATTCGAGTTTACACTTGTTCTACATTGTTGTGCACATCACTTGCATTCTCATGCACACCACTTGCACTGTTGTGCACGTTTCACGGGTATTGTCATACCCCCATGCTTAACCTTGCGTTGTCACGCGCGTTTCCTCTCGCATTGCGAGGCACTCATCCATCGACACCGTGTTTGTCTGCATTCGATATCATTCTGAACATATGTTGCTAACTATGTTGTACTTGTTGAGTTTCTTTCTTTTGCAGGCACGATATTGTATGTACGGTTCATTTGAGGCTGGTGCGACCAGATGAACCGCGCAGGTATTATATCTTCTCTATGTGAGACGTGGCGAGAATTGAATAATTCTTCGCATTTTAACTGCATGAAATGTAGTTTTACTTTGCATTCTTGCTTAAAACTGTTGCATCTATTGTGAATATTTGCTTCATTACAGCTTGTTGCTTCGCATGATCATTGAGTTACATCCGGCTTTGTGCATATCACTTTGCATTTTGCCCCCTGCCTGCGGGCATGCCTGCGGGCATGCCTGCGGGCACATCTTTCTGTTCGTCTCGCCTATTTGTCTAAGTCTTCGGCGTTGTCAAAAATGGGTCGTCTCTGGGCTTTGACATTCACTCCCGTCACTCCTTGACTTCCGAGTTCTGTCAAAGAGGGGCAACTGTAGACACCCCATTTTTGACTGACCTTAAGACTCAGACGTCATCGATTGAGCGCTTGGTGATGTTGCATATTGTGCTCGTTCTGAGGTTGCGGAGTCACGGCTGCGAGCCTTGCCTCCGGACTTCCGGACTCTTTTGTGCTTTGCCTTGGTTTGCGAACCAGGCTCTGTTTTCTTTGTTTTCTCTTCCCGAAGGGAGGGAGAGGTCTCGTAGATCATCTCTCAGTGGCCGTAGGCTACGTTTCATGGTCGTAGGCCATTTTTCCCGTTTGGAGCTCGGTTTCTGGTTTTCGGAGCCGTCGGCCATGTGTCTCGGTTTGGGACCGCTTAACTACCTCCGTTTGCTCCGGTTTTTGGCACACACCTTGTTTCCTCTCTTTTGAGGGACACTATGGCCCGAGAGACCAACTCCGTGGTCGAACGCCACTTCCGGTGCCTAACAGCCTGTTTTCGGGGCCTCGAACTGCGTGTTTCGGCCCCCGAACCTTCGTTTTGCATCCGTCTTGGTCCATTTTTGGCAGGGACCTTACTTTCATTGTTAGAAAGGTTGTAGGAGGGTGGGAGACCAGCAATTTTTCTGAAAAACCAGTTTTATTTCTTCATCGCTCTTCATCGCCCGGTTTTCTTCACTAGGAAGCTAGTTTTTCCCACTCCCATGCCACTTTTTCTGATTTTCCACCACATCATTGTGTTGTACACACCTGGGAGGCCACCAATATGGGTAGGCCGACCAGCAATTGTTCTTGACCCTTTTAAACCCCTCTAAAAAGCTGGTTTTTCTCTCTCCGGTTCACATTTTTTGGGTTTTGACCATACAGCTGTGTTGCACTCATCTGGGAGGCCATCTTTTTGGGGTGGCCGACCAGCAATTCTTGTTGACCCCTTTGACCCCTGGTCGGCCGACCAGGGGAGGTGGTCGGCCGGCCATCTGGCCCTTTTGAACCTGGCCGGCCATTTTTGTCCCTCCTGGTGCATTCCAGCTGTGCCAGCTGTTTTGCACTAGACCCTCTGTCCGAGGGTCTATCCTTTTGGAGGGCCATTTGAATTGGTTTTTCCCCCTTTTTTTTTTTGGCTTCTCTCCTCTATAAAGCCAACACTTGAGCTTCATTTCTAAGGGTTAGAAAATCAGCTGGGGCATTGGTATACAATCCTCCATATCTCTCTCATTCAAGCTTCAAAACACCCTCGACCTTGCACCATTTACACACCAACTCATAGCCTACCACCTCCACACTCCATTCCAGCAACTTGGAGGCCATTTGCAGAGGTGGAAAGCTCAGAATCTTGGACCAAAAGCTGCTGGAAATCTGCTCTTCAAGGGTGAGTCCCTATTTCCCCTTTTCTTGCCCTATTTTGCATGATTGATTAGCCTTATTTGCAAGCATTTCTGGGCTTCGACCTGAACTGAAAATAGTCTTATTTTGAGCTTATCTTCATGTTTCATCAAGAACTTTTTTTTTGTTTGAGGTCTTCTACTCCCCCTTTGTGCTTTATCTCTCTTTTAGGGCTTATCTTGCATAATATAATAGCTTTATTTGTGAGCATTTTTGGGCTTCGAGCCAAACTGTAAAGTGTCTTATTTTGAGCCCCTCTTCAACTTTGTTGAAGGGCTCTATGCTGTTTGAGGCCATCTGCTGCCGCTTGCCCTCTATCTCTCTTTTAGGGTTATTTTTGTGTCATGTTTTAGCCCTACTTGTGAATATTTTTGAGCCTTGATATAAACTGGAAAAAGTCTTTTTTTGGCCTCCTCTTTGAGTTTGTTTAAGGTCTCTTCTCTGTTTGGGGTCATCTTCCCCCCTATGCATGCTTCATTCCTTCATGATTAGGGCTATGCATTACAGCACTTGCATTGGCCATGGTTTGGCCTTTTAGCCACTGAAATCTAGTGGATTTTCAGTGGCTTAGGTGTATTCTTGAAGGCCAAAATCAGAGGGGGGTGACCCCCTCTCTCCTTGTCTTGTTTGGTGGCCTTCTTGGCCTTCCAAAGGACCCCCATTTTGCATGCATTGAAGTCACTTTCCAGGCCTCATCCTGGGGGTTTTAAGGTCTACCTTGGCTCTGTCCAAGGCCCTTTTGGTCATATTTTATGTCTATGTTGCATGTGTAGAGAAATCCCATTCAAGGCCTTTCAAAGAGGCCTTCCTTTGCATGTTTCCGAGACTGATTTCAGGGCCCATTTTGTGAGTTTTAGGGCTGTCATATTCCATTTCCAGAGGTGGTCTTGCCATGTTACATGTCTATCTTGTATGTGCTTAATAACTCCTTGCATGGCCCTCTAAAGGAGCTCATCATTTTTGCACATGTTGGCTACATTTCAGTGATTATTTGGGCATATTTTCACATGTTTTGTTCACTGATTTTTTCTGGTTTGATGAGTTCTCATGTCCTTCATATACATGCCATGTAAACCATGTTTGCTAGTCAAAGTTGCATGCTATTTTAGTCCATCATGCTAGCATCTTTTGGTCATGCTTTGAACTAGAAATGTTCATGTTTTGGCACTGCCTTGGCTCTGTCTTTGTGCTTCATAGTCAAATAATGCATGCTTTGTATGGCTATAAGTCAATACATGTGCCTAGTTTTGAGTTTCGGGGCTCATCTCATGCATCGGGTGCCATGTTTCCATGTTTCGGGGCCTTTTAGCATCATGTTTCAGTGCTGGAATGTACATGTTTGAATTCCATGCTTCATCCTTGCCATGCCTTGTTAGAGTTACATGCCGTGCCTTAGGTTCGGTCATCGGTTTGCGTGCATGTGTGCACGCATTTCGGTAGTCTCATTTTCATCTTATGGCCACTGATGTGAGTGTGGTTGAGGTCCACTCATGTTGGTGTAAGTCCATCATGCATTGTGTATGTCATCATAGTCTATAGCATTATGTATGCTAGGTTGTATGATTAGAGCATTGTGTATGCCATGTTACATCGAGCATTGTGTATGCCATTTCATAGCATTGCGTATGCTAGGTTGCATGTTAGGATCGCATTCATGCATGTCATGCATATTGCACTGTGTTTGGGATAGGAGTTAGCCCGAGCACGGGAAACGAGGGACGTTTCGTATTCCGAGTGACGGAATGTGTCTCAATTCCCGGTCGCCGACACTCCGGATTATTCATGATGGAGTCTAGGCCTTGTTATGTTTTTCACGTGCATTCATTTCATATTAAGTCGTGCAATTCGACTCCTCGGCCATCATGCATCGAGATGCGTGATTGATGGCACGAGGATCGAGGCAAGCATACATATGTGAAAATACATTACCATGCCCCTTTCTTGCTCTCTGTTGCAGCAAATCAGAAACCGGCAGTCTTTCGGAGCTTCGTGCAATATTCCGGGCTTAATTGTAAACAGAGGCTAATTGGGGCATCGCAATGGATTTTCACGCAAGGCAACTCAAGCATGCATCATTCATCATTCGGAACAGAGCTGAGGCGGTCCATAGATTTGCATGCTAGTTTACTGCTTTTCTAGTTAAATTTGTTAATTAATTAGGGTTTTGTATTTATTCGGACTGTACTATTTATTCGGACTGTATATTATTTATTCGGACCCTCCAAGCAAGGGCAATGTTGTAATAAGTGTGTGTGCATGTGATGTATGTCTTCCAACCCCACGTCTTTCTCCCTTTTATTTACCAGCTTATGATGGTTAGATTAGGGCATGTTTCAATTAGCATACAGTATGATAGCATGTTTGCATTCATTCATCTGTTTTGCATGCACCGGGCTCAGCGCATCATACTCACTGCATTGTATTTCAATTCCGAGTTGAATACATGTTAGCTGTAGCATTTCATATGCCATGTTTAGAATAGCCGAGCCTATCTTAGTTGCATTTTGCATGTGTTGCATTAGGCATTTCTGTATAGTTAGGATCATGCATGGATTTCTAACATAGCTTCTGTTTTGGCTTGGAGTACTCGGTGAGTTTTATGCTTTAGCATCCTTGCATGCGTGTGAGTGACTGCCATGATAGCATGCTTACCATGAGACTATGTGCTTATGTGATATAACTGCCTGAATGCCTGTGGGTAAAAGTTGGGTTATTTGGATTGGAACAATTTATTGACTGTGAGTTTTAAGCCCACTAGATAGTGGCAAAACCATCTTTTCTAAGCCCACCCGAGGGTGGCAAATCCATGTCTTAGCCTACTTGCGGGTAGCACCATCAAACCATTTTCAAAATAAACAAACATGAAATGTGTTGTTCCAATTCAGGCAATCCAGTCTATATTTGTATGCTGTGCGCATCACATAGTAAATCTAGGCTAATAACCGGAATAAGAATGCATAATGTTTTCAAAACTAGATATCATGGTTAGTAGAGGCCGATCTCTGATCGGGCGAGTAGGGGTGCTCACGAAGTGACCTTCCCCAATCGTACCCAAGTTCCCGAGCCGAGGCAACTTTGGTGATGGCGGACACGTGGCCTTAGGCAACAAGTCAGGGTTTCCTAAATTTCCCAAAATAAAATATTTAGGTGGCAACTTTGTATTTGGCAAAGTAGTCCATATTTGGCACTTCTTTCTAAAAATCTGTTTTTCGAAACGATTTGCCGGATTTGGACTTTTTGATGATTCATCGGTCTTGCATTGCACTCTGCGAGATTAGATATAGGACCGTGACTTTGAGTCCTGAACTGTAGTGAGCCCAAAATGAACAAAACGGGATTCCCTCCCGGGACGTTCGGGGACGTCTACACATACGCAATGCAATGGACTAAAATGGCATACACAATGCACATACGAAGGCTATCGTGCGCACATGAAGACTATTAATGATATGATCAAAGCATACACAATGCAGTGGCTAAACATGCAACAACATGAACTAAATGGCGTACACAATGCAAGATGGACTTAAACCAATGTGAGTGGACCTCAGCCACACCCACATCAGTGGCCATACGATGGAAATGAGACAACCGAAACACATGCAAACATGCACGTATGCAAATGACCGATCCTAAGGCACAACATGCAACTCTAACTAGGCATGGCAAAGGATGAAACATGGAATAGAATAGCATAAATTATAGCTCTGAAACAGCATGCAAAGTGGTCCCGAATCATGCAAATATGTCACACAATGCATGCTAGATGGCTCGGATACTGAAACTAGTGAAGTGCGTTACACTAGAGGTACCCAAAGCAATACACCAAAGGCAAAACCAACCCCAAACAGACTCTAGGCAGGTCTGAAACAGTGGGGAAATGGCCTAAAATGATGGCTTGGAATGCAAAGAAATGGAGCTCATCCAATGGTCTGAAAACAAGGCATTCATGGACAACTCTCAAGCACACTTAAGGAGTAGAAAACATGGCAATATGGCATTGATACAAGCTCTGAAATATGATGTATAATGGACCCAAAACATGAACACACCTCAGTATATGCATGGAATGAGCCTCAAAACTCAAAGTTAAGCATTGGTGTTGAACTACAAGCATGCAAAACCAACATCATTCAACCATGAGACCCAAAAACAGAGCTAGGACAGTCCAAAATAAGCACAATATCAGTTTAATGCATGGCCAAAAAGTGCTAAAATCAAGGGTCAACAAAGCATGCAAAGAAAGCTAGGGAACCACGATTTACACTACATGTATATGAAGCACATGAGGGCTCACCAAACCAGCCAAAAATAGAAGTATGCCATGCCAAAATATGCCCAAATATCCATTGCAACTCAGTCAATGCATGCAAGAATGATGAGCCCCTTTAGAGGGCCAACAAGAGGGTTATTCTACACATACATGATAAACACATCAAATGGCAAAACCACCTCTGGACAGAGGTTATGAGGGTCCTAAAACCCACCAAAAAGGCCTTGGAATTAGTCTAGGAAGCATGCAAATAAGAGCCCCTTTGAAAGGTTTTGAATAGGATTGTTCTACACATGCATCAAAGACACAAAATATGGCTAAAAGGGCTCTGGACAGAGTCAAGGCAGACTTTAAAACTCATAAAATAGGGCCTGAAACATGAATTCACAACATGCAAAATGGAGCTCCTTTGGAAGGCCAAGTATGCAAGTAAACAAGACAAGAGGAGGGGGGGACCACCCCCTCCTATTTTGAGCCTCAAAATAGGGTTTTTATCACAAAAAATCCTCTGGATTTCAGTGGTTCAAAGGCTATGAAAATTTTTTTTGAAAGGCCTTGAAAGATGGCTCAAAAGTAAACAAGCTAATGAACAAAAGGGAGAGACAACCCCCTAGCCAAACAAGGCTCAAACCAAGACTTTTAGGGCTGAAAAAAAGAGGGAAAACAAAGGTTTTTGTAGTTCAACACTAACCCAAAAAACACCCCCAAAGTAGTGTGCAAAGATGGTGAAGTAAGTGTGCAAAACAAATACAAAAGAAGAGATGTGCTTACCCTTGTAGCACAGCAGCAAAAGGGGCTCTTTGCTGGTTCAAATGACCTTCCAACAGTCCAAAAATGAGCTCCAAAGGACCTCAGCCCCCTGATATGGAACCTTGATGAAGGAAGTGTATGCAAACAAGATGTATCTCTCTACTTCTATGCACTTCTGTGCACAAAAGGGCAATGGAGAGGGGCTCTAGAGAGAGAGGCAGAGGTTTTTGGTCTGGAAATTCTAGAGAGAGAGGAGTTTTTAGAGAGAGAGTCTCCTAAACTTGCTCAAGAAGTTCTAAGTTCTCAACCCCTTTGAATATGAGATATATAGCTTCATTATATAGCCAAAAGAGAGCTTGGTCGAAATATCTGAGATGGGGACTTGTGCATAACAGCTGGAGGTAAAATATCTAAAAAATCTGATTTTTGACATTGTTGGCCGGCAGGACATCACTGGTGGCCGGCACTGCATCATCAATGGCCAGCAGAGAAAATCTGCTCTGCAGGTCCAACTTCAAATGGGCATATCTCCTTCATCTAGACTCCTTTTTAGGCTATTCTTGTGTCCAAATTGAAGCCCTGGAAGTAAGCTTTCCAATGGTGGTAGCCTTGCATGAAAATTCCAACTGTGCTAAGAGATATCCCTCTTTTAGTGAAAAATGCTCAGTTTCGGCCCAACCGGATTGATGCCGAACTTCCAACAACCATATCTCTCCCATCCAGACTCGGCTCGCGGAGATTCTTGAATGAAAATTGAAGCCCCAGAAGTCTTCTTTCCAACGATGGTGGCCTCATAGCTTAACTCCAAGTACATAGACAGATAAGCCTGATTTGGCGAGGACTGCTCGACTCTCTCTTAGTGATTCATACCCAACTTCTTCCTTAGTTAGGTTTCTTCTCTCTTCTCCTCTTTTCTTCAACTCCAAACCCCTAAACAAGGTGTTTTGAAATATTTTTCAAAGATTTCATCTCTCTTTCATTCATTTCTACTTTGTCCTTGCTCGGTTTATCGAAAAAAGCGCATCATTTGACAAAATGTGAGCCTCGAAACATTTTAGAAACTTTATTTCAAAAATATTTTGAAAGAGAGGGTTTTAAGGTCTAAAAACCATTCAAAATAGTTTTGGTCCAAAATGGGGTGTGAAGTTGAGATTTGTCTCTCTCCTTGCCGAAGGAACTGAACCTTTGCCCTACACACCTTTCTCCACCAAGTAAACCATCAGTAACGCCCAAGTCTTGAGGGCGGTCAAAAATGAGGTGTCTACAAGGTAAATCAATAAAAATAGAAGAAATAGGAGTAAGAGTAGGAGGAGAAGGAATAGAATCTGATGGCAGAGAAGAAGTAGCAGGCTGAGGCAGCTCTGATTGAACAGAGTGAGGTAATGCTGGTTGTGAAATCACAGTAGACTGCAGAGGGACAGTGTGCTGCAGTGGCACATGAGATGATGAAGAAGGTAAAGAGGGAGAAGATATGAGAGCTAGTTGTAGTGAAGAAGAAATAGGCAGAGAATTGACACAGAAAGTGTGATGATCCATAGTTGGAGAATGAGAAGAAGACCAAAAAAAAGATTGAAGATTAGACAATGTCTGAGAAGTAGAAGGAGAAATAGTGGCAAAAGGAAAAATATTCTCATGAAATATGACATGTCGAGACAGATAAACTTTACCAGAGGAAGGATCGAGACACCTATATCCTTTGTAAGAAGAATGATAACCAAGGAAGACACACAAAGTAGAGTTAGATTGAAGTTTATGAGAAGTGTGGGGCTTAACCCATGGAAAACATTGACAGCCAAATACACGCATGAAAGAGTAATCAGGTGCTTTGTGAAACAATAATTCATAAGGAGAAGAATAAGGAGCCTTAGACTTAGGCATTTTGTTAATCAGATAAGTGGCTGCAAAGATAGCATCAAACCAATACTTAATAGGAATAGAAGAGTGATGAAGCAGTGCAATAGCAGTCTCAGTAATGTATCTGTGTTTTCTCTCAGAGACTCCATTCTGAGGAGGTGTATAGGGACAAGAAATTTGATGGAGAATACCATGGGAGTTGAAAAATTGAGTCATGGATGAATTGACAAATTCAGTACCTCCATCAGTGCGAAAAATTTGCAAGTGAGTGGAAAATTGGTTGTTAACATAAGCTGTGAATTCTACAAATTTATCAAACACTTCACTTTTGTAACACAATGGATAAAGCCAAGTAAATTTGCTATAGTCATCAACAAAGAGTACATAGTATTTATAACCAGAAAGAGAAGGGGAAAAGGGTCTCCATACATCACTGTGAATGAGAGAAAAAGGTTTTTGAATAGTAGAGTTAGACAATTTGAAAGGTAATCTATGGCTTTTTGCTACACAGCAGTGAACACAAGTGAAATCATCATCCTTGACTTTATTACAAGTGGAAGAAAGAAAATGTTTGAGTTTATTGAACTTGAGAGAGGATGGATGTCCCAATCTCTTATGCCAAACAGTGGCAGACACATTATTGGTAGTTGAACTGCAGAATGCATTATGAGAATGAAATGATGAAGGTGGAACAGCAGCAGTAGAAAAAGGCTTGGATGCATGAAAGTGATATAAACCATGTGAATTAAGTCCCTTGTGTAGGATGTCCTTCGTGTGCTTGTCCTGAACAATGAATGAAGAATCATCAAAAGTGACTGTACAATTATTATCTTTAGTAAGTTTATGCACAGACACAAGATTAGAAGCAATAGGAGTGTGCAAGACTTTATTGAGTTTAAAAGTACGATGTGGAGTAGGCAAAATACCCTTGTCAGTATGAGGAATAGGAATAGAATGACCATTACCAACAGTGATGTGATTAGGTCCTTGGTATGGTTGATGAAGGCTCAACTGAGATAAATCATGAGTCATATGGTCAGATGCAGCAGAATCAAGATACCAAGGGGAGGAATCATACTGAGATGAAGAGGAAGCAGAAGCCACAAAAGCTCTGGTTTTTGTAAAATCAGATGGTGATTGGTGATTGTGATGAAGGCTGATAGGCAAAATAAGTAGAAGATGAGTTGAATGAAGATGGCCTTGACTGATTTTGAAATTGCTGTGACTGATGCTGATTTTGAACAGAATAATTGTCATCCAATCGATGCCAACATTCCAGAGCTGAGTCATTAGTTTTTCCACAGATCTGACAAATTAAATTGTGATTGTGACTGCTGAACAATTGTCTACCTCTGCCTCTGGAAAAAAAATGACCTCGGTTGTAGCCATAGCCATGTCAAGAACCACCTCTATGACCTTTGGAATAAGATCGGCCTCGAGAAGAAAAATAATGAGAAGAACCACGAGAAGCAGCATACGCAACTGAAGGTTCATGAGCATAAATTTTCTTGATCTTGGAATGAATATGAATAGATTCTGAGCATAGAAGGGATGAAAGTTCTTCCATAGAGATGGCTTCTGACCTGGCTCGGATTGTGGTTTTGAAAGCATCAAATTCTTCAAGTAAGCCATTTAGTGTAAGAAGAACTAAATCCTCTGCATCTACAGGAGAAGAGGCAAGTGCAAGTTGATCAGCCAAGTCTTTAATTTGATTCAGATATTCTTCAATTGTCTGTGAAGTCTTCATTATGTTAGTCAAGCGATTTTTCAGTTGATGAATATGACTGCGAGACAATGTAGTAAATCGTTTTGACAGAACTTGCCAAACCTCTGCACTATGTTGAAGATGCAAAATAGAAGAGAAAATCACAAGTGTGAGTGTAGCTGTAAGACAACTCAATAGATGTGCATCAATTTGTTTCCACTGCAGAAATTCTGGATTAACTGTTGTGGTTCCATCTGCCTTTGTAATTGTTAATGGTGGAGATGGATGAGAACCATCAACAAACCCTAGCAAATCTGTAGCACGCAAAATATTGAGAAATTGACTTCTCCAAATGATGAAATTTGAAGAATCCAGCTTTACAGTTATAAAGGAATTGAGATTTGAAATAAGGAGACTAAGATTTAAGGGAAGAGTATTTGAGGTAGCCATTGAAGATGATTGAAGCTCTAGAAGAACTTTGAAGAATGATTGAAGAGAAACTGAAATCAAGAACCCAAGAATGCTCGTGAGAGCTTTGTAGCTCTGATACCATGTGGAAAACTCATTTCTTCTTATTAATCTGATATTACATACAAGCTGTATTTATAGAAGGTAAAATAACAGTTGTGATAAGAAGATAACTAACTCCTAACAGTGTAACTAACTCTTAACAGTGTAACTAACTCCTAACAACTTAGCTAACCAATTCCTAACTGACTACATGATGCATATGTAGCTGAAGCTGAAGCTCTGTTCTTGACAACTGAAGTTGAAGCTCTGTTCTTGACAGCTGAAGAAGCCAAATCTGAAGCTGCTGAAGCTGTGGCTAATACATCTGAACTAGTATTATCTTTATCAGTTTCTTATGATTCCAACCTAAACCACCAATGAAATAAGCCATCAATAGTCCTTGGCACCACCCATAAACACCCCCACCAAAGCATTAAATCAGACCACACCTGCCATGAAAATGGACAATGTAATAAAACATGAATAGCAGATTCATCTTCAATTTTGCAAAAAACACATAATACAGAAGCATTATTATTCAGAATACCTATATGTTATAAGAAGACCCCTATTTTCACTCTATTCCTCCATGCCAACCACCCAAAAAATTGGACCTTAGGGGGAATGCCATTATTCCACACAAACTTACAAATTTGGAGAGGAGGGCCCAAGAGGGAATCACTAAATCGATATATATCTGAGACCTTAAACTTGTCACCATTAGACCCATTCCAAACAGGGCTGTCTTCTTTATCCAGTCTTAGAAGAGGGGTCACTAGTAGCACTGCTGCTAACCTTTTAACCTCTGCCATTTCCCAATCATATAATGACCTACGGAAAAAGAAGTTCAGCTTCCCAGAGCTGGATTTCCTCTCAAAAAATAAGACAGTGTGCCTTCCTTTGCAATTGACAAACTAAATAATCTAGGGAATTTATCTTTAAGGCACCTACCTCCAACCCACTTGTCATACCAAAACTTGATTATACTCCCATTGCCGGCCTTTATCTGATACTTCTCCACAAAGAACTCCACAAGAGGTTGATTATGACTAGCAATTGCAAGAACATCTCCCTAGATTCTAAAAAATCTAGCTAATGAGTTTATAGGTGGAAGGCAATGAACCTCCTCAATCATATACTTGCTGCACAACATTCTTTTCCAAAGCGCATTTACTTCACTTTCAAATTTCCACCACCATTTTAATCTTAACCCTTTTTGCCAAAACATATTTAAAATTTGTCACAATGGTAAACAATTTTAGACTTGGATATGTCTCAAAACAAAAGTATCTGTTACTTCAACACAAATAAAATATATTACTAATATGATTTCACTTTAGATCAACAATAAAAGACAAAAAATAGTAATTGTATATGACGTATATAGTAATTCTTCATCCATAAATATATTTTATATGATAAATCTATAAAATTATACATTTTGTGTCTTCATTTATGGTGTTTAAAATAAAATAAAAAAATTATTATAGATGAATTTGTGTGGTATCATGTGTGAATAGAGACAGAGCTAAAATTTGATTAGTATTGAGTTTCTTTTTTTTTTATTGGGTAATTAATTAGTATTGAGCTCAAAAGGAAGTAGGGGTGATAAATGAGCTGAAC
Source organism: Camellia granthamiana (assembly GCA_036172215.1). NCBI lineage: Eukaryota > Viridiplantae > Streptophyta > Magnoliopsida > Ericales > Theaceae > Camellia > Camellia granthamiana. Next base: position 121,727,325 of record CM069907.1, read on the forward strand.
AAACTCAAGCTTGGTTCGTTAAATTTCTAAACCAATCTCAAATGAATTTTTGTCGAGCTCAGCTTGAGTAGTTTGAAATTTTTATATAGTTTTAAACTTATTGAATCGATTCGAACGAACAATTAACTGCTCAAATTTAATTTGAAAACTACACCAAACTTAAAAATATATTCAAGATTAATTTTTTTACTTAATAGATGAAGCTCAAATGAACATTTGATAAGCCAAATCACCTATTTGAAGGATGGTTAACAAAGGCAAACACTAGTCGACACTTGGTTAAGGATGGTGGATAAGGCCTTTTTCTTATGTGACATAATGTCAAATTTGTATTTCACTTAATGGCAAGGCTAGCATTTTTTCAGACTATAAAAAAATAAAGCCTTAGCCATGAGCCTTTAGATAATTTGGGATTTTGAGAAGCAAATTTTAAGAATTAATATAAATTGCCCTTCTCATATTCTCATCTTATAAATTGTAAAAAAGAAAAAGAAAACATATACTAAAAGGAAAATGTCCCGGAGCTCTAATTAGAGCTGAAAAAGGACAGCTCTAATGAGCTGTCACCCATTTAAAAAAAAAAAAACAGTGAAGTAGAAAACAAAAAAAAAGTGGAGAAAAAGACAAATTAGTGCTATTTTAGTGCTCTTTTTTTAGAGCTCCGGAGCATTACTGATACTAAAAAGGAGGTTGATTTCCTTCGAGTCCATACTACAGGCCATTGTTTGGGCCCGTATGGTCTATCATAAGTTTCGTTTGATGATCCAAACTATTTATTTCATTGGACAATTCATATATTTTATTTACAAAAGAATCAAGTCAATCTCATAATTATAACCTACTCAATTTAATGTGTTTGTCACCAAAAAATTAGGTGACAATTATGTTTTTAAAAATTAACCATTTATTTATTTTTATTTTTTTGTAACAAACACAATAAATTAAATAAGTCACAATTATTGAATCGACCTAATTTTTGATTTTTTTTTTTTTGATCGGCAAAAGAAAATTTTATTGATGAATCACACAAAATATGATAATTTACATCAACAAAGAGGAGTTAGGAGCTAACGGAAGCTCGAAGCTCCTACCTGGTGAGAAACCAACAAAGAGCAAAAGCTTTTTTTATGTGAATGAAGTAGATGAAATGTCTAATAAAATAAATAATTTAAATCATAAAAAGTAATCTATAATAGGCCCCGCAGACCTAAGCGGCTTCCTCCCGGCCAAGTTATGGACCGGTAGAAATCAACCCCATTAAAAAAAAGGTGGTCAGTTAGTTTCATGTTGTGACTCCAACGTTTTTTTTTTTTTTTTTTTATTGGTAAAAGAAATCTTTATTGATGAAAACATACAAAGAAGGTATCTTCGAAAGGAGAATGTAATTCAACTAGTTGAACCTCTAGAATTGCGGTGGTGTTACGTACACTAATTAGTGTACTAAACGCTAATTATGACATTATTTTTGACTCCACTCATTAATTACATTATAAATCCTAAAAATCTCTTAAATTATGTCACATCATCAATTGATATACTAATTAGTATACTAATTGATACATATAGCATTATTCTTAGAATTATGGATAAACATTGAACGCCTGGTTATGTTTATTTATTTACAAACATACTAATATTCTAATTACGTGGCCAAACAGAAAAAACGCCATTAAAAGGTTTCGAGCTTCCAAATTTAATAATTTTTTTGGTTAAAACGCTAATTTTTAAGGATTCAAGCCTCCGATTACACTTCCAACACACAAAATAAGTCTTACACACCAATGATAATTAAAAAAAAAAAAAAAAACATTTGAAACAAAGTACTTAGCATGAAGAGAAAACATTGCTTGGGAGTTTTCACATAATATTGCAATTGCCAATGGCATGTGCACACGCATTGATAGCTCCCTGAACAAATCTGTGTAGATGGATCAATGGATTCTGCAAAATATAATCACATGTACAAGCATTATATCAACATATGAAGTTCTAAGCAAAATTAAAATCAGATCATAAATTGATGAGCTAAATGAAATTTTAATTATAGATGCCTGTTCTGTAGCATAGAATCTGCATCTTCAGGGAAAAAATAGTTCATACAATCATTGCCAATAAAGAGTTTGGAATATGGCTTCTTTGTTCCCATGCATTTCTAGCTGCATGATCTTATCTTGATATTCTCATTTTTTTTTTTTCAATATTCACGTCATACCGTAAAATTATCAGCACACTAAGACAAAGAAACTAAGATATTTAATGGGTGTTTGGCAAAAATGCATAACAGACTCCGAGCATTAAAAGTCGTTTTAAAGATTTAATGGTCATTTAATGAATTTGTGTACACAGCCTTTCCTAAAAAGTGCTTGCTTCTAAAAGTCCGTTCAGTGGAAGTTTCATGGCTTTCTCAATAATTTCTCGTGAAGTCTGATACACATATAAGTAAAAAAAAAAAATTTAGGTAAACTTTACTTTGCCCTATAATTTGGGTTATATGCGATTTATCCTCCTAATATTTGGAAATGACACATAATTTAGACGTGATTTGTGAACTAAAGTGCATCGTTAAATCACATTAAACATTTCGTCAAACTTATCGATAAATGTAAAAAAGTGATAAATATAAAATAAAATGCAAGGGGTTAAAGTGAATTTTGCTATCCAAACAAATGATGAAAAAAAAAAGGGCATTTTAATAGTAAATCGTTAATGGTCATAACTGTGTATTTCAGTTCACAAATCACAAAGAAATTACGTGACCATTTCCGAACATTATAAGATAAACAACACATGGTCCCAACAATAAAGGATAAAGTAAAATTTGTCCAAAATTTTAAATGATGATGTTGTCCCTGTAATACTTAACTCCCATTGTTATGAATTTCCATTACTTCAAACTTTTTGAGAAAATTAAAAAATGAAATGTGCTCTTATCAAACATAATTTTATATCAAAAGGGCTTCTCTACAAAAGTATTTTTGTGGAGAAGTTGTCCCAAACAAGTTCTTAATGTTCAATAATTAGAGATTTCGTTTGGAGAGTTGATTGGTTTTTTGGTTTTTTTGGTCTAGAGCTAAAAAGTTCATTTGGGTTTTTTTTTTTTTTTGAGAGAAAAAGTAAAATGATTATGATTTGGATTTGACATTTTATTTTATTGATTTTTTAAACTATTTTATCTTTTTATGATTAATTTGGCCAAAAGTTCAAATAATTAAAAATTCAGACGACAAACAACAACAACAACAACAATAATAATTAAAAAGAAAATCTCTTGTACATTCTCCAATATTTGGTTAAATCCTTTAAAACTACTAACCCCAATACCATTAAAAGGCATAATAACAATAATTAAAAAATAGTGACATTATTAAAAATATAACCTCTTTTACATTCTCCGATATTTGGTTAAATCCTTCAAAACTACAGCCCCAATACCATTAAAATGCATAATAAATGCAGACAAAATGCAAACAAATGAAACTAAGTATTATCTATCGATTAACATGTGTATATATGATAAAAAAAATTGCAAAGCGAGAAGAACTTTGTATGTCATTTTCAGGTTTTGTGACCTTTCATTTCCCACACAAATTGTTTAAAACTTTCAAAAGTTTTACAGATTTTTTTTAAACATGTTCTGAAATGAACTAAAAATTAGAAAACTACTGACAAAATATTTAAAAATTCACTTGACACATTTTTTTTAGTTAAATTTTTTAACACTTACCAAAAGTCTCACCGTATGACTCAATGAATATTAAGTTTACCAACAGAAAAGCTAATTACAAAATCAAACATAAAATATGTGCAGAAGAACAAGATTTTTTAAAAGTAAATCTCACTAAAAAATCTCATAAAATGTTATTCCTTCATATTTATTATCTATCTAATTTTGTGATTAGTTTTAATGTTTGTAACACATACTCCATAGACTGCCTTGAAAACCGTATATAATCAGATTCCTCTTGTAGGCACAAAAATATAAATAAAATAAACACTAAGAAAAGATTCTCTTTAATTGTGTTATTATTATTGTTTTTTTCATTTAAAAATTGTTTGGCAATCTGTCTGTGGAACAATACACTTTCAAGAAAACATAGAAAGTTACTTTTGAATTTTAGAAAACTATTTCATACAAAAATAAAAAAGAAGTGTTCTCAAATGTTCAACTGTTTTTGTTTCTGAAAAAAAAAAATAAATAAATAAATAAAATAAAATAACCACAACCAAACAAACTTAAGAAAGCATACCCACAACAAGTACAGTTTTATTTTTAAATTGTTCAAGGTATGAATAATATGATAGAAATCTTTCTATACAAAGGAAAATTACCAGAGGAATGACTAACCTGTTCAGGGTTAAATGGAACCATTGCATTGGACGTATTGTTGGATGGAGAAGCTGATTGTTGAATTTCAGTAAAGGTAACTGTAGAGCTTGGCTGCAATATAAAGCAAACAAACACTAGTACATAAGAAAAAGTCTAGGGCACAGAAGATTCCGAATACAAAATGTACAAATGTGAGAAAAAAATTAACAAAGCAAACATGTTCACAACTCCAAAGAGAAATACATGCATATATATATATATATATTTTTGTATCTCAAGTTTAAATGCGACCATCTTCCAACAAAGTCAACGTACCTAATGGGACAGACTTACATGCAGTGAACAATAGATTCTGTAATAATTAATGACGTTTTTTATTATTTTTTATTAAAAAATATTATTAATTATTAATTATTAATTTTTAGTTATAGTTTGAAAATTGTCACAAAAACTTCACTAATTATAAGTTTTAACAATAATTTTAAAAAAAAATATCACAAAAAAATCACTAATTTTTAACTTTCAACACAATTTAAAAAATTTATCATTAAAAAACGTCATTAATTGCAAGTTTAAGAGACAATTTATAAAAACTGTGACAAAAAATCACTAATTGTTAATTTTTAACAACATATATAAAAAATTATTATAAAAATTTATTTTTAGCAACTATTTTACTATGACTTATTTTCAATAAGATTTAATGAGAATTAAAAATTATTAAGACATATTAGTAGTTTACCCCAACATGATAATACATACACTTACTAAAATAATAATAGTAATAATATACATGCACGGCATCCACAATATAGAAAAGATACATACACACTCATATATTTAAAATGTCACCATGTTTGAATTTAATTACATTATATGCTTCATCACTTTCAGACTATTTATATGAATATTTTTTTGGGGTCACAGCAAGAACTAGAATTGAGTTTGAAGTTCAATAAAGACTATACCATTTTTTTTCTTTAGTAAACTTTTGAAATTTTTTACTTTTTAAATCTTTTTAAACTAGATGAACCAAAAAAATAAAATTTTTAACACAAATCTAAAAAATATCATTAAAAAAAAAAAAAAAAAACTTATTCCAAAGTTAAATTACAGACAATACTAACCTGAGCAAATCTACAAATACTAACCTTATTATCGTGGCTTGCATGAGCAGCCATTCTCTTCCCCATAGCCTCCTTCCTCTTCGCTTCAAGCAAAGCATAGTTATCCAAAAAACAGTCCAAACCATGCTCATGAATAAACTTTCCATTACCAAAACAAGCAGTGCAAACACAGAAAGGCTTGTCAGCACCGTCAAAGCATTCAGAGCAAGTGAAAAACATGGTTGGTATGAATGAATCACAGCCCTCACAGAAAGGCCTACCACTTTTAATAATGTAGAAAAGACCCATAACTTCCATGAACTCAAGACTTCCATTAGAGTCCTTGTCAAGTTCTTTGAAGAAGTGCCTACTGCTCATTTTGGTGTGACCATGTTGCCTCATGACACCCAAGAACTCATGGAGACTGACCTTGTTGTCACCATCGAAGTCGAGTGATTTGAAGAAATTGTGAGCCAAGTCTTTTAGGTCTGAAGAGCTTGAGTTGTAGTAGATTTCAGCTATCTTAAGCAAGTCTTCCATTATTATTTCTTCTGAGTTCTCTATCTCTTTTGGACTTTTGGCTTTCTCTCTCGAATGGTTGTAATGCTTGGGACCCCCTTGTGGGGGTCACCCCTCACCCCGCTTTGTCACGTGGCGGGTGGTGATTGGAGGAGCAGGAAAAAAAAGAAAAAAAAAAAAAAAATGTGACCAATGAGAGAGAGAAAGGGTCAAAAGAGATGAGGAAAAAGGAGATGAATCATTGCTCATGTATAGATGGCCGTGTGTGAGGTGTTTGAGGTGTTTGAATTCCTTTTTGGAAACTGTGTTCCCCCCCCCCCCCCCCCCATGTCCAACACTTTTCAACTTCCCCATTACACATATACGAGCACTATATCTCTCTCTAGTCTAGGAATGGAACCGACCTGACGTTTTAGGGTCCGAGGGGAACTCAGAAAATAGAAGCTCGACTTTTATACGTATTTTAAAGCTAATTTATCACCCGTGCTATGTACAAGATAATTATAGATATTTATATTTATTTTAGATTTTTTTTAATATATAAATTATATTTTTTAAGATTTTTTATAAAAATAATTTAACAATCTTATCACAAATCATAGTGTATGAGAGAAGTTGAAAATGATACTGCAGTAACTATACATAGATTGTATCTATAATTATTTGTATGAGGGGATTTTAAATGTTGATCAGGGAATTTTGACCAAATCAATAAATACAGGCATGTGAAAAGATATGTGGATTGAAAAAAGTTCATAAATGCTGATTAGGGGATTTTGACCAAATCAATAAATACTGAACTTTTCTTTTTTTTTTTTTGTAATAAAAAATTTATTAGAAAATTCAGATTGGGATATTGAAACTTTCACAGGCCTTGGGGTTAAAATCCCTTTTGCTTAATATATAGTACTAGCATATCACCCGTGCTATGCACAGGTTGTGTTTCACCACTTTGTCTTCTTTTTTTTTTCTTCTTTTTTTTAAATGTCTTTTTTTTTTCTTTTTATATTATATTAAAATTTAATATTTTGATAATAATCATATGTGTTGGGCTTTTCAAGGAATTTATGTGATGAACTTTTCAAGAGATTTTTTTTATACTTGTTCTTAACGTATTAAAGTAATATTATGAGGGATAATAATCACATGTGTTGGATTTTTCAAGGAATTCATATATACTTTACAATTATCTATACTTCTATACTATATATTAAGCAAAATGAGGTTTTTAACCCCAAGCCTTGTGGGAGCTCCAAACTCCCAATCTGAATTTTCCCAACACATATGAATTCCTTGAAAAGTCTCAACACATATGATTGTTATCCCTCATAATAATACTTTAATGCGTTAAGAACAAGCATAAAAAAAAATTTCTTGAAAATCCAACACGATTATTATCAAAATATTAAACTTTAATATAATATAATTAAAAAAAAACATTTAATTCCTTGAAAAGTCTAACACATATGATTATTATCAAAATATTAAACTTTAATATAATATAAAAAAAGGAAAAAAATAAGAAATTTAAAAATCACAATTCACATATATAGATAATTGTAAACACAATCCGTGCATAGCACAGGCGATATGCTAGTTTCTATATATGTGAATTGTGATTTTTAAATGTCTTCTCTTTTTTTTTTTCTTTTTTATATTATATTAAAGTTTAATATTTTGATAATAATCATATTTTGATAATAATCATATTTGTTGGACTTTTCAAGAAATTCATGTGTTCGACTTTCAAGAAATTTTTTTTATACTTGTTCTTAATGCATTAAAGTGTTATTATGACGGTAAGGCTTGGGGGTTGGAATAAGTTAATAAATGCGTTTTTTTATTTTTTTTATTTTAAAAAAAAAAATCAAACAATCAAGAAATTTAGATGAGAATATTGAAGCTCCCACAAGACTTGAGGATTAGAAACTCTTTTTTCCTTTATAAATATACTAGCATGTCACCCGTGCTATTTACGAAATAAAATAATATATTATTTATTAAAAATATAATAATTATATTTAATTTTTTGTATATTTTCTCTCGTAAATAAAATTTTATATATAAGTCAAGAGTTTTGTTTCAAAGGTTCCTTGGCTATAATATTTACTCATAAACATAGATTAAAATTGTTGTATTGACAATTAATAATTAAAATTATGCTTTGTTATAAAAAAAAAAAAAATGACATAGTTCTAATACTTCACTATTTTAGAATAAAAATATATAAATTTTTAAAAATTGTTATATTGGTTTTTGAAAGGAAAATAATTAAAGAAATTTTAAAAGCTTAATGAATAAGAAAGAATCAACGTAACATATAATTTAAAATATGAAAAAAAAAGTTAAAAATGAATAAAGACTTTAAAAAGATGTAATTACAATTAAAACTAATGTCATATTTATTAATATGTATAATTTTATTTGGATATTATTTATATTTTAACATGCTTATTGAAAAAATAAAAATATTAATAATTTTGAGTTTTAAAATATGATTTTGTACACTGGCTATATTAACTTTTAGAAGGAATATATTGGAAGTTTTTACAAAAATTGAATATTAGTCATTGAACAAATCTTATAAGATTTATAAAATAAAATTTATAATAGGAAGAAATTAATGATATTCCAACATATGCATTTTAAAATTTTGAAATTTTGAAAAAAAAAATAGATTAGGACTTTGAACTTCAATTATTGTACAACATTTTTATTAATATAATAATATAAATAAAGATAGGTAATAGATAGATTAAAATTAATTATAAATATAGCTATATTTAAAAGGGGTACTTACATGTAGATCTTAATAAGTGGGCTTCTTGTCTAATAGGTCTTATGGAAAAAATTTGTCATAAAAAAATGTCACTAATTGTAAGTTTTAGCGATAATTTATAAAAATCATGACAATAAAAGTCACTAATTGTCAATTTTTGCGACATATATAAAACATTGTCACAAAAAAATTATTTTTAGTGACAATTTTACCAAGACTTATTTTCAATAGGATTTGTTGGGAATTAAGTCCAACTATTAGGACCTATTGGTAGTTTTATTTAAAAGGATATGGTTTTGTATAGCTATATTTTAAATTCTAAAATTTATTTTTTAACTTACTATATAAAAAGATTCAAAATTTTAAATTACATATGATCTTTTAAAAAAAACATATGAACTCACAGTGGAGTAGAGGGAGAAGTACCATAATGGAATAGAGGAGCTGCACATATTAAAGATAAATAATTAAATAATTGACTAACACCTTTTAATAGTGAGAGGGAGATTAATGATCTGGTACTGGGCCGGACAGATTTGGGCCGGACAGAGTTTTGCCAGACAGATTTAGACCGGGCAAGCGTTGGGCCAAGGACGTGTGGCCCAGTTTGGAAAGGATCTGCTCGGTTAAGGCACGCTCGGTTGGACCGAGCTACATGTTTTGACGGTGGCGAAGCCAGTTGTGTTAAGTGACCGGCGCCTGGAAAGGCGTGGTCAGCCGAGGTACCTGCTTGCTCGGCAGGAAGGCCGACCACAGGTGAGCATGAGCTGTCCCGGGCTCGGCTTTGCCGAGATGCAGCCTAGCTTGGTCCTCATTGAGCTTAGCTAGTGGAGTGCTTGGACATGAAGCACAGCACGGCCGTTGTCAGCCGAGATGATGTTGCCCGGCTGCCGAGCTCCCAGTAGAGTGGGCTGGCAGTCGGGTTAGGTGATGTTCAGCAAGGCTTACGCTGACAGATGGGATGACAGGGCCACGTGTCCGGAGATGATTGTGAGTAGATATGGGGCGCAGAGGGTAGAGGGTATATAAGCATGTCTGCGCCCCTATATAGGACAGACAAACACTTCTGTAAGGAACTCTTACACTCAAACATACTCCCCTTTCTCTCTATCCCAAGGTGTGTGCTAACTTGACCATCGGAGGGGTTTTCCGGCCACACACCGCCGGGTAGCTCACCGTCGTTGTGCTTTCAGGTGATCGGACAGAAACGGAGCTTGGAAGAAAGGAGTACGGGCTTGCCGGAATATTTGCTCCCCGTACAATTGGCGCCGTCTGTGAGAAGCTTGCAGATAAACCTTGTCTTCCCAAGCTCATCTGGTCACCTTCTATGGCGAACAACGAGGAGATTCCGTTGTCCGCCATCGACGGAATCACTTCGGAGTCGGGCAGGGACCTCCCACCATTCCTCCGATGGGAGACCTGGAGACATTCCCAGGAGGACAGTCAGGAGATGTGCGAGATAAGCGCGAGAGGAGTTATGGTCATTCATGGAGTCCAGACGGTCATCGGCGACGGAGAGACTCGCACGCCAGACGTCTAGAGAGCAAGTTGAAGGACCAAGATGTCGTCATCCGGCGAATGGCGGCAGAGATGGAGGAACTGAAGCGGCATGTCAAAGGGAAGGGTGTAGCTGGAGTGGGAGACCACAGTGATCGCACCCAACCCCGCCGTTCAGGTAGTCAGAGTCAGTGGCACACTCCATCCATCTCCATTACCAGAAGTTACAAGGTTGGTGATTCTGATGTGCGTGCAGAAAAGTCCAGCGCGCAAGATAGCACTTACCAGCCCTCACGTCCGGCGACGACGTTGAGGTACACCTATTCCGCGCGATCAGAAGATTTGCGGGTAGTCTTGGAGGAACGGACTCGCCGGCGGGAGGCTCAGAGGATACCGGCGTTCCAGCGGTTATCCTACGGGGTTCACGCCAGCGAGGAGGTCGGAATGCCTCCACCCCGCCTAGCAGCGCCACTTGTTGTAGATTCCGACTTGGCAAGGTTGAGCGCCACCCCTTTCTCCCTGGAAATAGAGACAACACAGCTTTCGGCAGGCTTCCACCAGCCAAAGTTCACACTTTACGACGGGAAGACCGATCCTTACATGCATGTAAGCCACTTCCGACAGGTCATGGCCGGACATAGGCGGAATGATGCTCTTATGTGCCTCATCTTCCGTCAAGCTTAGGCAAACTGGGCTTGAAGTGGTTCGAAAGGCTGCCGGAGGGGAGTATAGAGAGGTGGCATCAGTTGGCCGAAGCCTTTGTGACGCGCTTCAAGACCAACACCAAAACGCCAAAGGAAGTAGATCACCTACTGAGTGTCAAGATGGAACCGAGCGACACATTGAAGGCATACAACTCCAGATATTGGGAGACCTTCAATGAGATCTTGGATTGCCCGGTCAACCTTGCCATCACTCAATACAAGCGTGGTCTCCCGGTCAGACATAGACTGCGGGACTCGCTTACCATGCACCAACCGACGTCCATGGGCCAGCTCATGCAGCGCATCAATGAGCACATCCGAGTAGAGGATGATGCGTCAGCATCTACCGTGAAGGTGACTCCGGTAGCAACAGACAAAAGGTCAGCTGGCAAGGTGAACGCAGTCGGACAGGAGTCCAGCCGCTCAAGTGACCGCGCTGAGGAATCGGACCGTGGCTCAAACCGCAAGAACCTAGGGGACGTTGGAATGACCAGAGATGACTACCCCTGTGATGATGTGGCCGATGCAATAGAAGGTTGAAGGCAAAGGACAGGTATAACCACTGTCTTCAAGATTCCAATCTATCGCATACTTAGTGAAATCCGTGACGAGGAGTATGTCCGGTTTCCTGCTAAGTTGGGCGATGGACAGAAGGGCTACAATCTGCGGTATCGTTGCACATTTCACCGGGAGCGAGGCCACCGGATAGAGGATTGTTTGCCTTTGAGGCAACACTTGGAAGAGCTAGTCGCGGCCGGACACTTAGATCTTTACATTGATGGGGGCGTAAAGGCGAATCAGGCTCCGGTTGATGCCAGAGGACAGGATGACCGAGATGCCCCACCACAGGGAGTTATTAATGTCATCCACGGCATAGTGGAACCGGCGCGCGTTTGCGAACTCCGGGGATGATCAAGAAGGCGGAACACATGAGGGAAGTCTTGTCGGTTCAGCCTGCGATCAAGAGGGGGAAAACCGAAGAAAAAGATGTGATCAGTTTTTCCTCACGGGATCTAGAGCGCATTCAGACGCCGCACAACGATGCCTTAGTGGTGACACTCCGCGTTAAGGAATTTGACGTCAAACGAATCTTGATCGATCAGGGAAGCTCGGTTGAGGTCATGTATTATGATGCATTCAAGCAGCTCAAGCTCCGAGAGACAGACTTGGCTCCGGCAACTTCGCCACTGGTTGGTTTTAACTCACAACTGGAGTGGCCTTTGGGAAGATAATCCTGCCGGTCAAGTGGGATCCGTGGTCAAGCAAGTGGAGTTATGGGTGTTACATGTGCCATCCACTTACAACCTGATCCTTGGAAGGGGATGGCTTCACGCTATGCATGCCGTAGCGTCGACCTACCATCAGGTGATGAGATTCCCTCGGCTATTGGGGTAATCGAAGAGATTTGGGGAGATCAAGTTATGTCCAAGCAGTGCTTTGTGGCAGTGAACGGAAGCCGAGCTGCCAAGGGCTTCGTTCAATGATAGAAGGACCGGAAGACCGGGGAATTCTTGATGATGTCGGCACCAAGGCAGAGGACAAAGCTGTGGAAGACTTGGTGGAGGTGCGAATTGATACGGAGCAGCCGGACAAGTTCTTCCTACTCGGCTCCATCCTTACTGCCCAAGAAAGAACTGAAATGGTTGAGTTTTTGATGAGCAACATCGAAGTCTTCGCGTGGTCGCCTTACGACATGCCCGGCCTCGATCCAAGTTTCATCTGCCATCACCTGAATGTCTTCCCCGGCGCGAAGCCAATCATTCAGCGAATGAGGAGATCGGCACTGCATCACGCCGAGGTAGTTGCGAAAGAGGTAAAAAATTTGCTTGAGGCACGAGCAATTCAGGAAGTGCACTACCCTCGATGATTTCTAACACGGTAGTGGTGCCCAAGAAGAATGGGAAGTGGAGAGTTTATGTCGATTATACGACCGTCAACCGAGCTTGTCCGAAAGATAGCTTCCCTTTGCCCAGAAATTGACCAGCTTGTGGACTTGACGACTGGTCATAACAGGCTCAGTTTCTTGGATGCTTGCCGCGGCTACCATCAGATTGTCATGCATGGGCCCGACCAAGAAATCACCTCCTTCACAACTCCAAGAGGGCTCTTCTGCTACCGGGTCATGCCTTTTGGTTTGAAGAATGCCTGGGCAACCTTTCAGAGAATGGTGACCAAGATGTTTGCTCCTTTGCTGGGTCGGACAATGGAGGCTTACATTGATGATATGGTGGTTAAAAGCCGGCATCAAGCAGACCACTTGTCCGACTTGGCCGAGATGTTCACTATTCTCAAGAGGCACAAGTTGCGCCTGAATGCGTCTAAGTGTGCCTTTGGCCTGGGTTCCGGAAAATTTTTGGGATTCCTAGTCACGAACCGGGGCACCGAAGCAGACCCCGCACAGATCAGAGCCGTACAAGAATTGAAGCAGCCCAGTTCGGCTAAGGACGTGTAGCATCTGGCCGGAATGGCCGCCGCGCTTAATCGATTCATAAGTCGGTCATCAGATCGCTGCCGTCCTTTCTTCAAAGCATTGAAATCAAAGTTCTCATGGGATGAAGAGTGCGACCGGGCTTTGGCCGAGCTCAAGGAATACCTGTCTTCAACGCCATTGTTGGTCACGCCGCAGCCTGGAGAAGAGCTTTACTTATACCTGGCCGTTTCCCAGCACGCAATCAGTGCGGTGCTTGTCCGGGCTGAAGGAATCAAGCACCTCCCTATCTTTTACGTCAGCAAAACCTTGCTACCGGCGGAGTCGAGGTACTTGCCATTGGAAAGCTTGCGTTGGCATTGATGATGACTTCAAGGAAGCTGGCACATTATTTTCACGCCTATACCATCATCGTTCTGACCGAGTTTTCTCTTAAGGCTTTGTTTGAGCGGGCAGACTTTTCCGGTCGGATTCTCAAGTGGGCGGTCAAATTGGGGACAGTTTGATGTCAAGTTCCAACCGCGCACAGCCATCAAAGCTCAGACCTTGGCCGATTTCGTTGCTGAATTCTCTCCTGGAACTCATCCGGTGTGCCCGGTCGATATTGCCGCGGCAGATGAGGAGGTTAATGTGAGACCAACCGAGATACGACAACTTGGTGGCATCGGCGACGCGGAATTGGCGCGCCCCACCGAAGCACCTCCAGTCAGTATGATTTTACGGACCGGTGATGCGATGACGGAGACAAGTGTCGCCGACCAACTTGCTCTGTCCGGTACCGCATCACCAAGGGGGAAGAAATGGAACCACTCAGCGCAAAACCTGCGGCTGGCATAATACCGCAACCTGGTGATTTGCCTATGGACTTGGACATTATAGATCAACTTGCTGAGTCCGCCACCGAATCATCAAGGGGGGCTGAGGTGGAACCAAACAACATAGAAGTTGAAGCCGAACAGCCGAGTAGCCTTGATCAGAGCAACCTTCAAGCCTCTCAAGACCCATCAGATTGTTGGAAGCTTTTGTGGGAGAGATGTGGAAACTTTTTGTCGATGGAGCATCGAACCGTCACGGTGCCGGTCTGGGCATTGTTTTGATTTCGCCGGACGGCTTGACTATTGAACATTCCATCACCCTCGGTTTCCCGGCATCCAACAATGAAGCTGAGTACGAGGCGCTCTTGGCTGGACTCAAGAGCGCGCTCCAGATGCAGGCATCTGAGGTAATGGTGTACATCGATTCCCAACTTGTGGTTAACCAAGTCTCTAGGATTTATGATGCAAAGGATGACAGAATGGCAAAGTACCAAGTTCTGGTCAGGGAACACATCAAGCAATTTCAGGCAATCAGAGTCCAACAGATTGGCCGCGAAGAGAACAGCCGAGCAGATGAGTTGGCCGGCCTTGCTTCAATGGTTGATAGTACATATCCTAACCCCTGTTGATTGAATTCCTTCCACGGCCCAGCATTGAGAAAGCCGGGCAGACGGATGTTCTCTGCGCCGCGCTAGGTCCTTCCTGGATGGACCCCATAATCCTGTTTCTCAGAGACCGGACTCTTCCAGCCGACAAGAAGGAAGCGTACAAAGTCCGGGTGAAGTCAGAGCGGTTTTGGCTTTCCCATCCGGAGCGTTGTATACAAAATCTTTCACCGGTCCCTACTTGAAGTGTGTCCACCCGAGTAGCGTGGAAGCCTTATTGTACGAAATTCATGAAGGCATTTGCGGCAGTCATATAGGGGGCAAGTCTTTGGCTTACTGAGCTGTTTCGCAGGGCTACTGGTGGCCGTGCATGCAGGCCGACGCACAAAAGTATGTCCGCAAGTGTGAAAAATGCCAGAAATTCGCCATCAGATCCATCAGCCAGCCAGGGAACTTCTTCCCCTCACCCGTCCTTGGCCCTTTGCCATGTGGGGGCTAGATATAGTCGGGCCGCTACCAATAGCACTAGGCAACCGAAAGTTCTTCATCGCGGCCACAGATTACTTCACCAAATGGGTTGAAGCTGAGCCCTTGGCAACTATCAAGGAGAAAGACGTGAAGCGGTTTGTCTGGCAGAATGTGGTCACGCGGTTTGGCGTCCCCAGGATTTTGATCTCTGATAACGACACTCAGTTTGACAGTCGTCTATTCAGAGGATTTTGTGAGGATCTCAAGATTGAATTCTACAACCCCACTCCGGCTTACCCGCAATCCAACGGTCAGGCCGAGGCATCAAATATGACTATCCTGGATGGGTTGAAGAAACGGCTGGAGAAGGCAAAGGGAAAATAGGCTGAGCAACTACCCAGCGTCCTTTGGACATACCGAACAACCCCGCGGCGATCTACCGGGGAAACTCCATTCGCTTTGGCTTATGGCATGGAGGCGGTCATACCTTTGGAAATCGGCATGCCCACCCTAAAAAGTGAAAATTTTGAGCCCGAGTTGAACGCCGAGGCTGTTGCCCTGGAACTAGACCTAGTGGAAGAGCGTCGGGAGAAGGCCCTCATCCACGTGGCCGCCTACCAACAAGAGTTTTCAAAGAAGTACAACAAGACTGTGCACCCCAGACCGTTTAAAGTAGGTGATTGGGTTTAAGGAAAGTGATGGGAAATACCCTGGTGCCAGGTGAAGGCAAATTAGGGGCAAATTGGAAGGACCCTACAAGATCACCGGTCTGGCGGGGCAAGGGGGCATACCACTTGGAGGATCTGGATGGTAGAACAATACCCCGGCCATGGAATGCGGCCAATCTCAAACTGTACTATTTCTAGCTTTTGTTTTCTTTTTGAGCAAAGAAATTTTTTGCCCTACACTTCAGAATGTAATTCTTTTTGTCAATATATAGAAGTGACTTTACTTTCGCATTCAGATTGTGGTACAAACCGAGATGATTTACTCCAGTTGGAAGAGTTGGTGTTTTGTCCAACTTAGGATTCCCAACCGAGATGATTTACTCCGGTTGGAAGAGTTGGTGTTGTCCAACTTAGGATTCCCAACCGAGATGAGATACTCCGGTTGGACGAGTTAATGTTTTTTCAACGTAGTTATTTCCAACCGAGATGATTTACTCCGGTTGAAAGAGTTGGTGTTTTGTCCAACTTAGGCAATCTCAACCGAGATGATTTACTCCGGTTGAAAGAGTTGGTGTTTTGTCCAACTTAGGCAATCTCAACCGAGATGATTTATTCCGGTTGAAAGAGTTGGTGTTTTGTCCAACTTAGGATTCCCAACCGAGATGATATACTCCGGTTGGAAGAGTTGATGTTTTGATCAACTTAGTTATTTCCAGCCGAGATGATTTACTCCGGCTGAAGGCGTTGATGTTTTGTTCAACGTAGTTATTTCCAACCGAGATAATTTACCCCGGTTGTAAGAGTTGGTGACTTGTTCGACTTAGGATCCCCAACCGAGATGGGTATTCCGGTTGAAGAAGTGGTGAGTTCAACTTTGCTGCCTCGACTGAGATAGGTATTCCGGTCAAAGCCTGTTGGTGATATGTTCCATTTTGTGATTTATACCGAGATATTTTGCTGAAAATGAAATTGATGACAACCATGCAAACACTTGTTGAAATCAGAACTTTTCATTGATAAAGAGTGTACAAAAGGTGGGGAACTTAGCTCGGTTACATCAGAAAAGCAAAACAGAAAAAAGAAAACTAAACCAAGGGGGAAAGGTTGGTGAACTCATCCTCGGTGGCCTCTATGTTGATGGTTGGACTTTTGTCTTGGGCACCGGGCTCATTACGGTCGGGCTGCTCCTGCACTTCGTTGTCGTCTCCCTCGGTATCTGTCTCGGCCTCAGCCTGCAACGCGCTGAAGACGTCGTTGGCGTATGGCACAAGGTAGGTCGGTAGGAAAGCAGGAGGCGGAGTGGCAAATACGTCGGTCTCAGAGCCTTGACCGAGATGCTCGCAGACAGATTTCCAGCCTGCTTTGAAGTATATGTCTTGAGTTGCAAAGACCTGCTTTTTGTAGTTTTCCTCGGCCTCAAAGAAGCCGGCGTTGTTGGCAGCTTGGCAGTCCTTCTTCCTCGACTTCTTCAAAGCGTCAAGCTCGGTCTGGAGGTCATCCCGTTTTTTCTCGGCCGCTTCGAGCTGACCGAGTAGTCTGTTGTTGTCGGCATTGGCCATCTCAAGTGAAGACTTTGCCTGGCCAAGCTCGGCTTGGAGGCTCTGGACTTGGCTGGCTGTGTCATTTGCCTTTTGCTAAGTCTATGGATGCGCTCCATTACCAGGTGCTGCTTCTGAATGGCTTGCAAGAAGCGAATTTGATTAGTGAAGGAACCAGACAAACACTTGTGAAAATTTCAGAGGCAGATTGAGACTTACCCTGGCCATGGACTTGACTGATGACTTCACCAACCGGAGTGTCAGGAACGTGGTCGCTGCCGACCATGTCGCTCGGTAGAAGAAGTGCCTTGGAAAGATCATAGGCGAGCAAGTGCTCTTTATCGCCCTTGATCGAAGCCGTAGCCGGGATGTCTTGTCCCCGGTGTTTCAGCTGTGGTCGCCAGATCGGTATTGGGTCAACCGTGGCAGTTGGTTGCTCGGTGGTAAGCTTGGCCACCAGCTCGGCAGACGGATCTGCGCGAGCTCTTTTACCAGCCCGGCGTGGAGTGGGTTCCTTGCTAGACTGCCCGGCAGCTTGAGAAGCCAGAGCGACCACGGCGCCACTTGATTGATCGGCGGCTGGTGAGTGGGTGACTACGCTCGGTATCTCGGCTGAAGTGGCGGTGAGCAGGTTTTTGATTCGGCTTCGTTTGGCCATCTCTTGTTCTTCTGTCAGCCGGATTAGTGGGACGTCTGGCAAAGTTAGATCTGGAGGAGGTGATGGAGCACGGAGAAAGTCTGTAACTTTGCTCCGGCGGGGAGCTGAGTATCTGTATGTTGGAGTGTAGCCGAGTAACTGGTTGCAATCTCGGTCGCGGTAGCGGAGCGCAGTTCTGATGGCTTCTACGTTGGGATATTGGAAGTTGGCTTGCAAGGCTTGAATTGCTGCAAAAGAAACAAGAAAAATGGTTAAGTACAGAATAATAAAGAAAGTGGGCAAACCGAGCAAATAAGCGCGGCTTACATGTGGAACCGAAGTTCTTGCTTATGATCCAGCCCGGTATCACGGCTGTTTCATAATTGCCAGACACCCAGAAGAAATCGTCATCGTGCAAGTCCTTGTCTGGTGTGCCGGTCACAATTTTTTCTCTGCCCGGCCTAATTTTAAGATAGTAGGTGAGGCCATTGCTGGTGTGCCCTAAGGTGTATTGGCGCAGAATTTTGGCTAACCCTAGGCTTATGCCTAGCCGGTTGTTTAATTCATGAACACCGTTTATTATCCGGTAGGTGTTGGTGGACACTTGAGTGGGCGCAAGTTTTGTCCGGCGCAGGAACTCGGTCATCAGAGGGTTGATCGGGAAGCGGAGGCCTCCTTTTACGATTGACAGCACGGTGAAGGGGCACTAGTCTAGTCTGCCCCAAGGTGTTGTCTTTTCTTCTGCCAGTTCAAGATGGACATCGGCCGGGATGCCGAACTCCTCCCTGAACGCAGCCAGCGTGGCCGGACTATCCACTAGGAAGCGGAATTTCCCCATTTATGGCCGGCCTAACTTAGCTCGGCTGAGGGGTTTGGCACTGTGGTAATTGGTGGTTGCTCGGTCTTGGAGAGCCTCAGAAGTGGTCAATGGTCCCCTTGGACTCTGCAGGAAAAGGATGGCAAGTGTAAGTGTGAGCACGGTCGCGCGAAGTGAGCTTAACTTTAGCTCGGTCATTAAAGTGCCAAACCACCTCGGTCGTCTAAGCTAACCAAGGAGCTCGGTCACCCAAGCGGACCAGATGTTAGCCCGGTTGAGCGACGAATTCCTTTTGCTATCTCGGTTTTTGCTGGGGTTGAGACAAACATGTTATTTGCTCGGTTAGATTGGTTTTTTGGATCAAATGAAGACCAGGAGCCTGGTCCGCCCTAGTTCTTCAGTGTTCCTCAGGAAAAATGAAGAACACCATGAACAGTTGAAGGTCTAGGATGTTTTTGACGCCTAATGTCCTATAAACTATGTTTTATTGCCCTAATGTGTGAAGTATCAAAGAAGATAGCAACTAAGGAGGAGTTGAAGGACATACCTGTGAAGGGCAGAGGGGGTAGGGCCTTCTTCTTCCTCTTCGAGCACGAGGTCAACAATGGCAAGAGAGAGAAGGCACTAGAGCTCTGGATCGCCTGGAATGAAGGGGAGACAGTAGGAATGAATCGAAGAGGGGGGCCATGTATATAGGGAAAGAAAAAACCGCCCAAATTCAAATTCGTGCGACGGCTAGTTGGCTGCTCGAGAACCAATGGGAGGACGCCACGTGTCTCCATTGATGGCAGCGTCAGAAATGAAGAGACAGTAAGGTCAGGTGAGGCGACGACCGGGCAAGCCGAAGAGACAGGAATGTCAGACCGAGGAAGTTTGAATTCATGCGTGTCATTGGCCCGGTTGCCGATTAGGAAGCATGGGACCGAGAAGGTACTACCCCGGTTGAAGTAGGTAATCCCAGTCACGCTTCAGCGGACTGAATTAAGGGGCAATTGAGAGGGAGATTAATGATCTGGTACTGGGCCGGACAGATTTGGGCCGGATAGA
Organism: Camellia granthamiana; assembly: GCA_036172215.1. NCBI lineage: Eukaryota > Viridiplantae > Streptophyta > Magnoliopsida > Ericales > Theaceae > Camellia > Camellia granthamiana. The sequence goes on from CM069907.1 coordinate 121,747,280, forward strand.
GTTTTGTCGGACAGATTTAGGCCGGGCAAGTGTTGGGCCAAGGACGTGTGGCCCAGTTTGGAAAGGATCTGCTCGGTTAAGGCACGCTCGGTTGGACCGAGCTACATGTTTTGACGGTGGCGAAGCCAGTCGTGTTAAGTGACCGGCGCCCGGAAAGGCGTGGTCAGCCGAGGTACCTGCTTGGTCGGCAGGAAGGCCGACCACAGGTGAGCACGAGCTGTCCCGGGCTCGGCTTTGCCGAGATGCAGCCTAGCTTGGTCCTCATTGAGCTTAGTTAGTGGAGTGCTTGGACATGAAGCACAGTACGGCCGTTGTCAGCCGAGATGATGTTGCCCGGCTGCCGAGCTCCCAGTAGAGTGGGCTAGCAGTCGGGTTAGGTGATGTTCAGTAAGGTTTACGCTGACAGATGGGATGGCAGAGCCACGTTTCAGGAGATGACTGGAAGTAGATATGGGGCGCAGAGGGTATATAAGCATGTCTGCGCCCCCCATACAGGACAGACAAACACTTCTGTAAGGAACTCTTACACTCAAACATACTCCCATTTCCCTCTATCCCAAGGTGTGTGCTAACTTGACCGTCGGAGGGGTTTTCCGACCACACACCGCCGGGTAGCTCGCTGTCGTTGTGCTTTCAGGTGATCGGACAGAAACGGAGCTTGGAAGAAAGGAGTACGAGCTTGTCGGAATATTTGCTCCCCGTACAAATGATTAAAATTAAAATTTTCTATTTATATCTTTGAAAAATTATTATATGCCTTCGAAATAATGCTCTGCACCAACTGTCAATTAACACATATCATGATATCAAAAAAATATTAAAAGTAAATTTTTTTTTTTTTATAAATGTAATGATATACAAACATAAAATCAATACAAAAAACTTATTAATAAAGATTATATTTGGATTTTTATCTATCACTTTATAGTGAGTGACATGTTTTTTTATTATACAAATGACCGTATCAAGCCATTTTAGTATAAAAATTTTAGAAAAATAATATTAACCAACAAAAAATAGTTATAAACAAAAAATAAATAATGGTTTGTAGAGAGGAGGCAGAAATGACACACAAAATATGAAATACAAAAACAAAAAAATAGTCATAGGTAAAAAGAAAAAAGAAAAAATGGTGTACCTAACAGATAAAAATGTATGTTTAAATAATAGAATAGATTAAACATAAACTAACCTCCAATTTGTCTCATAAAAATAAAGTTAAAAAATAATGAGTTTCATTGTTCCATGAATATAATATTTATAAGGCCAGCAAGACATGAATGGCTTGGATAAAGTGTAACGTATGATGGCTAAGATTTTTTTATAAAAGAAAGAATTGGTTAGAAAAAGAATGCATAAGAATAATTTTTTTCATCTTTTCTTTCCTAAATTATAAATCATGAAATCATTATTAAAAATAATAAATTATGAGATTTTTCTAAAAAATTATATATAGTATAGATATGTTTAAATTTATTTGGGATAAAATTGTGTTTAGTTATGAAATAGAGAGAGAATCTAGATATAAGGTTTAATTTTTATTTTATGTTAGGCTTAATTTTAGGTTTATATAGATTCTTCCAGTTGTAAAATATTTTAATAATATACATTTTATGGGAGGTAAGATAATTTTCTTTTCATTAGATTTATTTTAAGAGAGAGAAGATTGTATGAGATTTATGTTCTTTTTAAAAAATTAGATTTAAGGTTTTGAAACATTTAAGGCCTTTAAAATGAAAAGTCACTTTAGTATAATATATAGTATAGATAGATTATGCGATTTAGAGAAGAGATAAATATCAGGAGAGAGATTTTAGAAACTTGTAATTCATTTTTTTTTTTAAATCTATAATTACTTTGTTAGCCAATTGTATTATTTTTAAATCTTTTTAAAATTACAAAAATTAGTAATTTTAGTTTTTTTTTTTTATCTATAGTTATTTTGTTAGCTAATAGTACTATTTTTAAAATTACAAAAATTAGCAATTGTGGTTTTACTTTCTTTTTAATCTATATGTTTTTTTTTTTAAATTTATAATTACTTTTTTATGAAATGAGATTTGTAAATTTTTTTTTTTTTTTAATGTATAGTTACTTTATTATGAGATGAGATTTACGAAAGAGAGAAATATTGGGGGGAGAGATTTTAGGAACTTGTAATTCAAAATTTTAGGTGATTTTTTATTTATTTTTTTAAATCTATAATTACTTTGTTAGCCAATAAAATTATTTTTAAATTTTTAAAATCACAAGAATTAAAAATTGTGGAATGAGAGTTTGGAACTCTCACAAGCCTTTTCCTTATGTAATATATAAATAGATATAGATATTTATGTTTGTTTTAGATTTTTTTTAATATACAAATTATTTTTAGTTTTTTTATAAAAATAATTTAATAATCTCATCACTAATTATAGTGTATGAGAGAAATTGAAAAGGATGCTACAATAACTATGAGAGAAGTCAAAAGGCTTGTAGATTGGGAGAAGTCAATAAATGCTGAGATTATTATTTTTTTAAATTAAAAAATTAGAAAATTAAGATTGGGATATTGAAACTCCCACAAGGCTCATTGGTTAAAAACTCTCTTTTCCTTATATAACACTAGCCCATCACCTGTGTTATGCATGAGATAATTGTAAATATTTATATTTGTTTTAGATTTTTTTTAATATATAAATTATGTTTTAAAAGATTTTTTATAAAAATAATTTAATAATCTTATCACTAACCATAGTGTATGAGAGAAGTTGAAAAGAGTACTGCAGTAACTATATACGGATTGTATCTATAATTATTTGTATGGGGAGATTTTAAATGCTGATCTGAGGATTTTGACAAAGTCAATAAATGCAGGCATGTGGAAAGACATATGGATTGGAAAAAGTTAATAAATGCTAATTAGGCAATTTTAACCAAATCAATAAATGTTAAGTTTTTTTTTTTAAATAAAAAATTTAGAAAATTCAGATTGGGATATTGAAATTCCCACAGGCCTTGGGGGTTAAAAATTCCCTTTTGCTTAATATATAGTATAGATATATTGAGGGTTAGAAACTCCTTTTTCCTTTATAAATACTAGCCCATCATCCGTGCTATGCACGGGATAATTATAGATATTTATATTTGTTTTAATTTTTTTTAATATATAAATTATGTTTTTTAAGATTTTTTATAAAAATAATTTAACAATCTTATCACTAACCATAGTGTACAAGAGAAATTAGAAAGGCTACTGCAGTAACTATGCACGGGTTGTATCTATAATTATTTGTATAAGGGGATTTTAAATGCTAATCAGGGATTTTGACCAAATCAATAAATGCAAGCATGTAGATTGGAAAAAGTTAATAAATGTTTATCAGGGGATTTTGGCCAAATCAATAAATGCTGAGGTTTTTTTTTTTTTAAATAAAAAATTTAGACTAACCATAGTGTATAGGAGAAATTAAAAAGGCTACTGCAGTAACTATGCACGGGCTGTATCTATAATTATTTGTATGTGAGGATTTTAAATGCTAATCAGGGATTTTGACTAAATCAATAAATGCAGGCATGTGGATTGGAAAAAATTAATAAATGCTGATCAGGAAATTTTGACCAAATCAATAAATGTTGAGTTTTTTTTTTTAAATAAAAAATTTAGAAAATTAAGATTGAGAGATTGGAGCTCCCACAAGGCTTGGGGTTTAGAAATCCCTTTTTTCTTAATATATTTACAATTATCTATATATGTGAATTGCGATTTTTAAATGTCTTTTTTTTTTCTTTTTTTTATATTATATTAAAGTTTAATATTTTGATAGTAATCATATGTGTTGGACTTTTCAAGGAATTAAACGTCTTCTTTTTTTTTATTATGTTATATTAAAGTTTAATATTTTGATAATAATCATATGTGTTGGACTTTTCAAGAATTTTTTTTTATATTTGTTCTTAATGCATTAAAGTGTTATTATGAGGGGCAAACTTGGGGGTTGAGAGAAGTTAATAAATGCTAAGTTTTTTTTTTTTTTTTAAATCAAAAAATCAGAAAATTTAGATTGGGAGATTGGAACTCCCATAAGGTTTCGGATTAAAAACCCCATTTTGCTTAATATATAGTATAGATAGATGAGTAAGGTTAAAAACCTTAAAAAGTTATACCACAAGTTCTACCAAATATTTCACATGGTGTGAGACTCCATAATGTGAGTTTCACACCTATGTGAGATATTTGGTAAAATTTTTGGGGTCTTTAATATTTTTATTTTAAAATATATTGATAAAATAATATATATATATATATATATATCTATACTATATATTAAGCAAAAGGGGATTTTTAACCCCAAGGCTTGTGGGAGCTTCAATATCCCAATATGAATTTTTAAAATTTTTTATTTAAAAAAAAAAAAACTCAGCATTTATTAATTTGGTCAAAATCCCCTAATCAGCATTTATTAATTTTTTTTCAATTCATATGTCTTTCCACATGCCTACATTTATTGATTTGGTCAAAATTTCATGATCAGCATTTAAAATCCCCTCATAAAAATAATTATAGATACAATCTGTGTATAGTTACTGCAGTATCCTTTTTAACTTCTCTCATACACTATGGTTAGTGACAAGATTGTTAAATTATTTTTATAAAAAATCTTAAAAAACATAATCTATATATTAAAAAAAATCTAAAATAAATATAAATATCTATAATTATCCCGTGCAAAGCACGGGTGATAGGCTAGTATATATGTATATCAATAGATCCTATTTTTAGACTTATTAACTATTAAGTTCTATTGATAAATTTATTAGTCTCTCTTATTTTTATGAATAAATTTAGAGTGATAAATCTATTAATCAGAATTTTTAAGTAAATAAGTCTAGTTAATATGACTGATTGATAAGTCTCTTTATCTTTATTTTTTTGGTTATACGTCCACAAAATTTGATGTATATATAAACAATATAAAATTACTATGTTTTTTACCCATGGAATTCATTGAAAATATTAAGTTAAGTGAGAAATCCATTTTTTAAATTATTGTATTATTAAAGGCATGCTTGGTAACCATTCTATTTTTAGTTTTTCGTTTATATTTACAAAAATTATTATGTAAACTTGTTTGATAAATTTTTTATACGTTTATAAATAGGTCTCTCTAATTATAAGTTAAACTAAAAATTAAAAACTGAAAAAACATATTTACAAAAGTCTAAAAATTGAAAAAAAATAAAAAAGAAAAAAAAAGGGAAGGGAAGGGAAGCGAGGGAGGGGGAGGGGGGGGGGGGTAATGCGGAAGGAACTCGGATGCACAAGGTACAGGAGTAGCATTCAAGGAAGCATTTTCTGTTTTTTTTATTTATTTCTTTATTATTTTTAACTTACTAAAGTTTATAAACCATTCTATTTTTAGTTTTTTTTTTATTTATATTTACAAAAAATTTTAAAAATTATTATATAAACTTGTTTGGTAAGTTTTTGAATTTATAAACAGGTCTTTCAAATTAAAAGTTAAGTTAAAAATCAAAAATTGAAAAACACATTTACAAATTAAAAATTGTGAAAAAAAAAGAAAAAGAAGGAGGAAACAATGCAGTAGGAACTCGGATGCACAAGATACGGGAGTAGCATTTATGGAAGCATTTTTTGTTTTTATTATTTTTAACATGCAAAAGTTTAGAAACTGAAGAAAAATGCAGAAGGAGCACGGAAGCAATGCGGAAGACTTTGTGTTGCTCACATGGTTAGCTGTTTTTTATAATATTTTGTTCAAATCAAACGTGCTTTCAGTTTTAATTTCTCTAAAAATAAATAAAAACTAGTTTACAATTTTTTATAAACATAAACGTTACCAAATGTAAGCATAAATGTTACAATTTCAGGTGTGGTTTCTACATTGTGGCAAAGTATTATGAATCTTGCTTATTCTAACCCACAACTAGTGGAGTTCTTTAAGGAAAATGCAAGCATTGTGGTTGGTGATGGGAATAGAATTAAATTCTGGAGTGACAGGTGGTTTAGGAATATAATCCTCAAAGAGGAGTTTCCTAGATTGTTTAATATTTCTGTAGAGAAGGAGGTCTCTCTGAACCAAATTAGTCCGAGAAGGAGTAATTCAAGTAATTGGGTTTTGGAGTTTAGAAGACCTTTGTTTGCTTGAGAAATGGAAGAGGTGGGGAGGTTGGATGCTCTGCTGCAGAAAGCCCTAATTGTTAGAGATTTAGTGGAGGATTCCTTGAGGTGGATAGCATTTTCATCTGGGTTGTTTTCTGTAGCTTCAATCTGGAGATGAAAAGTGGAAGATGGGGACTCCGTACTCAGAATATCTGAGTTGTGTAGACACCCCATTTTTGACAACCCTTATGACTTGGACATCATCGCTTGCATACCCAATGATGAGTGTATATGCTTGTCAACTGCTCGAAATTCTCAGTAGAATGCCACAACTTTGAGCCTTTCAAACCCTACAACCCCTGTTGCCTTGTTTTGGACCAAAACCTTGGATTTTCAAGCCTGTAACCTCTGGTGGCCTGCCGGCCACTGATATGGGTTGCCAGCCACTTCTTCTGGTTGCCGGCCACTGATGTGGCCTACCGGCAACAAAATGTTTTTTGCAGATATTTTGTGACAACTGTTTGCACAGGTGCTTGTATCTACTCCCAGGTGTATGGTTGGATGTTTCTGAGGGAGGTTCATGTTTCTCTATATATAGAGGACCTCTCCTCTTGCTTTGAGGTTAGAAAAATTTTGAAGCAAAATTTTTCCTCTCTCTCTATAATTCTCTCTCTCTTTTGCAAATTTCTTCACCTTTGCCTATACACTCTTAACCTTTGCCTATACACTCTTAACCAAACCTCTCCATCTTTGAGCCTTGTTTGAGCTCTTGAGGGTGTATTTGTCTTGTTTTATTGCTTGAAAGTGATCTTCTCTTCAAAAGGTATAAAGCTTTGCCTCTTTACTTGTTCAATTTACTCTTTTTCTTATTATTTTCCAATTGTTTTTGGGCTATAAAAACTCTTTATTTTTGGGTTGAAACTTGGGTTTTAAGGCCAATAAAGGTTGACGGGTAGTTCACCATTCTTTACATCTTACTCTCAAGGCCTTTACCCTTGTGTTTCCCACCTTTACATTATCTTTTTTTGAGCTTTTAAACACTAATTTTCAGAGTTATTTCAGTGGCTAAAATCATGTTTTAAAGTCCAAAATTGGAGGGGTTAGCCTCCCCTCATTGTGTTTTGCTTACTAGCCTAGCATGATCCTTGTTTTAGCTTATTATTCTAGCTATTTTTTTCTTAATTCTAGCATGTTTTAGGACTGTTTTAGGACTATTTTTAAGTGTTTGTTGCATTTGAGCTTTGTTTTGCATGCTTGTAATATAATTGTCCTCATGAGTTTGGCGTTTTAGGCCTTAGACACCACCTTATTTGAGTTGATTGCATTTATTTATGGCTTTCCATACTTGTGATCACTCTTAATCACCTCTGCAACCTCCCTCCTTTCTTGGCTTTTGTTTTTCTTTGAAAGTGGTTTCAAACTATTTGTTTGTTTAAGCATGAGATTGAGATGTCATGCTTAATGGTTTAATCCCTTTGGGGGTTCATTACCAACGGTATGATGTCTCTTTCATGCCCAAAGCAACACTTGGTTTGAGCCCTCTTTCCATTAGAGGACTTAAACTCACTTTTGAACTCAGTTGACTAAAGAATGGATGGTAATCTAAAATGAAGTAATAAAATTAGTGATTAAAAAAGGTGTAAGATAATAATTTGGTTAGGATTCAATCAGATGTTAATTAAACCCTTGAGTCTTGAGTCATTTCATACTCATTAGTGATAAAAACGGTTCAAGATTCATTATCAACTACTTCCCTTGATCTTTCATAATAAGGAGGTAGCTTTGAGAGTCTTGTTTTGTTGCATTTATTGAACTTGCCACTTGGTTCATAGGCCATCATGCAATAAAATTGCATTGATTGATGGTTTGTGAATTAAGTTTTACTACTCCTTGGAGCTGTTCAAATGATAAGGAGGGATAAATTGTGTAAACAAACCCTTGAGAATACGCTGTCTCTATTTTGTTTGCTCTCTGTTGTAGTAGGAAAGTTCAATCATCAGTGGCCAGTAGGCTATGATCAGTAGATGGTAGGCCCTCTGCTGGCCACCAGTGCAAAATCAAACAGTGTACTTTTGAAGCAGAACATAATAGATTCTGAGGTGGAAATCAATGCAAATGTACTATTGTGCAATGGAGGCATTCAACAGCAGAAACAGTGGCTTTTTCGGGTGGTAAGCCCATGCATGCATGAGCATCTCTCATTTCCCGAGACGAAGTAATTAGAATAGCTAGCTTAGCACTCTTTTCATGTTGTATTCATGTAAATAATTAGTTCGTTTCGATTTTCTATAATTAATTAATTAGCTAAATTAGTTAATTAATTAGTTCATTCAGTTTGTAATAATTAGTTAAGTAGTTTAGCTAAATTATTCATTTGTTGTTGTAATAGCTAGGTAATTAGTTAGATAGTTAGTTCATTCGGACCCTTCTGTGTGAGGGCGCAATGTTGTAATAATGTGTATGTCTTCCAACCACATGTCTTTCTCTCTTTTATTTACTAACTTGTGATGGTTAGTTTAGGGCATCACGTTTTGTCTAGCAAACTTCATGTTTGCATCCACTTGTCTTGCATGCATTGGGCTCGGCGCATCATTCTAACTTGCATTGTTATTGTTTAATACTTCTTTTAATATGTGCTTAGACCGCATGTTATCAAATTGATTCATATGCCACATTAGTAGCCAAGCCAAGTAATTACATATCGCATGTGTTACATTAGTCATATCGCATAGTTAGGAATCATGCATTTTTCTAACTAGTTTCTCTCTTGGCTTAGAGTACTAGGTGAACCTTTACTTGTTTTAGCATATCGCATGCGTGTGATTGTTACCATAGCTAGCATGGTTGCTATGAGGCTAAATGCTTAAATGATAAATTGTCTGAATGCCTGTGGATGAAGGCTAATTGCTTGAATTGGAATAATTTGAGTGATGTTTATATGCGATCACTTTTTTAAGTGGTACATATTCAAAACTCTTTTCAAAAACAAACATGAATTAAGTGTTCCAATTCTTGCAAATTAGTCTATACTTGTGTGTGTGCGCATCACATAGTAATGCTAGCCTAATAATTGGAACAAGAGCATATAATGTAAATAAGATTCGTATAATGATTAGTAGAGGTTGATCTGGCAAAGCAGTCCATTTTTGATAATTTGATTGAAAATCGATTTTCCAAAAGATTTTTCAGATTTGGACTCTTTGATGTTTATCTATTTCACATTGCACTTGTGAGATCAGATTCAAAACCGCGGGAGTCTGATATTGTAAGGATTTTTCGTCTTCCGAAAGGGGGCACGAAAAGTCGGGCTACAGTTTCTGGCGACTCTGCTGGGGAATTAGCGAACTTGAGTCAAAATTCATGATATGAAATTTTCTCTACACTTATATGTTTTTTTGGATTGCATTTGCATTGGTGCGTTTAAGTCACTGTGTTTGTCATCTACTAGTCCTGGACGGTTTGCCGGAGGCTTGCCTAAAAGCTTTCCAAAAGGCTGACCGGTTATGGGCTCTGCCATGATGGGAACACAATTCTTGGATCTGGACTACCGCTGTACCGTTTGATCCTCCTTTCACTTCTCGGTGTTAGGTGTGAGATGTATATTAGGTAGCCTTGTTGAGGTGCCCTTTTGACAATTCGGCCTAGTTGCATATTTAAAAGCCATAGGAACTGTTCCAAACTAGGACATGATGCTTACCCGAATATAGGATTGTGTGAAACTGTTTTTTTTGAATAGCGAACCCTAGTTTCGTCAGGAAACTAGGACAGGGTAACCTTACCCCCTCATAGGGGTGTTTTAGCTTTTACTTAACTGGTATGTGCTTTACAGTGAAACTATACAGGAGTATGCGTTTCAGTTACAAGCTTAGTATCCGTTTTGGGGGCAAAATTCAGTGTTGAGTGCAGTCCTACAACTTTGATTACATCTGTGTTAGTAATGTCATTAGCTGAGGTGCTGTGCGGTTTTTGATTGCTGCTTTCTTTTTGCTTTATTTCTTTTTGCTAGGTAGTTTAACACCATAGCTTCAGAAAGCTCAGATATCCCCCAGTGCTCTGGACCCGAGTAAGAAGGCTTTGCAAAGTCAGAGATCTTGTTAGGGGACAGCTCGTGTTTACTTCACTCCCACCGGTTACAAGACGGAGGAGAGTCAGGCAGAGCTCACCGGTCTAGTTTTTACAGTAGTCACCCCTCAATTCACCTACATCTAGTCAGGCTCAGGGACAATCTTTTACTTCTAGTGCAGCACGAGATTTCTCGCCTATTCCGATGGCACGGTATCCCCCAGTCAGTATGGAGGAATTGATTCATCATCTTCAGCAAATAGTTGAAACTCTACACCAAGACACTACCTGTCAGGCCAAGGACATAGCTCGTCAAGCTGAGATAATAAACATGCTGCAACAACAACCATAACCGGCAGCGGCTTTTGCATCCCATGCACCTCCTATGAATATCCCAGCACACGAAGCCACTGCTTATACTGCTAATGCCCAAGAAAATCAGGGCAATTCGGCAAAGCCGATCCTAGCACAAGCCTCCAAAACACCTGTGTATCAAACTGAAGCTCCATTTGAATTTGAGGTTGATCCAACTGTGCTTAAGGTCAACAAGTTGGAGAAGTTATTCAAGAAAGTACAAGGTGTTAATTCCATCCCCGACATAGAAGACGGGTATATCGACTCTACAGTGACATTGCCAGATCGATTCAAAATGCCGCACATTAATCAATTCGACGGCTCCGGAGATCCCATGGTTCATCTACGACTGTTTTTAGACATCCTGCGGCCGATAGGCCTGACCAGATTATAGAAGCTCTCTCTCTTTGGCTGTACCATGTCTGGTATAGCAACCATTTGGTATGCAAAGTTAGAGGATTCTATTAAGCAGAATTGAGAGGAAATGGTCGAGGCCTTTATTGCTCAGTATTCGTATAATATGCAGATCGAGGTCACAATTCGTGATCATGAGGCAACGCGCCAAGAGCCGAAGGAGGGCTTTTCAGAATTTGTGACAAGGTGGAGGGCTAAAGCTTCAATGATGACCACAAGGCCTTCCGAGAAAGATCAGATAAGGATGGTAGTCCGCAATCTGCATGGGAAGTTATTGCAAAAAATGATCGTCCTACCTCTGTTTACATTCACTGAGCTCCATGAGATGGGGGTTTAGATCGAAGATGCCATGAAACAAGGGCTGATTACAGATGAGAAAGAGCAGGCAAAAAGGCCTTTTGTGTGTAGTTCCAATGTAACCACCAGTGGTAGCACAACTGCAAGGCCGTCAGATGTGAGCGTTTTCACTACCACAACCAAGATCGCCAATCCCTTTGCCAACATAGCTCCACAAACTTCGGCCAACTTTGCCCAATCCCAAAGGACCTTTACCCAACTCTACATGACCCTATCTCAAGCCATGAAGGTGTTGGTCAAAAAAGGACACCTCAAACCATTAGAGCCTCGCCCACTACCTGATCTTCTTCCACCCAAACACAACCTAGAAAAATCCTATGCGTTTCACCAACAGCATGGTCACGATACCGACCAATGCTTCCAACTGCGTCATGAGATTCAAGTCCTCATTGACAACAAGGTGATCGCACCACCTGAGAAACCAAATGTAACTACAAACCCTCTCCTGGCCCACAATCAAGTTTCCTTACCTCAAAATCTAAACCTAATCCATACACTGGCCATTCTTTACAACCCCAGCGTATATATTACCTCTTCCCACATACCAAGACCGACGTTGTTCATTCTTGAAAGCACAAATTTGTGCATGATGGACACGTCTGTACTTCAACCGAAGCCTGTGGTGGTGACAGTTGCAGTAGAAGGGAGGCTAGCCTTAGAGGAAAGTTTGAGTCCATTGCCGGAGAGCTCTAAGGACTTGTCTAAAGGGGTGTACGATCCAGGTTGCTACATTGTGACGATTGGTCAAATTAAGCTAGAATTGGTGTTGCCGACTGTAGTGAAGGTTAATGTGGTTAGGGAGGATGACCTGAGCCAAGGGTTGGATGATTTGGTGGAACTCGAGGAGGATTTAGACAACTTGCAGCTCTTTGACGAACAAGATCAAGGGGATGTGTAGATTGGCTAGTTTGATTTGAATGGATCAACCGACAACTCTGGGTGGCTGAGTGATGAGCTGGATAAGGAGGAAGGAACTGAAATGAAATCGGAGGAAGAGAAAGCAGGAATTGTCGTAGTGGCTGGAATGGCCGATGAAAAAGGAAAACTGCCGAAGAACATTGACATGGAAAATTCAGCTCAGGAACTGGGCGCTGTGAGCATTGTGGACACAGAACAGGAAGTTGCACTGAAGCAGTTTGAACAAGAGAGGGTCAAAGATGAGGAAGCTGTAATGGCCCAACACCCTACGGGGGATACCTGTGATGTGAAAGTGATCCGAACGGAGCCGGACAACTGTTTGTTGGCTGTTGAAGGTGTATAGTGAGATGATGTCGATTTGCATCTGGCCTACACGAACGAAGACTGGGGTGAGTGCCTTCCAGACAACACGTGGTACGCAGAAGAAATAGATCACATGACAAGAAGTGGGCGGTATTTTAAGCTACCACACTTAGATCAAACTGAGGCATTTGGGAAAGACAAAGAGGTTGAGAGATAGAAAGAGAAGTAGCTGGAAGAAGAGGCACTGTTAAAGTAGCTTAAGAAAATCCAAGCTGACATTTCAATCTGGGGTCTTCTCATGGCCTCCCGGGTACATCGACAGGTAATACTGTCAGCACTGGACAAAGCTAAATTGTCTATTGACACTACCCCTGAACAGCTTGTGGGATTGGTCTTCCCAGGTGGCGCCGGGCCAACCCTAACCTTTTCTGACAAAGAATTGCCACCGAAAGGCTTAGCTCACAACAAACCCTTGTATATATCTATTGAGTGTAGGAAAAATTGGGTACCGGTGGTGTTGATAAACACTGGTTCGGCTATCAATGTTTGTCTTTCCCGCACAGCTTATGCAATCGCCCTTAAACCAGCAGACTTTGTGCCCATGGCCCAAGTAATTCGAGCATATGATAACACGACTAGGGAAGTCATGGGCACGGTGCAAATCAGAGTCTAGGTGGGCCCAGCTCAGCAAGATGTCAAGTTCCATGTCTTGGATGTGTCGGCCACCTTCAACTTACTGCTAGGGAGGCCCTAGTTACATCATGTGAAAGTTGTTTCCTCCACCCTTCACCAAATGTTAAAGTACCTTCATGGGAAATGAGTGGCGATTATTTTTGGGAATTCATCCATCCATCCCCTGCCAGAGGTAACTACACCAGTGTTGGAGATCACTCATGGTGAGAAGGATGTATATCTCTCAGGGTTCACTCTGGTTAAAGCCCAGGTAGTGCAGACCATTATGGCCACTGATGAGGGCATGTGTGTCAACGCCCAATCTATCTATTTCATAAACAAACTGCAGCATGCGCCGGGAATAAGACTTGGGAGAAGTGGCCGGAAAGGTGTCACAACATTGATAGATATGCCGCACAATCCACATGCCTTTGGTCTGGGCTATGTACCCACCAAAGAGGATTGGATCAGGAAAGGAGAAGAAATCAGAGGCAGATGCAGAGCTAAGCAGGCCGGGAAACACTATGAGCTCATCCACAGGCCAATCCAGGGAACTGTAGATACCCCATTTTTGACGGCCCTTCAAGACTTGGATATTCTTGTACGTACATCCGATGACGAGTCTGATTGCTCACCGAGCGCTTGAAGTCCTTAGTGGAACGCCACAACTTTTAGCCTTTCAAATCCTGCATCCATTTTGTCTCCTTTTTGGACTATGTCTTGGTCTTTATCCCCTGCAGTCTCTGGTGGCCTGCTGACCATCTATGAAGGCTGCTGGCCAGAGCTTCTAGTCTGTCGGCCATTGATATACCTTGCCGGCCATCACTGATGGCTGGCCGGCCACTAGTGTTTTCTACAGATATTTTGTGCCAACTGTGCCAGCTGTTTGCACAGATGTTTGCATATGTCCACACGTGGAGGGATGGATCTCCTTGTATAGATTCCATGTTTTCTATATATAAGGAGTCCCTCTCTCATGTTTTGAAGTTGGAAGATATAAAACTCAAAAATTCTCTCTCTCTCTACATTTCTCTCTCTCTTGAAATTTGTGCTTAAGTTGCTAGATACACTATACTTTTGCATATCAACCCTTAACCAAAAGTGATCACCTTTGAGTTGAGGTCCCTTGAGGTCTTGATTGAGTTCTTGAAGGTGGTTTTGGCTTGCATTGGTGCCTAAAGTGGTGCTTGGCTTCAAGAGGTATAACACTTGTCTTTTAACTTGTTCTAATACACTTGTTTCTCTATTTCTTCCCACTATTTTTGGGCCATTTTTAAGCTATAAAAATCTCTATTTTGTGGGCTAAAATTAGTGTTTTAAGCCATTTAAGGTTAGGGGGTGTCTCACCCTTATTTATTCCTTGCTTCTAAGGCTTTTGTACCTTTGTTTCCCATCTTTAAACCATCTTTTTAGGCTTTTAACCACTGAATTTCAGAGTGTTTTCAGTGGCAAAAAACATGTTTTGAAGTCCAAAATTGGAGAGGTTAGTCTCCCCTCTTTGTGTCTTGTTTGCTAGTCTAGTTAACTCCATATGTTAGCATGATTTTCTAACTTTTTGTAGCTATATTCCAATGCGTTTTTGCCCTTGTTTTAGACTACTTTAGCTCTATTTTAGGCTGTTTGGATCAATTGAGTCTTGTTTTGCATGGTTGTAGTGTAATAGTGCTCACAAGTTTGGTGTTTTCAGCCATTAGGCACCTCTTGTTTGAGTTGATTGCACGATTTGGTGTTGTTTTGCACTTCATTTCAGCACTAATCACCTCTGCAACCTCCTTTCTTTCTTGGTTTTTCCTTTTGCTTTGAAAGTTGTTTTAAGTCATTTGTTTGCTTAAGTGTGGAATTGAGGTTTCATACTTAATGGTTCAGTCCCTTTGGGGGTTCATTACCAACGGTATGAGACTTTTTTCATACTCAAAGCAACTTGTGTTTTGAGCCTTCTTTCCATTAGAGGATTGTAACTCACCTTTGGACTTAATGGACTAAGTAATGGTTGGTAAGTTAAAATGAGTAACTAACAACTTGGGACTAAAATTGAGCAAGATAATAACTTGTGTGTTATGTGTTCAATCAAACGTTGATTGAACACAGGGAAAATTGGGACATTTCATACTCAAAGTGATGAAATGTCTCAAGTTTCCTAGGTCCCCATTGCCCTTGATCATGCATGATAGGGTGATGGTTCTTGGGTGTCTTGTTTTGCATTCGTTGAGCTTGCACACCTTGAATCACAAGCCATCATGCAATGAAATTGCTTAGATTGGTGGTTTGTGGTTTAAGTTCACAACTCGTTGGATTTGTCCATGAAAAGGAGGGGTGAATTGTGCAGATAATCCTTGGAAAGACCCTCTTTTTGCTCTGTTCATACTCTGTTGTAGCATGGTGATCCAGTGCATCAGTGGCCGGTAGGCCACCATCCATGGCCAGCAGTGCACTATTGATGGCTGGCAGGCCACCTTCTTGGCCGGCAGATGGCCGGCTGGCCATTGATGTAAACCCCAGCAGAATTTTGGTAAGGTGGAGCAGAAAGGTTCTGGAAATGTTCAATTCTGCAAACAGAGGTCTTTCCGGGCAAAAATCGAGCATGTGTATCTTCTATTTCTCGAGGCGGGGTAGTGGCAGCATAGTTAAAAATGTTAATTGCTTAGTTTACTTGCGTTTGTGTTGTAAATTAATTAGTTAGCTTACTAGTTTATTCATTGAAGTGTTGTAATAATTAGTTAATTAGTTTAGCTTTTTATTTTGGTTTGTAATAATTAAGCTTAATTAGCTTAGCCCTAATTAGTTACTAGTTAGCTTAGCTTTATTCATTCGGACTCTCTTTTGTGAGAGCGTAATGTAATAATGTGTATGTCTTCCAACCCCACATCTTTCTCTCTTTTACTTAACCGTTTTTGATAGTTAGATTAGGGTCATGTTTCAATTAGCATGCATTATGCTTGCATCTATTTATTCGTATTGCATGCACCGAGGCTTAGCGCATCATTCAAACTGCATTGTTGTTTCAATTACTTCTTTGAATACGTGTTTAACCGCATGTTATCAAATTGCTTCATATGCTATGCTTAGTAGCTGAGCCTATTTTAGTTGCATTCTTCGCATGTGTTGTATTAGACATCTTGCATAGTTAGGAATCATGCATATTTTTCTAACTTATGTTTTCTTAGCTTGGAGTACTAGGTGAGTTTTAATGCTTTAGCATACTTGCATGAGTGTAAATGATTGCCATGTCTAGCATGCTTGCCATAAGGCTAAGTGCTTAATTGCTTTAACTATTTGAAATGCCTGTGGATGAAGGCTTGTTGCTTGAATTGGAACGATTCAACAAATGTGCGTTTTAAGCCCACTTTGTTGAGTGGCAAATCAGTTTTAAGCCCACTATGTTTGGTGGCAAATTCGCAAACTTTAAGCCCATTTGAGGTGGCAAATTCAAACCATTTTCACAAAACAAACATGAGTTGAATTGTTCCAAATTGAGCAAACTAGTTTATACTTGATTGTGCGCATCACATGGTAATGCTAGCTTAATAACCAAAACAAGAGCACATAATGTTGATAAAAAAATCATATCATGATTAGTAGAGGCCGATCTTTGAGCGGGCGAATGGGGGTGCTCACTCCATGACCTTCCCCTCTCGTACCTAAGTTCTCGAACCGAGGCAACTTTGGTGATGACGGACACGTGGCCTTTGGCACGAGTCATGGGTTTCCTAAATTTTCCCGAAAATAAAATATTTAGGTATTGATTTTGTATCTGGCAAAGTAGTCCAATTTTGGCATGTTTTTTATTCAAAATCAATTTTCCAAATGATTTGCCGAATTTGGACATTTCGGTATTTATCAGTTTCACATTGCACTTGTGAGACTAGATTCAAAATCACAGGAGTCCGAATTGTAGGGCTTCTTTTCGAGTTTCTAAAAGGGGGCACAAAAAAGCCGAGTTACAGGAATGCTGAATGGCCACTTTGTTCGGAAGGGAGAAGATTTTCCCTTTCGTGGCTTTCCCGAGCCCTGGATGAATTCTATGAAGCGGCGTGTCCCCGAGTTCGAAATCTTCTTTGACCTGCAGTTGCAAGATAGTGATACTAAGGAAAAGGTTGAACCAAGTACTGAAGCTGAACAGAGCATGGAAAGTGACTCAGACAATAGCAAACTTGGAGTAGGGGTAGCACTGACGTGTCTCCTTACAGATCCTGCAGTTGACTCTAAGAACTTAGGGGATAACCTTACCATCTCCATGATCGGGGAAGAACCAGGTGTGAAACCAACCAACAGCATTTTGGATGCATCATAGGCACCATCTCTTATCTAGCAGCTAGAGCAGGGCTATTTGTCTAGTTCTGAGTTGGGTGATGAGCTAGAATCTGATTCCACTGAGTCTGTGGAATCGAAATCAGATTCTGGTTCTTGTGAGTCTGAGTCTAGTATTCTCGGGGGTGGTAACCCGGATGCCAAGGTCTTGTCCAGGTCCTCTTTTTCTTTTTCTTTTGAGTTTGTAACCGAAGATCTGGACCTTTTGAATGAGAACTCTGCGGATTCTGTGTACTTCTCTGTGCCATCGGTTTATTGTATTGACCAAGATTTTCAGAATTATAATGAAAACGAAGAGGAAGAAATTCCTCTGGTTTTGAAAAACTTGATTAATTGAGAGGATGAGAGGTTTGCTAAACCCTATGTTGATGAAATCATTGCTATTAATGTGGGTATTGAGATGGATCCATGTCTGGTCCAGATCGGGTCCACGTTGTCTTCGGAGGAGCGTGAGCGCTTAGTCGCTTTGTTAAAAGATTTCAAAGATATTTTCGCGTGGTCCTACGAAGACATGCCTAAAATCGATCATGAGATTGTGCAGCATCGGATCCCTCTTGCCCCCGAGGCCTGACCTGTCAAGCAGAAGTTGTATAGAATCCGTCCGGATTGGGCGTTGAAAATCAAAGAAGAGGTCACCAAGCAGATCGAGGCAGGTTTCTTGTTAGTATTCGAGTATTCGACTTGGTTGGTTAATATCGTCCCAATGCCAAAAAAGGATGGTAGAATCCGGGTATATGTAGACTTGCGGGACTTGAACAGAGCCAGTCCGAAGGATGATTTTCCTCTGCCACATATTGATGAGTTAGTAGATTTCACTGCGGGTCATGCATTGCTATCCTTTATGGATGGGTTTTCCGAGTACAAATAGATTATGATGGCTCCCGAGGACAGAGAGAAAACTGCATTCACTACTCCTTGGGGGACCTACTACTACCGGGTTATGCCGTTTAGGCTAAAGAATGTCGGGGCTACCTATCAGAGGGTTGCGACCACCATTTTGTGTGACATGATCCACAAAGAGGTCGAGGTGTATGTGGACGACATGATTGTCAAGTCCAAAGAAAGAGAGGGCCACTACACCGCCTTGGAGAAATTCTTTCCACGGATCAGAAAATATAGGTTGAGGTTGAACCTACAAAAATGCACCTTCGGTGTAACAGCAGGGAAAATACTGGGCTTTTTGATCACACAGAGGGACATCGAAGTAGATCCTTTCAAAATCAAGGCCATCCTAGAAATGCCACCACCAAGGACTGAAAAGGAGGTGCGAGGCTTTCTGGGTAAAGTGTAATTCATAAGACGGTTTATTTGTTAGCTCACTCTGTAATTCTGGTTTCGAGATTAGATCCCATCAAATATCTCTTTGAAAAACCAGCGTTTACGGGTAGGCTAGCCTATTGGTTGCTTCTCCTTTTTGAATTTGACCTCAAACATGTCACTCGCAAGTCGGTCAAGGGAAGAGCTGTAGCAGAGTTCCTGGCAGATCACCTAGTAGAAGGGGATGAGGCGGTGGAATACTTGTTCCCAAATGAAGCCATTCTACAAGTTGAGGATGAGACTCGGACGTTGTACTTTGACGGAGCAGCCAATCAGTACGGTTATGGGATAGGTGTGTTGTTGATAGCACCCGACGACTCCCATATACCTTTAGCTTTCAAACTTTGGTTCAACGTATGTAATAATGAAGCAGAATATGAAGCGTGTATCGCTGGTTTAGAAGCCGCTCTAGAACTAGGGGCAAAAAGGTTGGACATTATCGGGGACTCGAACTTAGTTGTTTCTCAAGCAAATGGAGACTAGAAAGTCAAAGAAGAAAAGATGAAGGTTTACCACTAGACCCTGGACGTTATGATTCCTAGGTTTGAAAAGTTGACTTTCACACATCTACTGAGAGAGAACAACAGGTTTGCTGATACTTTAGTAACTCTATCTTCTATGGTAGACATCCCACTTGGAGTTTGGATGCATTCGATTATCATTGAGAAGAAATACAAGCCCGCTTATGAAACTATTGCCGTGATAGATGAAGTACAAGACAAAAACCCTTGGTACTACGATATTTGGAACTTCTTGGAAAAGGAGATTTATCCACCAGGGGCAAATGCCAAGGACGAAAAGGGAATACAAGGAATGGCAATCCAATTTATCATCTGCGGAGGTAAACTGTATAAAAGAGGTTATTTGGGAATGCATAAGTTGTGTGTCAAAGAAGAAGAATCAAAGCGCCTGATGGAGGCCATCCATGGAGGAGAGTGCGGAGCGCACATGAACAGAGTGATGCCAGCCCGGAAGATTCTCAGGCAAGGTTATTACTGGTCCACCATGGAGGAGGATTGTATTGTGTGGACTCGACTTTCTTCGTGCGCCCTATTTCAGAGAGGCGCGAATTGGTCTCCTGCAGTTCGGACTCCTGTCACAATTCTGAATCTAATCTCACAAAGTGCAATGTGAGACTGATAAACACCAAAGAGTCCAATCCGGCATGTCATTTTGGAAAATTGATTTTAGATCAAATAATGCCAAAACTGGACTGTTTTACCATATTACAGAGTCGCCACCTAAATATTTTATTTTTGGGAAATTTAGGAAACCTTGACTCGTGCCAAAGGCCACGTGTCCGTCATCACCAAAGTTGTCTCGGGTCGGGAACTTAGGTACGAGAGGGGAAGGTCCTGAATTGAGCACCCCCGCTTGCTCGATCAAAAGATCGGCCTTTACTAAGTATGATATGTTGTTTTATAAACACATGCATTCTTATTCCGGTTATTAGCTAGCTTACTATGTGATGCGCATAGCATACAAGTATAGACTAAATCGCAAGAATTGGAACAAAGCAACTCATGTTTGTTTTCAAAAATGGTTTGAAAATGCCACCCTCAAGTGGGCTTAAAACATCATAATTTGCCATTTCGCAAAGTGGGCTTAAAACTTACATTTGATGAATTGTTCCAATTCAAGCAACGAAGCCTTCATCGACAAGCATTCATGCAGTTAATCATTTAAGCAAATAGCCTCATGGCAAGCATGCTAAATATGGCAACACTCACACTCATGCAAGTATGCTAAAGCGTAAAGACTTACAGTGTACTTCGAGCCAAAACAAAAGCTAGTTAGAAATCATGCATGATCCTAACTATACAAGATGCCTAATGTAACACATGCAATAATGCAACTAAGTAGGCTCGGCTGTCTAAGATGGCATATGAATGCAACTCCTGATAACATACTTTGAAACACGTATTTAAATAAGTATATTGAAATTGTGATGCAGTTTGAATGATGCGTCGAGTCTCGGTGTATGCCATACAAATGAATGATGCACACATGGGAGCATAAGGTATGCTAATTGAAAATGATCCCTAATCTAACCACTGAAAGTGGATAAAGAAAAGGGAGAAAGACATGGGGTTGGAAGACATGCACACACACACGCACCCTTATTACAACATTGCGCCCTCTTGAAGGAGGGTCCGAATAAATAAGCTAAGCTACACTAAGCTAAGTTAATCAAACTAATCTAATTAAACTAATTAGATTAATTATTACACAACAAATTGAATAACTAGTAAACTACTTACTAATTATTACAACACTTAACTAATTAGCACACTAATTAATTAAATTAGAAATTCATGCTATCTACCAAGAAAAGCATTTAAACAACACTGCCTCAGCTCTGTTTGGAAATTAGAAGATGCATGTATTCAGTTTTCGCCCCAAAAAGCCCACTGGTTTGCTCTTGAGAGGTTCTGTTTGCAGGGTGTCTCCAAGAACTCTCTGCACCATTTTACCAAATCACTGCTGGGGAGTGCACCAGTGGCCTGCCAGCCATGAGGGCTTGTTGCCGGCCACCTGTTGGCCAAAGGAGTGTTCTGCCGACCAACGATGAAGCACTGCCAGCCAATGATGAAGCAGTGTCGGCCACTGGTGTGCTGATGCATCAAACTGCAACAGAGCATACACAGAGAAAAATAGAGGGTTTTCCTTGGACATGTTTGTACTGCGCCCTCTCCTTATCATCTCAAAACATCAAAGGGGGGGCTATTGGATCCAAAACCAGCAATCAAGCATGTTTGATGCATGATGGCCAAGGATCCAACTTGTACACTTTCAATCAATGCACAAAACAAAGACTCAAGTTCACTACCTTATCGTGGGTGATCAAAGGTAATGGAGACCAAGAAACATGACACGTTTCATCACTATGAGTATAAAATGTCTAAAATTTCTTGTGTTTAGATTAACGTCCGATCCAAACACATGCAATGTAACACACATATGCTTATCTTGCACAAGTTTTACTTGATTGATTCTTGTTTACACATTTTACATTACCGAGTCATTCATTAACCAGTTAAGTCCAAGTAATTGTCCTCTATTTGGAAAGGGGTCAACCAAAGGAGGGTTTAAAACATGAGAGAGATCATGCCTTTGACTAGGAGGAACCCTTAAAAGAGAGTTAAAGCCATTTGAGCACAAACTCTAACTCATGCTTAAACACAACCTTAAGGCCAACAAACCCTCAAAACAAAAGGAAAAGTGAAGAAATGAGGGAGGTTGTAGAATTTTAGAGCTGAAATGGCATGACAAAGAATACTAAAACATGCAAGCAATACATGCACAACATGTTCAAAGCCAAAAGCGTCAAAACTAGTGAAGAACGCTACACTAGAAGCATGCAATACCAAGCTTAAATGATCAAACCAACTCAAAACAGAGCTACAACATGCCAAAACAGTGGCAAAAACATGCTGAGATGGAAGCATGAAAAGCAAGAAAATCATGCTTATGGGTTGGCTCTCAAACAAGGCATAAGGCACAACTCTCAATAGCAATGAAAGAGTGGAATATGTGAGAGTGTGACGGTGATATATGCTCTGAAATCACATGCTAAATGATGTTATGGCATGCAAACAACCCAAGCAAAGCATGCTAGAAGCCTCAAAACACAAAGCTAGTAAAGACCATTTACACTACAACCATACAAAGCATGAGTCATATGACCAAGACCAACCAAAACAGAGTTAAAACATGCTAAAACATTAGAAAAAACATGCTGAGATGGAGTCCCAAAAGGGTAGAAAAACATGCTCACCTCTTAGGCCAACTACACATGCAAACAAGACATGAGGAGGGGGGACCACCCCCTCCCATTTTGGTCTTCAAAACCAACTTTCTACCCCTGAAATTCCCTTGGAATTCAGTGGTTGAAAGGCCAAGAAAAGGGTGTTTCAAAAGCTTTGAAAGGTGGCTCTAAAGGCTTTGCAAGCTAAAGAGTAAAATGGGGGAACCACCTCCTAACCAAACAAGGCTTAAACCACCATTTCAAAACCTTAATATTAGAGTTTTTTAGAGGTTAAAACCAGTCCCAAAGTAGCATAAAGGGATGGCCAAGCACTTAACTAAAACAAAGCTTAAAAGGGACAAGCTTATACCTTTGAAGCACAGCAACAAAACAACTGAAATTCTGAGCCAAAACCAAGCTCAAGACCCAAAACAAGGCCTCCAAGAGTCTCAACACAAAGATGATCAACTTTGATCAAGGGGTTGTATACAAATATGTAGAGAAAACTCACTTTCAAGCACAAAATCAAGAGAGAGAGGATTCTAGAGAGAGAGAGAGAGAGAGAGAGAGAGAGAGAGAAAGAGAGAGGAAATTTTGATCGCAAAATTTGTAACCCCCTTCATGCATGAGGATGGCTTGTATATATAGAGGATACAAGAAGCCTTCAAACAAATCCAGCCATCTGTAGACACCCCATTTTTGACGGACCTTAAGACTCAGACGTCACCGATTGAGCGCTTGGTGATGTTGCATATGGTGCTCGTTCTGAGGTTGCGGAGTCACGGCTGCGAGCCTTGCCTCCGGACTTCTGGACTCTTTTGTGCTTTGCCTCGGTTTGCGAACCGGGCTCCATTTTCTCCATTTTCTCTTCCCAAGGGGAGGGAGAGGTCTTGTAGATCATCTCTCAGTGGCCGTAGGCTGCGTTTCGTGGTCGTAGGCCATTTTTCCCGTTTGGAGCCCGGTTCCCGGTTTTCGGAGCCGTCGGCTGTGTGCCTCGGTTCGGGACCGCTTAACCACCTCCGTTTGCTCCGGTTTTTGGCGTACATCTTATTTCCTCCCCTTTGAGGGACACTGTGGCTCGAGAGACCAACTTCGTGGTCGAATGCCACTTCCGGTGCCTAACAGTCAGTTTTCGGGGCCCCGGGCCACGTGTTTCGGCCCCCGAACCTTCATTTTACATCAGTTTGAGTCCATTTTTGGCAGGGACCTTATTTTCATTGTTAGGAAGACCGTAGGAAGGTGGGAGGCCAGCAATTGTTCCGACTACCAGCTTTATTCCTTCATCACTCTTCATCGCCCGTTTTCTTCACTAGAAAGCTGACTTTTCCCATTCCCGGGCCACTTTTTCTGACTTTCCTCCACACCATTGTGTTGTACACACCTGGGAGGCCACCAATATGGGTTGGCCGGCCATCAATCATTCCTGACCCTTTTGAACCCCTCTAAAAAGCTAGCTTTTCTCCCTCCTGGTTCACTTTTTCCAGTTTTTCTCCACATAGCTGTGTTCTGCACACATGGGAGGCCACCTTTTTGGAGTGGCCGGCCACTAATTATGGTTGACCCTTTTGACCCTGGCCAGCCGGCCAGGGGAGGTGGCCGGCCGGCCACCTGGACCTTTTCTACCTGGCCGGCCTTGTTGCTCTCTCCAGGTACATTACAGATGTACCCTCTGTTTCCCCCCAGATCCTGTATCCGGGGGGGGTCTTTTGGGGGGAAAATTTGAATTTGATTTTCCCCCCCTTTCCTCCACTCCTTTCCCTATAAAACCAGACCCTCCAGCTCCATTTTGAAGGGTTAACAAAACTTGTTTAGAGCCTTGCTTACATCTCTCCCTCTCCCTCTTTTTCAAGCTTCAAAACCCTAAAAGCCTTGCACCATTTATACACCAATCCATAGCACCACACTGCCACACTCCATTGCAGCAACTTGAAGGCTATTTCCAGAGGCTAGGAGCACCATTTCTTGGACCAAAAGCTATTGAAGACTTAGGCTACAAGGGTGAGTCTTCTTTTCCCTCTTTCTTGCTCTATTTTGTGCCATATCTAAGCCATACTTGCTTACATTTTTGGGCTCCGACCCAAACTGTAAATAGTCATATTTCGAGCTCATCTCCATGTTTGATTAAGGGTTTTTCTTTTTTTGAGGTCTCCTCCTCACCCTTTGTGTTTAAACTCTCTTTTAGGCCCTATTTTTGCATGATATTTTAGGATTATTTGTGAGCTGTTTTGGACTTGATCATAAACTGTAAAAATGCCTTGTTTTGAGTTCCTCTTCAACTTTGTTGAAGGGCTCTCCTCTGTTTGAGGTCAGTTGCTACCACTTGTCTCTTTATCCCTCTTTTAGGCCTTTTTTTTGCATGTTGATTTAGCCTCACTTTTGTTCATTTTTGAGGCTTGATGTAAACTGTAAAGTGCCATTTTTTGAGCCCCTCTTCAACTTTGTTGAAGGGCTCTTTGCTATTTGGGGCCAGCTGCTGTCCCTTGTCTCTAATCTCTCTTTTAGGGCCATTTTTACATGATAGATTAGCCCTATTTGTGTTCATTTTTGAGGTTTGTCATAAACTGAAAAACATCTTTGTTTAATCTCATCTTCAAGTTTGTTCAAGGTCCCATTTTTGTTTGAGGTCACATACTTCCTTGTATGCTTGATTCCTTCTTATTTTGAGCCTTACACCTAAGCTCTTGTTGCATGCTTTGATTGGCCTTCTAGCCACTGAAATCCAGTGGATTTTTAGTGGCTAGAACACTATTTTGAGCCTCCAAATTAGAGGGGGGTGACCCCCTCTCACCTTGACTTGTTTGGTGGTCATTTTGGCCTTCCAAAGGGACCTCTCTTTGCATGCTTCTTAGTCACATTTCAGGGTCAATTTGGTGAGTTTTGGGACTACCATATTTGATTTCCAGAGTTTTTTTGGTCATGCTTCATGTCTATCTTGTATGTGTCTAACAACTCCTTGTATGGCCCTCTAAAGGAGCTCCTCATTTTTGCACATGTTGGCTGCATTTCAGAGGTTATTTGGGCATGTTTTGGCATGTTTTATTCACTGATTTTTGCTTGTTTGGTGAGATTCCATATGCTTCATGCACTTGTCATGTAAACCATGTTTGCTAGTCGAAATTGCATGCTATTTTAGTCTATTTTGCTAGCACTTTTTGGCCATGCTTTAAACTAGAAAAGTTCATGTTTTAGGACTGCCTTGACTCTGTCTTCATGCTTCATGATCAAATAATGCATGCTTTGTATAGCTATAAGCCATTCCATGTGCCTAGTTTTGAGTTTCGGGGTTCATCTCAAGCATCGGGTGCCATTTTTCCATGTTTCGGGACCATTTAGCATCATATTTCAGTGCGGAAATTTGCATGTTCATATGCCACATTCCATGCCTTGCCATGCTTTGGTAGAGTGGCATTTGATGCCTTAGGTTCGGTCCTCGGTTTGCGTGCATGTGCGCACGCATTTCGAGTGTCTCATTTTCATCTTATGGCCTCTGATGTGAGTGTGGCTGAGGTCCACTCATGTTAGTGTAAGCCCATATTGCATTGTGTATGCCATCTTAGTCCTTTGCATTGCATGTGCTAGGTTGTATGTTAGAGCATCGTGCATGCCATGTTACATCGTGCATTGTGTATGCCATTTCATAGCATTGAGTATGCTATGGTGTATGTTAGTCGCATTCATGCATGTCATGCATTTTGCATTGTGCTTGGGATAGGAGTTAGCCCGAGCACGGGAAACGAGGGACGTTTCATACTCCGACTGACGGAACGTGCCTCAATTCCCAGTCACCAACACTCCGGATTACCTATGATGGAGTCTCGGTCTTGTTGTGTTTATATGTGCATTCATTTCATATTGAGTCATGCAATTCGACTCCTCGGCCATCATGCATCGAGATGCGTGATTGGTAGCACGAGGATTGATGACTACACTCCCTGAAGAGTAGTCAAGCATACATATGTGAAAATACACTGCCATGTCCATTTCTTGCTCTCTGTTGCAGCAAATCAAGAATCAACAGCCTTTCAGAGCTTTCCAAAATATTCCGGGCTTAATCATAAACAGAGGCTAATTGGGACAGCGCGATGGATTTCCGCGCAAGGCAACCCGAACATGCATCATTCATCACCCGGAGCAGAGTTGAGGCAGTCCCTAGCTTGCATGCTAATATATTGCTTTCCTAGATTAATTTGTTAATTAATTAGGATTTTGTAATTATTCGGACTGTAACTATTTATTTGGGACTGTATATTATTTATTCGGACCCTCCGAGCGAGGGCAATGTTGTAATAAGTGTGCGTGTGTGTGATGTATGTCTTCCAACCCCACGTCTTTCTCCCTTTTACTTACCGGCTTATGATGGTTAGATTAGGGCATGTTTCAATTAGCATACAGTATGATAGCATGTTTGCATTCATTCATCTGTTCTGCATGCACCAGGTTCGGCACATCATACTAACTGCATTTGTATTTTAATTTCAAATTGAATACTTGTTAGCTGTTGCATCTCATATGCCATGTTTAGAATAGCCGAGCCTGCTATAGTTGCATTTTTGCATGTGTTGCATTAGGCATTTTTGTATAGTTAGGATCATGCATGATTTCTAATCAGCTTCTGTTTTGGCTTGGAGTACTCGGTAAGTTTTTATGCTTTAGCATCCTTGCATGTGTGTGAGTGACTGCCATGATAGCATGCTTACCATGAGGCTATGTGCTTATGTGATATATCTGCCTGAATGCCTGTGGGTGAAGGTTGGGTTATTTGGATTGGAACAATGCATTGACTGAGAGTTTTAAGCCCACTAGATAGTGGCAAAACCATCTTTCCTAAAGCCCACCCGAGGGTGGCAAAATCTGCATTTTAAGCCTACTTGCGAGTAGCAAACCCCTTTAAAAAATAAACATGAAATGTTTTGTTCCAATTCAGGCGACCCGGTCTATACTTGTATGCTGTGCGCATCACATAGTAAATCTAGGCTAATAACCGGAATAAGAATGCATAATGTTTTCAAAACTAGATATCATGGTTAGTAGAGGCCGATCTTTGATCGGGCGAGCGGGGGTGCTCACGAAGTGACCTTCCCCAATCGTACCCAAGTTCCCGAGCCGAGGTAACTTTGGTGATGACGGACACGTGGCCTTAGGCACGAGTCAGGGTTTCCTAAATTTCCCAAAATAAAATATTTAGGTGGCGACTCTGTATCTGGCAAAGCAGTCCATGTTTGGCACTTCTTTCAAAAATCTGTTTTCTCAAAACGATTTGCCGGATTTGGACTCTTTGGTTCAGATTAAAAACCATGGCAATTTGAGTCCTGAACTGTAGTGAGCCCAAAACGAACGGAACGGGGGACTCATCCCTCCCGGGGCGTTCGGGGACGTCTACAGTTTCTGGCGACTCTGCTGGGGATTTAGAGAACTTGACTCGAACTCATGATATCTTGTTTCGACTACACTTATGTGTCTCTTTGCATTGCATTTGCATTGGTGCGCCTAGGACACCGTGTTTGCCATCTGCTATTCTTGAACGGTTTGCCGGAGGCTTGTCTTGTCAAGGCATGACCATAAGGCTAACCGGTTGTGGGCTCTGCCAGTATGGGAACACAAACCCCGGTTTTACTGGGGCACCCTTTTTGACCATTCGACCTAGTGCATATTCGGATCCATGGTGACCATTCCAAACTAGGACAGGTTGCTTACCCGATAGGTTGTTTGAAACCGCTACGTGCGTAGTGAAACCCTAGCTCCTGACAAAATAGGACAGGGAAGCCCTACCCCAACATAGGGGTGTTTTGGCTCTCACTTTTCTGCTATGTGCTTTTAGAGTGCGTCTCTACAGGGAATACATGTATCAGTTTACAAGTTTTGGCATCAGGCCTACGGGCACGAGTTCAGTATTTTGGGATTCAGTTTACCTGAGGGTATCAGATTTGAGGCTGAATTTTGGGGGCAAAATTCAGTAGAGGGCACAGTCATCCTGCTACACTCGTATCTGTTTTGGTGAAGTTGAGCTGAGGTGCTGTCTGTTTTCTCTTTTGCTAGGGTAGTCTTGGAACCATAGCTTCAGAAGGCTCCGATATCCCCCGGGGTTCATCGAACTTGTGCTGATAGACTTTGTCAGGTCAGAGATTCAGTTCAAGGGCAATCAGTGTTCCTTTGCCAGAGGCAGGGTAAAAGGGCCAGTCAGGCACAAATCACCAGTTCAGCAGTTACCAAATCAGTGGCCCTTATCCACCCCACCAGTGAACAGTCAGGCTGAGGTCTCAGTTTCTACTGCAGGGATAGATACCAGTCAGTTAGATGGATCAGCAGAACACGTCAGGGATGGAGGCAATGATGCGCCAGATGCAAGAAAGTATGAAACTCATGCAGCAAGATGCTGTTCGCCAAGCTGAATTCGCCAAATAGCAGGCTGCGGTCATGGCCCAACAG
This sequence comes from Camellia granthamiana, assembly GCA_036172215.1. Lineage (NCBI taxonomy): Eukaryota > Viridiplantae > Streptophyta > Magnoliopsida > Ericales > Theaceae > Camellia > Camellia granthamiana. The sequence continues at coordinate 121,776,262 of CM069907.1, forward strand.
GCAGAGCTAATCACCAGATTGCAACAGCAAAATGGAGCATCTGCTTCGCATCAAGCTACCCCCCCACCAGTAGATCCAATACTCGGGGAGATGCCAAATGTCTAGGAAGGTACAGACATTCCGACAGGGCCGGCTCTGCCCCCAATCTTACCCCAGCTGTCTAAAGCACCAATCAACCCACCGGACTCTCCCTTTGAGTTCGAGGTAGACCATACAGCGTTGAAGTTGAGCAAGCTTGAAAAGTTGTTCAAGAAATCCCAGGGGGTAAAGTCCATCTCGGACATTGAGGACGGGTACACCAACGCAGCTGTGACACTGCCGGATAGGTTCAAGATGCCTCACATCGACCGTTTTGACGGGTCAGGAGATCCCGTGGTCCACCTGAGTTTGTTTTCAGATGTTTTGCGCCCGATGGGCTTGACAAGATTACAGAAGCTCTCCCTTTTTGGCAGGACCCTGTCGGGTATTGCGGCCATCTGGTACGCCAAATTGGAGGATTCAGTGAAACGAAGCTGGGAGGAGATGGCCGAGGCCTTCATCGCACAATATTCATACAATACCCAAATCGAGATTACGACCCGTGATCTTGAGATGACGAGGCAGGAGCCTAAGGAGAGCTTCTCAGAATTCGTGGCCCGCTGGAGGGCCAAGGCCTCAATGATGACCATTAGGCCAACGGATAAGGATCAAATACGGATGGTTGTGCGCAACCTCCAGCCCAAACTAATGCAGAAAATGATCGTGCTCCCCTTCCCTACCTTTTCAGATTTGCATGAGATGGGAGTACAGATCGAGGATGCCATGAAGCAGGGCCTTATTGACCAGGAGAAGAAGCAGCCTAGGCGGGCGTTTTCCCGCAGTTCGAATGCGACCACCAGTGGTGATGCAGCTGCAAGATCTTCTGAAATGGGCATGGTCACCACCACCACATCAAAAAAGGCTACCCCATTCACCGGTGCGTCCGGAAGTAGCTCACAGACGGCCAAATATCCACCCCTAGTCAAGAGGGTTTTCACCCCACTTTATATGCCTTTGTCAAAGGCTCTAGAGGTCTTAATCCGGAAAGGACATCTGAAACCATTGGATCAACGGCCTTTACCTGATCCTCTCCCTCCAAAGCATGACCATACTAGGTACTGTGCGTACCATCAACAAACCGGTCATGACACTGACAGTTGTTTTCGTCTGCGCCATGATGTACAAGATCTGTTTGACAACAGGGTCATCCCCGCGCCAGTCCAGCAAAGTCTATCGGCACTCGACCAGTGAACCTGTGGGGGATAATGTGACTATGTGATCGGGGGATGAACCACCTGCGGATGGCACTCGATTTACTCCAGATATGGCGTATGGCACGCACTATTTTGAGCATTTGTGAATGCTGGTTTTTGTGCTTTCTAACTTGGGTATTGGGTCAGTCTTGTTTTGAGTCCGTTTTGAGTCAGTCTTTTTGTTTCGGGTCTGTCTTGTTATATCGAGTCAGTCCTGTTGTATAGGAGTCGGGTGATTCCGGGGGTATTACCTCGGGTGTCACCATTTTGTTTTGCGTTTGTCTTTTTGTTTTGTTTTGAGTCTATTTCTGCCAGGGAGCCAGTTGTGCCAGCAGTTTTTGAATGAAACAGCAGTGATTTTTACGCTCTCGCGTTTGCTTCTGCCTTGTGCCAGTTATGCTGGAAGTTCTGAAGGAGATGACAGTATTTGACTAAGGACTCTGTCTTTTCTGTGCCTTGAAGTCATTGTAATGACCTGAGTTTTTCAAAACTTTTTGAACACTGTGGTGAAAACGAAGAGGAAGGAATTCCTCGGGATTTGCAAAAAATTTGATCAACTGAGAGGAAGAGAGGCGTGCTAAGCCCTTAATGAATGAAATCATGCTTGTTAGTGTGAGTACTGAGAAGGACCCTAGCTTTGATCGAGATTGGTTCTACACTGTCTTCAGCGCGGGCGATTTGTCGCTTTCTTAAAAACTTTCAAAAAATGTTTTGCGCGGTCCTGCGAGGACATGTGTGGAATCACTTTTAAGATTGTGCAGCTTAGGATCGCTCTCAACCCTGAGACTTAACTCCTCACTTTCGAACCTTAAACTTGAATTCAGAACGTTCAACGGTCAACTACAATGTGAGGCCTGAGTGGCCAGATTCGAAGCAGCCCATGAATTAGCGGCAAGAAAATCAGATCAAGAAGACCAGATGTCACCAAAAACAGCTTGCGAAGCTAGGTCGGAAGCACCCTTCGAACTAGGGGCAAAGATGTCAGATGTGCTCGAAGAGCCGAAGATGAGTCCTCTTGCAAATCAACAGCCACTCTCTTGGATACGGATGACTTCAAAACCCTACAACCATTTGGCATGGACCAAGCTACACTTTTACCCTTTGAGAGGCTCGCTGGGTCGAAAACCCAGAAAGGCGACCCAGGCAAAAGTTAGAGCGAGACAAAAAAAATGTACAAAAAAAATGCAAAAAGAAAAGAAAAATAAAAATGCAAAAAAAAGAAGAAGAAAAAGGAATGAAAAGAATATAAAAAAAAAAGAAAGAAAGAAGAACAAAGCTCGCAAGGTCGAAAACCTGCGACGGGCGCCTTGGCAAAAGTTAGAGCCTAAAAAGGAGAGGTTAATACCCGAGTGTACCTTAACCCCGAACTACGTAAGGCTTGATTCCCATCTTTGGGATACGTAGGCAACTTCGTTCCAAAGTCTAGCCGTAAAACACTTCAAATTTGATTGTGCCCATGTAATGGTTTTGATCATCTTCGCCTTCTCTGTATCCGAGAATTTGGTTGTGTTCGTCACTTTGAGGACTAACTACAATGCACTGCAGTACCATTCAAACAAGGGGCAACTTTCCGTTGCCATTCAATGCGCCGCAGTGCCGTTTAAACAAGGGGCAACTTTCCGTTGCCATGCAACTCTCTTCAAGCAAGGGGCAATTTTCCTTCGGATCTGAGGTTGTGCATCTTGAGAGTGGGTTCTATGCTCGTTGAGCAGTGGCCGATTGCAAAAACAGTTTTTGAGAATTTTTACTGAGGTTGACTAATCTTCTCGAAAAGCATTCCATTTTTCCAAAACTGGACCTTTTTCCTGGACCCAAAAAAGGAAAATTTTCAGTGCTCATGGCCTGACTTGCATGATTTCAAATCAAAAATTGAACAAGCGTGTTAATCTAACTCTCATATTGGTCAAAATTGTTTTAGTAGAAAAATCAAAACAAAAAATGGTTAAAATAATGAACTAGGGGCACAGTTGAGTCAGGTGTTCTGTCGTTTCCCCTTTGTCAAAATACTTGCTAGAAAGGGCACTCTGCTTGCCGGAAAGGGCATCTTATTCGCCAGAAAAGGGCACAACAAAGGGCTGAAAGCTCTCTCACCCTCCAAGCAACAAGGTATCAAGCCAAGTGCGAAGCACGAACTGGAATGGGGCAAGATATTCCACTCCATCATCTGGACAGATCTTATCACGTCCAAACTCCCCAGCAAAGCATCATCAATCGATGTTAGCTGCAGATTTGCTACACACCCAGTTGTAGCGCAACCCTTCTATGGGAGGAATTCACTAGCTGTGAACGGAAGAAAGAGAATCTAGCAGCATGCTAGGGACAAGAGCCCGCAACTTCCTGTTTATCCATCAACCACCCAGGGGAGGGATTGAAAAATGAGAGATTGAAGAATAGAGAGATGTGCGATGAGAGAAAAAGTGAGAAAATGGCTTTTTCAGAAAACAAGAGATTGAGTGCCAGAGTGATGTGAGAATCACAAATGAGAAAGGGTGGGAAACATTACCCGGTGAAACAGGCTCCCTGTGTACGTCTGAGTGTCGTGTCCTTTTGTTTTATCTCGATTCTTGTTTTGAGTCGTTTCGAGTGTTACTCGATGTGTCTAGGTTGTGTGCCTTTTATTTCCTTGTTGAGTCGTTTTGCTGTGTTCAGTTGTAGGCCCAATACCTGGTCAAAAACTCATCTCTCAATTTCAAAAATAAAATCGTTTTGTGCTCCGAGTGCCGTGCCGTTCTCCACATTTGTGCAAAAGAGAATTTGTTCTTTCATAAAACCGCAGGGTTCAACCCAGGTCATGTGAGAACAGTGGAACCAGGACCTATCTGAAGCTATAATGGTTCCGGACTGCAAAGCAAAAGCAAAAGAGGAAAATGTCGGGCATCTGAGTTTGTTCCAACTTCAGTAAGCTCCGAGATCGCATTCCGTATGCACCTTGTCAGGCCTTGTCAATGCTCCGAAGTATGAGTGTGCCTCTACCTCAAGCTCAAGATCAAGTCTGCCTCAAGCCAGAATGGCAATCAGAAATGCTCTCTCTGAGTACCAGTTCCTTGCCAGGGTCATCTTGGCTGTGTTCGCAATGAGTTCCTAGGAGACCAACTGCGACGGTGGAAACTAGAGTTCGAATGGCCATGGCCTAGAACGCAAAGGTTCGGGATTTCCGAGACTAAAGTCTAGTTTAAATACCCAGGGGTGTATCCCCGGCTTGAAATCTGTATGGAAGCCCCATAGGTTGCGACAGCATGTATGCACCTCAACTCTGGATACTGAACCAACCTAGTCTGTCACCCCGTTGGAGAATAGGGAAAGTTGTGAAAATGATCATGAAGAAAGGTAGCATCCAAAGTGTTCTACGTGTAGAACCCTTGCCAGCATTCCAAAGCCTTTGTATTGTGAGTTGAAGGTAAAGTGTTCGAAGAGCACAAGGGGAGATCCCCGTCGGAGAAGAGCGGTTCACCGCCACTCACCTCATGAGGTGCTTTCTAAAGCGCCGCTTTGTCCATTTATTGCTTTCCGTAAGCATCATGCATTGTAATGCATTGTACCTATTAAGTTTCTTTCTCAGTCATGCACGATATTGTATGTACGGTTCATTCAAAGAAGTTTCGTTTAAGATCATTCATTTAGTGTATCAATCACACTTTGTTCATATTGTGTATCAATCACACACACTTGCTTTGTATCTATCACACTATGCCTACTTTGTGTATCAATCACACACGCTCGCTTTAGTGTATCAATCACACACATTCTTATTTTGTGTATCAATCACACTCTCTTCACTTTAGTGTATCAATCACACTTCACTCATTTTGTGTAGCTATCACACACATCCTCATTTTGTGTATCTATCATGCACATATTCACATCATCACCTTTAGTGTATCCATCACACTTGTTCACTAAGTGCATCTATCACACTTCGTGTTCACCTTTAGTGTATCCATCACACTTGTTCACTAAGTGCATCTATCACACTTTGTGTTCACATTCAGTATATCAATCATACTTTGTTCACTAAGTGCATCTATCACACTTCGTGTTCACGTTTAGTATATCAATCATACTTTGTTCACTAAGTGCATCTATCACACTTCGTGTTCACCTTCAGTATATCGATCATACTTTGTTCACTAAGTGCATCTATCACACTTCGTGTTCACGTTTAGTATATCAATCATACTTTGTTCACTAAGTGCATCTATCACACTTCATGTTCACCGTTTAGTATATCAATCATACTTTGTTCACTAAGTGCATCTATCACACTTCGTGCTCACCTTTAGTATATCAATCATACTTTGTTCACTAAGTGCATCTATCACATTTCGTGTTCAGCTTTAGTATATCCATCATACTTGTTCACTAAGTGCATCTATCACACTTCGTGTTCACCTTCAGTATATCTATCATACTTGTTCACCAAGTGCATCTATCACATTTCATGTTCACCTTCAGTATATCAATCATACTTGTTCACTAAGTGCATCTATCACACTTTGTGTTCACCTTTAGTGTATCCATCACACTCGCTTCACTTTGTGTATCTATCACACGTTCGCTTTGTGTATCTATCACACACTCACCTAGTGTATCCATCACACTTTGCTTCATATAGTGTATCCATCACACTCGCTTCACTTTGTGTATCTATCATACGTTCGCTTTGTGTATCTATCACACACGCTCGCTTCGTGCATCAATCACACACTTCGTTCACCTTTGTGTATCTATCGCACATGTTCGTGAAGATTCCATAATTTTCTTACATCCTTTCTGCATGAGGTATAGTTTGGTTCGAGTTTACTTGCTTACCTAGCATTCGTTTAAAATGTTGCATTTATTTTGCATAATTGCTTCATTACAGCTCTCTTTGCATGATCATGAGTGATATCCAATTTTCAAACAGGCTTCGCGTAGCGTATAAGTCCAATTTTCAAACCGGCTACGCGTAGCGTATAAGTCCAATTTTCGAACTGGCTTCGTGTAGCGTATAAGTCCAATTTTCAAACCGGCTTCGCATAGCGTATAAGTCCAATTATCAAACCGGCTTCGCGTAGCGTATAAGTCCAATTTTCAAACCGGCTTCGCATAGCATATAAGTCCAATCTTCAAACCGGCATCGCGTAGCGTATAAGTCCAATTATCAAAATCTTCCTACATATCATTTTGCATCCTGTCCCTGAACTACGCTGGTTTGATTCCTTGTAAAGGGATACGTAGGCAGCCTGCGGGCGCAACCGTTTACTTGTCTATATTTTGTTTGTTTGTCCAAGTCTTCGGCCTTGTCAAAAATGGGTCGTCTCTGGGCTTTGACATTCACTCCCGTCATTTATGACTTTCGAGTTCTGTCAAAGAGGGGCAACTGTAGACACCCCACTTTTGACCGACCTTAAGACTCAGACGTCACCGATTGAGCGCTTGGTGATGTTGCATATGGTGCTCGTTCTGAGGTTGCGGAGTCACGGCTGCGAGCCTTGCCTCCGGACTTCCAGACTCTTTTGTGCTTTGCCTCGGTTTGCGAACCGAGCCCCGTTTTCTCCATTTTCTCTTCCCGAGGGGAGGGAGAGGTCTTGCAGATCATCTCTCAGTGGCCGTAGGCTGCGTTTCGTGGTCGTAGGCCATTTTCCCCTTTTGGAGCCCGGTTCTTGGTTTTCGGAGCCGTCGGCTGTGTGCCTTGGTTTGGGACCGCTTAACCACCTCCGTGTGCTCCGGTTTTTGGCGTACATCTTATTTCCTCCCCTTTGAGGGACACTGTGGCTCGAGAGACCAACTTCGTGGTCGAATGCCACTTCCGGTGCCTAACAGTCAGTTTTCGGGGCCCCGGGCCGCGTGTTTCAGCCCCCGAACCTTCATTTTACATCAGTTTGAGTCCATTTTTGGCAAGGACCTTATTTTGATTGTTAGGAAGGCTGTAGGAAGGTGGGAGGCCAGCAATTGTTCCGACTACCAGCTTTATTCCTTCATCGCTCTTCATCGCCCGTTTTCTTCACTAGAAAGCTGACTTTTCCCATTCCCGGGCCACTTTTTCTGACTTTCCTCCACACCATTGTGTTGTACACACCTGGGAGGCCACCAATATGGGTTGGCCGGCCATCAATCATTCCTGACCCTTTTGAACCCCTCTAAAAAGCTAGCTTTTCTCCCTCCTGGTTCACTTTTTTCAGTTTTTCCCCACATAGCTGTGTTGTGCACACATGGGAGGCCACCTTTTTGGGGTGGCCGGCCACTAATTATGGTTGACCCTTTTGACCCTGGCCGGCCAGCCAGGGGAGGTGGCCGGCCAGCCACCTGGACCTTTTCTACCTGGCCGGCCTTGTTCCTCTCTCCAGGTACATTACAGATGTACCCTCTGTTTCCCTCCAGATCCTGTATCTGGGGGGGGTCTTTTGGGGGGAAAATTTGAATTTGATTTTCCCCCCCTTTCCTCCACTCCTTTCCCAATAAAACCAGACCCTCCAGCTCCATTTTGAAGGGTTAACAAAACTTGTTTAGAGCCTTGCTTACATCTCTCCCTCTCCCTCTCTTTCAAGCTTCAAAACCCTAAAAGCCTTGCACCATTTATACACCAATCCATAGCACCACACTACCACACTCCATTCCAGCAACTTGAAGGCTATTTCCAGAGGCTAGGAGCACCATTTCTTGGACCAAAAGCTGTTGAAGACTTAGGCTACAAGGGTGAGTTTTCTTTCCCCTCTTTCTTGCTCTATTTTGTGCCATATCTAAGCCATACTTGCTTACATTTTTGGGCTCCGAACCAAACTGTAAATAGTCATATTTCGAGCTCATCTCCATGTTTGATTAAGGGTTTTTCTTTTTTTGAGATCTCCTCCTCACCCTTTGTGTTTAAACTCTCTTTTAGGCCTATTTTTGCATGATATTTTAGGATTATTTGTGAGCTGTTTTGGACTTGATCATAAACTGTAAAAATGCCTTGTTTTGAGTCCCTCTTCAACTTTGTTGAAGGGCTCTCCTCTGTTTGAGGTCAGTTGCTACCACTTGTCTCTTTATCCCTCTTTTAGGCCTTTTTCTTGCATGTTGATTTAGCCTCACTTTTGTTCATTTTCGAGGCTTGATGTAAACTATAAAGTGCCATTTTTTGAGCCCCTCTTCAACTTTGTTGAAGGGCTCTTTGCTATTTGGGGCCAGCTGCTATCCCTTGTCTCTAATCTCTCTTTTAGGGCCATTTTTACATGATAGATTAGCCCTATTTGTGTTCATTTTTGAGGTTTGTCATAAACTGAAAAACACCTTTTTTTAATCTCATCTTCAAGTTTGTTCAAGGTCCCATTTTTGTTTGAGGTCACATGCTTCCTTGTATGCTTGATTCCTTCTTATTTTGAGCCTTACACCTAAGCTCTTGTTGCATGATTTGATTGGCCTTCTAGCCACTGAAATCCAGTGGATTTTTAGTGGCTAGAACACAGTTTTGAGCCTCCAAATCAGAGGGGGGTGACCCCCTCTCACCTTGACTTGTTTGGTGGTCATTTTGGCCTTCCAAAGGGACCTCTCTTTGCATGCTTCTTAGTCACATTTCAGGGTCAATTTGGTGAGTTTTGGGACAACCATATTTGATTTCCAGAGTTTTTTTGGTCATGCTTCATGTCTATCTTGTATGTGTCTAACAACTCCTTGTATGGCCCTCTAAAGGAGCTCCTCATTTTTGCACATGTTGGCTGCATTTCAGAGGTTATTTGGGCATGTTTTGGCATGTTTTATTCACTGATTTTTTCTCGTTTGGTGAGATTCCATATGCTTCATACACTTGTCATGTAAACCATGTTTGCTAGTCGAAATTGCATGCTATTTTAGTCTATCTTGCTAGCACTTTTTGGCCATGCTTTAAACTAGAAAAGTTCATGTTTTAGGACTTCCTTGACTCTGTCTTCATGCTTCATGATCAAATAATGCATGATTTGTATAGCTATAAGCCACTCCATGTGCCTAGTTTTGAGTTTCGGGGTTCATCTCATGCATCGGGTGCCATTTTTCCATGTTTCAGGACCATTTAGCATCATATTTCAGTGCTGAAATTTGCATGTTCATATGCCACATTCCATGCCTTGCCATGCTTTGGTAGAGTGGCATTTGATGCCTTAGGTTCGGTCCTCGGTTTGCGTGCATGTGCGCATGCATTTCGAGTGTCTCATTTTCATCTTATGGCCTCTGATGTGAGTGTGGCTGAGGTCCACTCATGTTAGTGTAAGCCCATATTGCATTGTGTATGCCATCTTAGTCCTTTGCATTGCATGTGCTAGGTTGTATGTTAGAGCATCGTGCATGCCATGTTACATCGTGCATTGTCTATGCCATTTCATAGCATTGAGTATGCTATGGTGTATGTTAGTCGCATTCATGTATGTCATGCATATTGCATTGTGCTTGGGATAGGAGTTAGCCCGAGCACGGGAAACGAGGGACGTTTCATCCTCCGACTGACGGAACGTGCCTCAATTCCCAGTCACCGACACTCCGGATTACCCATGATGGAGTCTCGGTCTTGTTGTGTTTATATGTGCATTCATTTCATATTGAGTCATGCAATTCGACTCCTCGGCCATCATGCATCGAGATGCGTGATTGGTGGCACGAGGATCGAGGACTACACTCCCTGAAGAGTAGTCAAGCATACATATGTGAAAATACACTGCCATGTCCCTTTCTTGCTCTCTGTTGTAGCAAATCAAGAATCAACAGCCTTTCAGAGCTTTCCAAAATATTCCGGGCTTAATCATAAACAGAGGCTAATTGGGACATCGCGATGGATTTCCGCGCAAGGCAACCCGAACATGCATTATTCATCACCCGGAGCAGAGTTGAGGCAGTCCCTAGCTTGCATGCTAATTTATTGCTTTCCTAGATTAATTTGTTAATCAATTAGGATTTTGTAATTATTCGGACTGTAACTATTTATTTGGGACTGTATATTATTTATTCGGACCCTCCGAGTGATGGCAATGTTGTAATAAGTGTGCGTGCGTGTGATGTATGTCTTCCAACCCCACGTCTTTCTCCCTTTTACTTACCGGCTTATGATGGTTAGATTACGGCATGTTTCAATTAGCATACAGTATGATAGCATGTTTGCATTCATTCATCTGTTCTGCATGCACCGGGTTCGGCACATCATACTAACTGCATTTGTATTTTAATTTCAAATTGAATACTTGTTAGCTGTTGCATCTCATATGCCATGTTTAGAATAGCCGAGCCTGCTATAGTTGCATTTTTGCATGTGTTGCATTAGGCATTTTTGTATAGTTAGGATCATGCATGATTTCTAATCAGCTTCTGTTTTGGCTTGGAGTACTCGGTAAGTTTTTATGCTTTAGCATCCTTGCATGTGTGTGAGTGACTGCCATGATAGCATGCTTACCATGAGGCTATGTGCTTATGTGATATATCTGCCTGAATGCCTGTGGGTGAAGGTTGGGTTATTTGGATTGGAACAATGCATTGACTGAGAGTTTTAAGCCCACTAGATAGTGGCAAAACCATCTTTCCTAAAGCCCACCCGAGGGTGGCAAAATCTGCATTTTAAGCCTACTTGCGAGTAGCAAACCCCTTTAAAAAATAAACATGAAATGTTTTGTTCCAATTCAGGCGACCCGGTCTATACTTGTATGTTGTGCGCATCATATAGTAAATATAGGCTAATAACCGGAATAAGAATGCATAATGTTTTCAAAACTAGATATCATGGTTAGTAGAGGCCGATCTTTGATCGGGCGAGCAGTGGTGCTCACGAAGTGACCTTCCCCAATCGTACCCAAGTTCCCGAGCCGAGGCAACTTTGGTGATGACGGACACGTGGCCTTAGGCACGAGTCAGGGTTTCCTAAATTTCTCAAAATAAAATATTCAGGTGGCGACTCTGTATCTGGCAAAGCAGTCCATGTTTTGCACTTCTTTAAAAAAATTTGTTTTCTCAAAACGATTTGCTGGATTTGGACTCTTTGGTTCAGATTAAGAACCGTGACAATTTGAGTCCTGAACTGTAGTGAGCCCAAAACGAACGGAACGGGGGACTCATCCCTCCCGGGGCGTTCGGGGACGTCTACACCATCCACATGCAAGCAGATGGGCCAATCTGTGCAAACAGCTGTCAAAATATCTACAAAATATCTACTGATGCATTGGTGGCCGGCCGGCTATCAGTGATGGCCGGCAGTGGCTCATTGATGGCCGGCAGGCCTCATCAATGGCCGACAAGCCTAAATGCATGGCTGGCAGTGCACCAAGAAAAGCATGTTGAAAAGACCAACACATGGTCCAAAAATGAGGCAGAACTGATGCAGGGTTTGGAAAGCTCAAACCTGTGGCGTTCTGCCGCGGCATTCGAGCGCTCGACGAGCAATCAGACTTGTCACTGGATGTACCTGTAAGAACATCCAAGTCTTGAGGATGGTCAAAAATGGGGTGTCTACATATTGGTTTTGTTCGGCGATGCCACAAATGCCCAATTCATGCCAATCACATGAATATCCCGCCCTTAAAACTATACAACATGACTTCGCCATGGCCTTTATCGGTCTGGGGAATCGACGTCATCGGTGTAGTCACACCAAAAGGATCGAATGGGCATGAATATATCTTGCTGGCAATTGATTACTTTACAAAGTGGGTGGAAGCTCAGTCCTATGTAGTGTTGAAAGCATCGTATGTGGCCAAGTTCATCAGAAACAATATCATTTGCCGATACGAAGTCCTAAACGAGATTATATCAGATAATGGCTCTCACTTCAAGAAAGAGGTGATAGACTTGTTGGAGAAATATAATGTGGCTTTCCATAAGTCATCTACATACAGGCCACAAACCAATGGAACTGTTGAAGGCGCCAACAAGAACATCAAGAATATCTTGCAGAAGATGGTTGAGACCTACAAAGACTGGCTAGATAAATTGCCATTCGCACTCTGGGGCTATAGAACTTTAGTCTGGACATTTATAGGGGCGACTCCTTATTCTCTTGTCTACGAGATGGAAGCCGTTTTGCCAATTGAAATAGAAGTCCCGTCGCTACGAGTTATGGCTGAGTGTCATATAGTAGAGGCGGACTGGCAACAGAGTAGATTTGAGGAGTTGATGCTATTTGATGAGAGAAGGCTGAAGGCATTGTATCATGTTCAGGGCTACTAGCACAAAATTGCTAGGGCTTTTTAACAAGAAAGTTAATCCCAGAATCTCAAAGAGGGAGATATGGTGCTAAAAGACAACCGAGCTCCCATTCATGACCCTAGGGGCAAGTTCAGACCCAATTGGACTGGTCCTTACATCATCAAAACTTTCTAGTTAGGTGAAGTTGTTATTCTCATGGACTTAGATGGCTTGGAATTTTCACAACCGATCAACATAGACAAGTTGAAAAAATACTATCCCTGGGAGGCTCACTAGGCTGAAAACCCGAAAGGACGACCTAGGAAAAAGTTAGAGCATGAAAAATTAGAAATAAAGAAAAACTGAGCTCGCAAGGTTAAAAACCCTAAAGGGCAACTTTGGCAAAAGTTAGAGACCAAAATGAGAGAGTTAATACATGAGTGAACCTGAACTGAACTACGTAAGGCCTGATTCCCATCTTCGGGATACGTAGGCAACTTCATCTTGAAATTTGGCCATAATCACCTCGAACTCAACAGTCCTGTCCATGTGTCTGATCAGGTCATCTTTGTCTGTCCATTATCTGAGAGTTCGGTTGTGATCTTCATTTTGGGAAGAAGAGTTAGTTACAATGCAGAGCAGTGGTGTTCAATCAGGGGCATTTCTGATCTTTTAATTTGGGTTTTTACATCTTGAGGATTGATTACGTGCACATTAGGTGGTGATCCTTTTCGAAAATGGTGTTGAAAAGTTTTAATAAAAGTTGATTTTGTTCAAAATTTTGCCTTTTAAAACTTAGGCCATTTTTGGACCAAAAGGAAAAAATTTAGTGCTCACAACTTTAATTTCATTGATTTCAACATAAATTTCTCCAACTCTCTAATACAAATCAAAGTTTCTTTTATTACATCGAAAAAACTTGAAAAGAAAGGTCAAAGCAATAAATTAGGGACATAGGAGAGTCAAGTGCTCTTGCGTCCTTTGCTTATGCTTGTGGAAGCTTCTGAAGCCAAAGTGGGCCCGGTTTGTGCCTCATCCTTGAGCCAAGCCGAGCCAAGCACTCGCTAGAAAGGGCATAACTGAAACTAGGGGCAGGGGCCAAAAGCTCTCTCGTCTTCCCAGTAGTGAGGTACCTAGCCAAGTGTGAACCACAGATGGGGAATGAAACTGGGTACTCTACCCCCTCCTCTAGACGGGTTTGATCATGCCCGAACTGACATCTGAACCGGAAAGGGAAATAGAACACACAATGCATGAGGCCAATCAATTGTATGCCAGGCTACCGAGTCATGCTGTAACTCATCTCGGCCAGATTAAGCCAGGGGCAACGCCAAATTATGTCAGTAGCAGACCTATTGCACATCCAGTCACACCACTATCCCTCATTTGGGAAATCCACTAGTCGGTGGCGGAAGAAATAACCTCAAGCTGAGTACTCAAGGCAAGAGTCAACTACTTTCAGTTTATCCATAAGCCACACATGGGAAGAGGCAAAAGAAAAGAGAGATTAAAGAATAGAAAGATGTATGTTGAGAGAAAAGTAAGAAAGGGCTTTGAGAGAAAAATAGAGCATGAGTGCCGAGTGATGTGAGAAACACGTATGAGAAAAGGTGGGAAACAATACCTGAAGAAGTAGTGGACTCCCCACAAATCTGGTAGTCTCTCGTCTATGAAAGGCATCTAAGCCCATCAAGGTCTTGGCCAGTGCCAAACCAATACACCTTTTACCTTCTTTCAAACCGTGGGCCACTTCGATCAACTGAATGCTAGATCTACCGAAACTAGGGGCAAGAAGGAAATGTGCAAGAATACATAAGCAGAGGGCATGTTGCCGAAAACCCCGCCAGAGAAGGTTGCCTCTGTCATCGATATCGGAGAATCGATGAATCAAGTTGGGTATGTCTAGCTCTCGTTGTGGGCCAAAGACCGAGCCTCGTGTAAAGTGAGCCCACACATCCATCCCAAAGCTTGGGCGTGGCCAAAATGGGGCTGAGGCATGATTTCCTCATCCCGCCGAGATTCCATTAGCGCCTGAAATTCTTCAAGTGTCGGGCATATTTCTTGTCCCTCGAAGCGAAAGACATGTGTAATTGGGACCCAGAATCAGGCCACGGCATGGAGGAACAGAAAACAAAGTGGAGTACGGCTCAATGGAAAAAGTGCATTTATGCCGAAATCCTAAAAATTTGCCTTTCCTATGCCGTCTAAAGCAACTATCCAATCCGTAAGCTTTTCGGCAAAGAATATCTCCATTTATGGAAGAAATTGCAGCTAAAATGAGGTTCTGGAGAAGAAATCATGAAGCAGAACCTTTTGTAGAAGATAAGGCTGTGAATGGAAGCCTGCTGTTAACAATTTGGAGGTTACTCACACTGGTGGCCGGCAGGCCATCCCCTCTGGCCGGTAGCTCTTCTTTGTGGCCAGCAGTCCCTCTTTCTAGCCTGCCATCCACCTGTATGATGGCCAGTGTTGGCAGCATGTGTTTTGTCTCAATCTTTGAGTGTTTTAAGGTTTTGTTTTCAGTCTTTATGGTTTTCGCAAGTGTGTTTATTTGTATTTAAGTTGTGTTTGCTTTGTTGATCGAGTTGTTTTTGTATTTCGTATTTCGTTTGTTGCTTGGCTCATTACCTGATTAAGAAGATTGTTTTAATCAAGCTCTCTCTTAACCAATTCAATTCCATGTCCATTTCAATGCAAATATGGTGCTCATGATGTAAAAATGACAACACTTTTCATAAAAACTGTGAGGTTTTATTCCGATCATGGTTTTTACAAAAGAGGTGTACAAGTTTCAAAGCAAAAATAAAACCTATCTGAAGCTATACGTGTGCTAATACTACCAAACAAAAAGAAATGAAGCAAAAAAGTACAAAAAAATCAACGCCAGTCCTCTCAGGCCTGAGAGGCCCTCTTTGTGCTCTTCCTCGGAGGGGAGGACTTAGGAGGACTATCTCCATCTACACCACTGTCAGAATCAGACTCTGAACTAGAGCCGGTGCTCTCTGCCTCAGAGTCTGATGACTCTAGTTCACCTCCGCTCTCGGAGCCCGAGCCAATATCATCATCTCCACTCTCAGATGACTCAGAATGCCAACTCACTACCTCCTCGGAGTCACTAATATCAGCATCGTCGTTGTTCAAAATGGGCTCTAAAGGACTGCTATGACCTCGGGCGCCCCTATATCTGCCTCGATCGCGACTCACATCTCGGCCACGAGCTGGGGTCTGTCTCACTCTCTTCCTTATTGTTGGAGGTGGTGTTGCCGGTGCCGGTGCTGGTGCTGCTACTGTTGTTACCACAGGTGCCATCGGTGCAGATAGAATCTGGAAAAAACAGTTGTCAACATATCAGCTACAGTGTGTGTATCAGATATAGGCATGGTATGCAGAATAAGTGGTACGCAGAAATCAGATACAATTGTAGACACCCCATTTTTGACCGACCTTAAGACTCAGACGTCATCGATTGAGCACTCGGTGATGGTGCATGTTGTGCTCGTTCTGAGGTTTCGGAGTTTTGGCTGAGAGCCTTGCCTCCGGGCCTCGGAACTCTTTGTGCTTTGGCTCGGTTTGCGGACCAAGGCTTGTTTTCCCTTCCCAAAGGAAGGGAGTGGTCTTGTAGACCATCTCTCTATGGTCGTAGACTACTTTTCGTGGTCGTAGGCCATTTTTCCCGTTTGGAGACTAGTTTCTGGTTTTTGGAGCCTTTGGCCGCACGCCTTATCTCAGGATCGCTTAACATTCTCTGTTTGGCGTGGTTTTTGAACCACACCTTGTTACCTCTGCCTAGAGGAACACTGTGGTCTGGGAGACCACTTTTGTGGTTGCATACCACTTTTGATGCTCGTCAGCTAGTTTTCGGGGCTTTTGGCCGCGTGTTTCGCCTCCCGATTTCTCGTCTTGCATCCGCTTTGGTTTGTTTTTGGTACAAACCTTACTTTCCTTGTTTGGAAGGTGGCACAAGGGTGGGAGACTAGTATTTCTTCTGGTCGACCACTTTTCCTTCTGCCAGCTAGTTTTCTTGTCAGATAACTAGCTTTCTTGGTGTTTGGACCATCTTTTCTGGTCGACTACCATACCACCACCTTGCATTTAGTGTGTTGACCTCTCCCACGTATGGCCGACTAGTTTCTACTCTGGTTGACCACCTAAAGTGGTCGGCCGACCACTTAAACTAGCAGGCCGACCACTTCAAGTGAAGTGGTCGGCTGCTTTTTGACACCTTTTTGGAGATATTTTCCTCCAGCTGGCACAACTAGAGGATATTAGGGCCATCCTCCATACACGTGTATGGAGGGATTACATTGTTGCTTAGCTTCTCCAAGAAGCTTTGCCTTTCCTCTTCTATAAGAGGAAGGCTCCTCCTCCCTCCTTGAGGTTCAGAAAATTGCCCTAAGAGAGTTAGATATAGCTTTGTCTCTATATCACTCTTGTTCTTCATTTTTGTGCATAAAAGTGTTATTTTGTCCTAGTTTAACACACAAACACACACTCAAGCACCATTCTTTTGCTACTGAGGTGCTTAGGGGCTGATTTTGGTGTTCTTGGGTTGCCTTGAGCTTGAAAAACTTGCTAGAGTTGCAGCTTTAAAGAAGGTCTTCAAGGGTGAGTTTCTAAGCCTTAAATCCCCCTTTCTTGCTTAAGCTTTTAGCCCTTCTTTCATCTGTTTTTAAGCTTAACTCTTAACTAGAAAAAGTTCCATTTTTAAGTGCTTAAAACAGTTGTTTTAGGTCACTTTTTTAGTTTGGGGTGTTTTACCTCCTCCTAGGCCTTGTTAGGCCTCATTTTGAGCCACACCTTTAGGCTCTTGTTGAACCCTTTGCATGACCTTTCTACCACTGAAATCCAGAGGATTTTTATTGGTGGAAAGGTGGTCTTGGTGTCCTAAATAGGAGAGGGTCATCCCCTCTCCTTTGTGTCTTGTTTATTAGCTTTGAAAGCCTCATGTTTGAGCATCTTTACTAAGTGTTTGTTGGCCATATCTTAGCTTGTATTTGTAGTTATTTTGCTAAGGCATACCACTATTTTTGCTTAGTTTGGTCACTCCATGCATGGTTAATACACTTGTAGTGTAAATCACATACACTAGCTTTGTATGCTTCATGAAGTAGCATCTCATTCTAGCCTATGTTGTGTCCATTTCAGCATGTTTTTGGGCTTGTTTTACCATGTCATACCCCTATTTAGGTTTGGTTTGGTTAGCCTTTGCATGCTCCTTGCACATGTAGTGTAATCCCATGAAATAGCCTAACATGCATCATGTTGTGACATGTCATTTTAGCATGCTTTTGGCTTAGATTCATGAAGACTTTGTTCATGTTTTAGCATGTTTAAGGTCTGATTTTGGTTGTATTGGTCATCCATGACTTGCTTTGTATAGCTATAGTTCAATCTAGCTTGTTAGCTTTGTGTATTGAATCCTCTAGCATGCATTACTTGGCTTATTTTAGTGATTTGGCATCACTTTTTATGTGATTTCAGTCCATGTTTCATGGCCATACATTCACATTTGTTGCTATTTCAATGCGTTGGAGGGTTTCCCCCTTTATGCCTTAACATGAACCATTGCGAATGCCTTCATGCCCTTGCTTGCGAGTCATCATTTCAGTGGTTATTTAGGGTTATTTTGCCATGATATAACTCTGATTTTTGTTACTTAAGTCATCCCATGCTTGGTCCTAATAGGTGTAGTGTAATCCACCTTATTTGCCTTGTATGAATCATGTTTTATGCCCTTCATGCTAGCATATTTTGGCCTACTTCCATACATGTTTTAGACTCATTTTAACATGTACTAGGACTGTTTTAGGTTGCCTCAATCACATGCTTCATGTTTTGTATACTTGTAGTACAAATGCTCTTGCTTGCTTCAAGCTTTGGGCACCATTGCATGCCTCATTTGTGTTGTGTACATGAGTTGGCATCACTTAACATGACATTTCAGAGCATTTAGCATTGCCATGTTCCTACCTCAATCATGCTTTAAGTGCCTTTGAGTGGTATGCATTGTTGCCTAGTTTATGCCTTAGCTCGTATGCTTGCATGCCTAGGCCTTTGGGCCCTCGTCTCAGCATGTTTTGGTCTAGGATTGGACCTACTTGAGCTCTGTCCATACTTAGTTCATGCATTTGTGCCATGTATTGCATGCCTCCTTTGTGTTGCTCTTTACTAGCTTTCATGCCTTAGGACCCTAGCATGCTTTACTTATGTTGTTAGAATGATTTGGCATCATTTCTTGCTTCATTTTAGTGCACTTAGTGTTGTTACACTTCCACATTTGTCACTCATTGAGCACTCTTGAGAGTTGTGCTCTTTGGCCTCTTTGATGGCCAATGCATTGTGCATGCATGCCTTGCTTTATGTGCCTTTATTACCATCATTATGGCCACTAATTCGGGCATGACTGAGGTCTACCCCTTTTGGTTTAAGTCCATTGAGTACACCATGTATATTGCATTGAGCATGCCATGCTTGGTATATTACATAAGTTGCCCTTGTTGCATTGTATTGTGCATGCATGCATTATATTGTGTTGAGAACCCCTATGATTGCCTTGCATTGAGTATGCCATCTAGTTCTTAGCATTTAGCATTGTGTATGCCATGTTATTCCTTGTATTGTGTATGCTAGGTTGCTAGTTGCATTGTGTATGCCATCTAGATCATCGCATTGTGTATGCCATCTAGTTGTTGTATGCATTAGTATTGTGCATGCCATTAGCCTTGTTAGGTTGTTCAAGTTGAATTCTAAGGTTGCATTACATTGCATTGAGCATGCCATGTTATGTGTTGCATTGTGTTTGGAATAGGTGTTAGTCCAAACACGGGAAACGAGGGACGTTTCATACTCATAGTGATGAAACGTGCCTTAATTCCTAGTCGCCGACGCTCTTGATCATACATGATAGAGTTTTAGGCCTTATGTGTTTACTTGTGCATTCATTTTCATATTGAATTGTGCAACTTCGCCTCTCGGCCATCACGCATGAAAATGCGCGATTGGTGGCCTGGGGGTCGAGAACCACACCCCCTTGAGTTCATCACATGATAGGGAGGGTGGTTGTGCACACATATGTTGCAAATACATTACCATGTCCTTTCTTGCTCTCTGTTGCAGAAAACTGGGATTCAACAGCAACAACTGGTCGGCCAGCCAGAAAAAGTAGCTGGCCGACCACTTTTCTTGATTTTCAGCAATCAAAAGTGGTCGGCAGGTGTTTCTAGAGACCAAAAGTGGTCGGCCACCCTCCCACAGGATTCCCAAGGTGGATTTTCAGCTTTCTGGAGCTTGGTGCAAGTTTTTGAGAACAAATGAAAACAGAGGCAAATCGGGGCATCGCATTGGATTTCCGAACGAGGCGACCGGGCATGCATGCATTCCTCTTTCTCTGAGGCTCCTGATTTACTGCTTTCCTTAGCTACCATGCTTAGATAGCTAGGTTTGCTTTGGTCTGTACCTTTAATAGTTAATGCGTTAGCTATTCAATTCGTTTTGTAATAATTAGTTAACTAGGATTAGTTAATTAATTTGTTGTGTAATAATTAGTTTAATTAGCTTAGGATTAGATAATTAGCTCCTTATTTAGTCTCTCCCTCGAGAGAGCGAATTGTTGTAATAAGAGTGCGTGTGTGTGACGCACGTCTTCCAATCCCCATTTCTTTCTCCCTTTTACTTAACCGCTTACGATGGTTAGTTTTAGGACATATTTTATTTAGCATACCTTATGCTCGCATGCGTGCATCCATTCATCTGTTTTGGATGCACCGGGCTCGGCGCATCATACTAACTGCATTGTATTTTCAATACCTATTTGAATACATGTATCAAGTTGCATCTTACATGACATTCTTAGGATTGCCGAGCCTATCTTCATTGCATTTTTGCATGTGTTGCATTAGCCATCTTAACATGAACTAGGATCATGCATGATTTCTAACTAGTTCTTTATTTTGGCTCGGAGTACACTGTGAGTGTTTACGCTTTAGCATACTGCATGTGTGTTAATGCTGCCATGAAAGCATGCTTGCCATGAGGCTAACTGCTTATTTGACATAACTGCCTGAATGCCTGTGGGTGAAGGTTGGATTATTTGAATTGGAACAATTCATCAAAATCCGCATTTTAGCCTACTTGCGAGTAGCAAACTTCAAAACTATTTTCCTAACAAACGGATATGCAATGCTTTGTTCCAAATTAGGCGATCTAGTCTATACTTGTTTTGCTGTGTGCATCACCTAGTAAGATTAGTTAATTAATCGGAATAAGAGCACATGTGTTTTCAAAATCCGATATCATGCTTAGTACAGGCCGATCTTTGATCGGGCGAGCGGGGGTGCTCATAGATGACCTTCCCCAATCGTACCCAAGTTCCCGAGCAGAGGCAACTTTGGTGATGACGGACACGTGGCCTTAGGCACGAGTCAGGGTTTCCTAAATTCCCCCAAAATAAAATATTTAGGTGGCGACTCTGTATCTGGCAAAGCAGTCCATGTTTGGCACTTCTTTCTTAAAAATTAGTTTTCCAAAACGATTTGCCAGATTTGGACTCTTTGGTGATTTATCAATCTCACATCGCACATTGTGAGATCAGATTAAGAACCGTGACATTTGAGTCCGAACTGTAGCATGAGGCCCAAGGGCGCGCCTACAACAATGCGTGAGTACAATGTGCCAATGCAGTGTATCAATGTAGTTTGGGAAAGACTACGGTTGAAATGCTGATGTATCAGTGAAAATATGATAGCGTGATACGTAAACAGAGTTAGTAATGAAATGCATGCTGAACTGAAACAAATTACCTGGATACTGTGGAGACCAAGCAGCATCTCCTTCCTCTACACCATACCCATCAGAGAAGCCACCAGCTCGAGGAGGCTCCCCATATACTCTATAGATGCCATTATCAATGTCTACAATAAGCATATTTGAAATGGAAATGTAGAGTGCAAATGTAAAGTGTGGTCCATACCTGGGACGAGCCTCGAACTCCGACAAGCTTGTGCCCTGCCTCTGCCGGCTCAATCGGAATTTAATAAGCAGTCCCAGTAGGATGCCAGCATGTGAGCACAGTGAGAAGCTCCGACCAACGGATAAACTGCTCCACGAGGGGAGCCCCTTTAGCATGGGCCCTAGTTGCCTGAGTCGCCTTACCCGCCACAGGAGCCCTTGCTCCCTCGCCTACGTGAGCCCCCGTCAAAGGAGACATAAGGTAGGTCTGAATGAATGTTGTGTAATCGCCCTCTCCTCCGAAGATGTCAGCGTCCAAGCCTATCATGAACTATATGACTATGTTAACAGATAGGCTATTCTCTGCCCTCATAGACTCTGGAGGTGGCATCAGAACGATTGGATCAGGCAAGCCTACAGTCAGGCGAACGAATCTCTCGCTCAAGAACCAAGCCCAGTAGACTGGGCCCTCCAGCAAAATCCGGAAGCGCGATGTGTCCCAGGCTCTCGCGTACTTGTCCCACCCCCCGACTGGCATCATGGCCCAGGGTTTCCACACAATCTGCAAATAGATAGTGTACAGATTGTTAGTTTCCGTTAGATGCCAAAGTGTGAATTAGAGTAGTTGTAAAACAAGAATGACTGCGTTTCGGGTTACCTTGTGGGCGGCCACAGTATCAAAGTAATGACGGAAGAAGGCAAAGGTCTCGCGACTCTGGCACTGACACTGACCATCATATCGTCTCAAGTAGGGAACCACCAGGGGGAGCTCCTCCATAGGCTTTGGAGTGAGGGCTGAAAAATATGCATAAACCCACAATTGCAAGGAAAGTGCAGTGATATGTAATCAACAAAGCATGAACAGATATAAAAAGTGCAAAGCATAAAGCATAAAGCATGAACAGATATAAAAAGTGCAAAGTAGAAAGCACAGCCTAAACAGATAAAGAAAGTGCAAAGCAGAAAGCACAAGTGTTGAACAGAAATAAAGTAGAAAATGTGAAATAGAAAGTGTAAAATACAAAGGGGGAACTGAAATGCATACCTCCCAGGCTTGCCAGTAGCCTTCGATCCGCTCTCTCCTCAGGCGGGAGGTGGAGCTCATATAACCATATAGGGTGGCAAGGCCAGTTCTGTCCCAGTCGAAGAAGCGTACCCGGAGAAAGGTCACCAGGGCGCTCAACAGATATAAACCCACGGTGTTCCACCTGTTCGAAAATAAGGTGGTATTGAGGACAAACATCAAGAAGCCCCGGGCATACTGCTCCATCTCCTCTAGCGTCTCAGGCTCGCTCCTACAAAACTGCTCGGTGAACCAACTGTATCTCACCATGGCTGACCAGTACAGAGGTGGACGCACTCCCAACAGGTCAATCTAAGAAGCCTCCTACTCCCCCATGTCTGTGTTAAAGGGGATCGGATTGCCCCCTATTTCTAAGCCTATGATCATGGCAAATTCGTAGGGAGTCATCATCATCTCCCAGGCAATAGAGAAGTGGAAAGAGTTGGTGGTGTCCCACTACCTCTCCACTAGTGCTCCTAGAAGGGGGTGACTCGCTATGATGCGTGTCAGGCAAGAGCAGAAAAGGCCAAAGCTAGTCTCATCGACGATGTCACGGACCCCGACTGGGAGCTCATCGTACCAGTCCCTTGCCGTCATCGCTCCGTAACCCTTGTAGGCACGGGAGTCTCCCTGTGGCATAGAAAAAGAGTGAATCAAACAGTGATGAAAAAGTAATCAGATGAAAGGCAGTGCAAGAAATGCAGGGAAAAGAAAGGCAGGAATGCATGAAAACAGAGTTCATACCTCAATAACGCTGGATGAAAGGTGGAAGGCCGGCTTCCTCAGCAAGAGGTTCTCTGGTACGCTGCGAGCAAAATCGCTGAAACACCTAATGCCTCCAGGCGGTAATATGTGCGTACGGGGATGATATGTCGCCGGATCAAAGGGCCGCACTCTCAATGGTAATGGCTCTAGCTCAAACTCAAGTGCAAACTTCGCCTCAAGGTTAGCCTTAATTCCCTGAGTCACCTCGCCAGCCTCAGCAACTACTTGCTCCTCTACCTCGACAACAAGTGGAAACACAGGTGGAACTTCTAGAGGAGCTCTGTCGTGAGGAATCTCATTCGCCATTTGAAAATAGGTGAAAAATAGGTGAAAGGTGAAGAAAAATAAAGAAAAAGGGTAAACTTAGAAAAAGTCAACCTTAGGAGAGAGAAAATGGAAGAAAAAGTCAAAACTCGGGAAAGTTCATGAAACTCGAAAGAAACTCAAGGGGAAGAAGCCTAAAGGATGAAAATCTGACAAAAAGCGACAAAATCAAAATCTGATCGGTTCAAAATGTAAAGAACTAAGAGGGTTTTATGAAAAAAGTTTGCGTGGGGCGTTAAAAAAGCATATAAAGCATAGATCTAGAGAGAGAAAGTGCCTAGAGAGAGAGGGAGAGATATTTCAGCCTTGTGGGTGTGAGGAAAAGAAGCCTTGTGGCCTATATTTAAAGACCCAAAGCAAAAACTTAGTTTTATCCCGAATCTACCATCGGTGGTCGGCAGGGTTTTCTGGTGGCTGACAGGTGGCTGGCAGCTTCTCCTGGTGGCCGACAGGTGGCCGGTGGCTCTTAGGTAAGTCCTGGTGCTATTTTATGCTTATACTTTCTAAATAGTGTATGGAAGGTTCTGTTTCGAAAGCTTGCAACTACGTTCCGGTGTGTGAACGTGTTTCACTTGCCACTATGAACGAGGTGTATCCTTTTGAACATGTTGTAATTCTTTCGAGAGGTAAATCGGAAGGTGCCACCAAGTATCGTTTTATTCATTTTACTAAATTACGCCTTTGTTCTCTTCCATTGCATAGGATATGCATTTAATATATGCATGCTGCACGCATGTCTTACATCATTATGATTCATGTATAGAACATGCTGTCAATTTTACATAGAATATGCTTTTACTTCATGCATAGAATATGCTTTTGTTTCTTGCATAGAATATGCCTTCAAATCAGCATCATACGTCAGTTGTCTATCTTGCATGGAATACGCGTTGTCATTGTATCCACACGTTCACTTTATGCATCTATCGCCCACCTCTCTGTTTTATCTCGGGATGTGTGAAGCACGAGCCCGAGCAATTTTTTTCGTATTTGAGGACGCATAAGGCGTGGCCCTGGGCGTGTTTTATCTCGAGACGCATGAAGCGTGAGCTCGAGGGGTTTCTCTTGTATCTCAAAACGCGTAAGGTGTGGCCCTAGGCATGTTTTATCTCAGGACGCGTGAAGCGCAAGCCCGAGCGGTTTCTCTTGTATCTCAGGATGCATGAGGTGTGGCCCTGGGTGTTTTTTATCTCGGGATGCGTAAAATGCGACCTCGAGTGGTTTTCTTTCCTTTATTTCTCGGGACGCGTGAAGCGCGACCCCGAATGGTTTTTCTTGTTTCTC
The DNA here is from genome assembly GCA_036172215.1 of Camellia granthamiana. Classification (NCBI taxonomy): domain Eukaryota; kingdom Viridiplantae; phylum Streptophyta; class Magnoliopsida; order Ericales; family Theaceae; genus Camellia; species Camellia granthamiana. The sequence continues at coordinate 121,801,009 of CM069907.1, forward strand.
AGGATACGTGAAATGCGACCTTGAGTGGATTTTATCTCAGGACGTGTGAAACGCGACCCCGAGCAGTTTCCTTTCCTTTGTTTCTCAGGATGCGTGAAGCGCAACCTTGAGCGATTTTTATCTCGAGACGTGTGAAACACAACCCCGAGCGATTTTCGTTTCTTAGTTTCTTAGGACACGCGAGGCGCAACCCTGAGCTGTGTTTTCTTTCCTCGTCTCTTGTTTTGGCGTGGTCAGAGTGTGTTTTAGATTTTTTTTTTACGGGAAACCTATGTTGGTTTGAAACTTGAAGCTGCTCATTCATATGTTGTTGTCTCGTTATCTTGCTTATTGCATCTGTTATTGCTTATTGCATCATCTTGCATGATCATGAGTTTTCAAAATAGCCAGCTTTGTGAAGCGTGTGAGTCCAAATTTCAAAGTTTTTTGTGCATATCATTTGCATCTTGGCCCAGAACTACGCTGGTTTGATTCCTTACAAAGGGATACGTTGGTAGCCTGCGAGCGTAACCATTTATTTCTGTCTTGATTGTTTGTCCAAGTCTTACGGCCTTGTCAAAATGGGTCATCTTCGGGCTTTGACATTCACTCACGTCATTTCATGACTCCGAGTTCTGTCAAAGATGAGCAACTGTAGACACCCCTTTTTTGGCGGCCCGTACGACTTGGACGTCATCGCTTGCACACCCAATGATGAGTGTATATGCTTGTCAAGTGCTCAAAGTCCTCAGCGGAATGCCACAACTTTGAGCCTTTCAAACCCTACGCCCCTGTTGCCTTGTTTTGGACCAAAACCTTAAATTTTCAAGCCTGCGACCTCTGGTGGCCTACCAGTGATTGATATGGGTTGCCGGCCACTTCTTCTGGTTGCCGACCACTGATGTCTTTTGCAGATATTTTGTGACAATTGTGCCATCTGTTTGCACAGATGCTTGCGTCTGCTCCCACGTGTATGGCTGGATGTTTCTGAGGGAGGTTCATGTTTCTCTATATATAGCTGACCTCCCTTCGTGCTTTGAGGTTAGAAAAATTTTGGAGCAAAATTTTTTTTCTCTCTCTCTCTACAATTTTCTTTCTTTCTTGCAAATTTCCTCACATTTGTCTATACACTCTTATAGACAAATGATTGAGAAATGTTATATGTCCAGGACGAAGTTAGACTTGTGGCAAGGTGAATCAAGTTTGGAGGACCAAACTTCTTAAGGTGGGGAGAATGTAATGACCCAAAAAGTCATCCTTATTTAATTAGGGGTTAATGTGTTTTAATTTAACTATATCCATTGGAATTGAGAATGTTTTTATCTATTTTGGGGTATTGATTGAGGTAGTGGCGTGATGGTAAAGTAAGATTGGACCAAAAACTTTAATTCGAATAATTCGCCTACGATCAGCCGTCACTCTTTTGCCCTTTTCCTTTTCCACACTTTGAATTTGGATGTGAGGTTAGAACCATTGGAAAGGTTATTTTCGGGGCTTCAATTTGGACACAAGAATGACCTAAAACGGAGTCCGGATGAGAGAGTTACGCATGTTTGAAGTTTTCATATCTGTGCTGGAAGCAGGACCGCATGTGCGGGAAATGCGGCGCACGTGCGGCGATGTGCGGGGCAGCAGCTCAAAAACGTGATTTTGAGCTCATTTCTTGCATTTTCTTTTCCTCTCTTCTTCTCCCCTCTTCCATGTCCAAAACCCTAGCTCCCAAAACCTTGATTTCCTTCACTTTTCTCAACAAATCCACCATAGATCTTGCATCAAGGATGGAGAACAAGAAAGGGGCAACATTTTCAACCGATTGAAATTCGAATTTGTGGAGGATTCTTCTCAAAGCTTGCTTTTCTTGCTCGAATCTTGAGGTAGGAGTCCTTATTCCCTTTCAATATTGCATTCATGGATGGATTTATGGTATTTTGAGTATGGATTTATGGTATTTTGAGTATATAAATACAAAATCTATAGTTTTGAACATATTATGTCTAACTTGAGATTGGGGGATTTCGGGTTTATAATGTTGGAGATGTAATTGTTGGGTTAAGGTGATGGATTATAAACTTTAGACTTGTAATCAATGAAGGAACAAAAAATAATGGGTTAAGAAATTTGGATTTTTCTTGAAATTCCTAGGTTTTTCTTGAAACCCTAGGTTGATTAATGATGATAACCAATGATTTGGTCCAAATTGAAAGTAGAATAATGAAATTGAGATAGTGAATTGTATATGTACAAGTTTAATTGGAATTTGGAAATGTTTGGAAATTATGTTTAAAATTTGCGAATGAACTTTGCTATAAATGTTGGAATTCATGCTATAATGTAAAGGAAAATTTGGGGAAATAATCTATTAAGGATATGGATGACATGAACTCGGTTGTGGAATGTTGAAATAGGATTCAAGGATCTAGTTGGAATTATGTTGAATTACAAATTAATGTGTAATTGGTATAAAGAGAATTAAACAAGTTAAGAACAGAATAATTATGTGTGACCCGATTTCTATATGTATTATGAATTGTGTAGGGTCAGCTACAGGGGCGGACCAAGCATCTGAACACTGTGAGTAGTAGTACAAAAAAAATGTACATTTTATCTATTGTTGATAATTATTGTCACTAATGCTCTGTTCTTTGTAAGTGTTATACGAACATTTATGACAATTGGAAATCAATGTAAACTTACATGAATGCTGAAAGATTCGCATACATCGGTATGATTTTGGAATCCTTGTTCTGTTAATGACGAATATTAACCCTTTATTATTTATAAGCATACTATGTTACTTCTTAAAGAATAAGTGGAACTTATGTTCATCTTCGAAGAATCAGAATAATTGAAAAGTTATGTGAATCCATATGAATCTGTAGTCATTATGTTGTGTTACACATGAATTCGGCGTTATTCGGAATCTACGACATGAATGCAAAAGTTTAATATCATTATGTGACCCACATAAGAATAGGAATTATTCTATTTTGTTAAGCGCACAATAATGACGTAATATAACAAGAAATGCTCTGTTTTCTGATATGTTACGTTATAACTTAATGAATGATTATTCATATATGTAGAAGTATTCACATCATCTTTAGCACAAGGCCTTTACCCGGGGGTAATAATACCGTGGTTCAAATAATTAAGTTACAAGTTTACGTATGTTCTAAGTTTAAGTCTGTTACAAGTTTACGTATGTTATAAGTCAAGAATGTTACAAGCTCAAGAATGTTACAAGTTCATATATGTGACAAGTTCAGGTATGTACAAGTTTAAGTAAGGTTACAAGTACAAGTATATACAAGTTTAGGTATGTTACAAGTTTTCAAGTTTAAGCATGTTATAAGTTCATGTATGTTACAAGTCCAAGTATATTATAAGTTCGTGTATGTTACGAATCCGAGTATGTTATAAATTCAAGTATGTTACAAGTTTACGCATGTTACAAGTCCATGTATGGTACAAGGTCAAGTATGTTACGAATATGACTTCTAATTACTGTTTATAATTCAAGCATAAAGATTATGTATGATTTGTTTCCGTTTATGATATGACATGATATGTCCGGGTTGGTCTGGAAAACTTATTAATTACTGTATGGAACAAAGTGCTACACGGAACTAAGTGCTACGAAGTGAGACACCTCTAGAGTCCGTGTGAGACACCTCTTGAATTCATACACATGTTCAAGGGCCTCGAGCCACATGTTTCAAGGGCCTCGTGCCACATGTTTCAAGGGCCTCGTGCCATATGTTCAAGGGCATTATGCCAACTTTTCAAGGGCCTTGTGCCATATGTTCAAGGGCTTTATGCCAACTTTTCAAGGGCTTCATGCCATATGTACAAGGGCTATATGCCACCATGTTTAAAAGTTTAATGCTAATATGTTCAAGGGCTATCGCCACTTTGTTCAAGGGTTTAAAGCCATTATGTTCCAAAATATTATGTTTCAAGTCAACATGTTTCAAGACTAGGCCTTAGGCCATTCAAGAATTAATACAAATTCAATTAACCTTATGCCTCATGATTTATGATGCATTGATATGTATTTTAATTCAAGTTAAGCATTGAATTGTTTATGTACTACTGTTCACTGAGTTTGACTCACTTTGTGTTATGTCTGTTTCTGTAGGCATTCCACCTGGAGGTCAGTTTTAACCCATGGCATCCGTGCCTCTTTTGTCAACCTCAGAGTGTCCAGGCACTTAAGCGAAGGCAGCTCATTTTGCTAAGCTTTTAATTTTGCACCCTGATTGTCTGCTTAAGGTTGATGTATATATAATCCCTTCGCCTGTCCATGTTGTTTTGCGCCCAATTCTAAGGGCTGGGTCTGTATATATATATGTACATAGCTAATTCTCTGATGCACGTCACTATATGTTTATTTGCCTTATGTCTGTCTGTGATCCTGGCATGATAGTGGTCGCTCAATGGATGCAGTTCTTTTATTTATGTTAATTTATATTGGTAAATGCTTCCGTTCATGCCCCATATGATATGTATAACAGGTTTAGTGTCCGTTTTCGAATGGGTCATGCCCAAACTTTGAGGGGCGGGTTTGGGGCGTGACAGGTGGTATCGGAGCACGAGTTGCTATCTCACACACGGATTCATTGAGCTTTAGGATGTCTAGAAAAGACTTAAGCATCATGCATGACATCCTTAGTGCATATGAAAGGAATTGATAGCAACGATAATGGTATATGTAATGACGCTAACCGCAATGGTTATTATTCATGTCTGTTATACATTTCTTGTATATATTGTGATTGATTGCTATGCAGAACATGGTAAGACCTGCAGCTAGGATTAAATCAATAAAGTTGCACAGCGGAAGTGTGGTAAGAATTCACGTTGAACGGTAAGACAAGTTATATGCCTATGACTAAGTGAAATGTGTGTTATTAATTGTGACTGTAGAATTGATAGATATCTGCGAAGCATCTGTGTAGATGACTTACTTATACAATTTAGTGCGTACATAAGAGAATATGTGCGATGTGTACTTTCTGTAACATAGCCACATCCCCCTTATTATAACAATGTTTAAACCTGCGAGTTCGAGAGGTTATTGTAAGTTGATAGTTGCTAAAATAAGTTTTGCATGATACCTTGTAATGTGTTGAAAAGGACTGGCTGTGATAAAAAGTTATACATATAGTGATTCTGCTTTGTTCATGCGTAATCTGTGATCTGTAATCAGGATTTCTTATAAGGAATGGTCGAATAATATGAAGAACCCCACCTATATGATGAGTCTGCCCATATGATACCGGTAAAAAATAAAAAAATAAAAAAATAATTTGGAATTTTGTTTTTGCATTTTAATGCAAAATGTTAAACTAATCCCTATTCTGTATAAAAAAAAGAAAAGGGGTTAAGTAAAGTTTATGACTAACTAGTCAATTTGAACTTATGACGACATGACCAAGTGTCTAGTATGTTGCGAGAAGTTACGAAACTGTATGTTCTTTGTTTTGATACTATAATGATGGTTTGTGATCACATGTTTTTAAATAGTAGGTATTTTCCGAAGTGATCAAAATGTTATGAACTTCCGACATGTTTATGACATGATAAGCTTTCTGGATAATTTTCCAAAATGACTAGATACGCTACGAAGCTCTGAAAGTTCAAGATATGACAAGATTTCTGAAAGAAATATTTTACTATGCATGAATGAGTTCTTCATTTGATAATTTATTGTTGCATACTTGATGAAAGCTTTATGTTGAGCTTCGAGCTATTCTGTTTTATCTGTTATAAGTTGAATTGGAGATTGTTCTGTCAAAGTTTAAATCAGTTTAATACTATTGGGAATTATTCCATTATCTGATATTTTTGGAAGGTCTGATAAGTTTTTGAGTAATATCTCTGAGCAACGTATTGTATGTACTTATGAAGGGTTCGAAGAACTTATGTATTACATATTCTTGGAAAATGTTTTGTCCATGCTAGGAACATTTTACTAACTATGGAACAAGAATATAATAACTTTATGATGAATGTATTATGTGTTTGATGTCATGATGTTGACTTGGACTAAGCCAACATGGACTTTGAATGAGTACTACTTTCTGTAATGTGGGAGGTATGATCATTAAGGTTTGATCTGTATTTGATTTTACGAATCCTCTACCCTGAACATGTAATTTCTTGATATGAAATTTAAGTTGGCATTTGGAGTCTGTTAGAGATTTGATTTGAACTGATAAGTCTAACTCAGATGATGAACAAAGAGCCATGAAGTCGTTGATTTAGAACTTAATTGCTACGATGGGTCTAATTATTGTACGAAGTATATACCTTTGAAACGCAATTATGTCGTGAATGTTTCCTTAACATTTGAGGAATTATGATAATGGGGGTTATTTGTGAGTTTGAATTATGTTTGATAGTTTATGAGCTGCATGCAAACGAATACTTGAACTGAATTCATTTCTGAATACCCTTAAGTTGTTATATTATGTGAAAGATATGATTTGTGGAGTAATAAATTAAAATGTACAAGGTTATGAATAATGAGGCGATGTTTTGATGTTAGTAAGTATTATTATCAATTGGGTTACCAAGTAGTTAGTAGAGATGAATTACTTGTGATTTTGGGAGCAAATTCCATCAGAGTTGACTGTATAGGTTTGTGAATGGACAAATGATTGAGAAATGTTATATGTCCAGGACGAAGTTAGACTTGTGGCAAGGTGAATCAAGTTTGGAGGACCAAACTTCTTAAGGTGGGGAGAATGTAATGACCCCAAAAGTCATCCTTATTTAATTAGGGGTTAATGTGTTTTAATTTAACTATATCCATTGGAATTGAGAATGTTTTTATCTATTTTGGGGTATTGATTGAGGTAGTGGCGTGATGGTAAAGTAAGATTGGACCAAAAACTTTAATTCGAATAATTCGCCTACGATCAGCCGTCACTCTTTTGCCCTTTTCTTTTTCCACACTTTGAATTTGGATGTGAGGTTAGAACCATTGGAAAGGTTATTTTCGGGGCTTCAATTTGGACACAAGAATGACCTAAAACGGAGTCCGGATGAGAGAGTTACGCATGTTTGAAGTTTTCATATCTGTGCTGGAAGCAGGACCGCATGTGCGGGAAATGCGGCGCACGTGCGGCGATGTGCGGGGCAGCAGCTCAAAAACGTGATTTTGAGCTCATTTCTTGCATTTTCTTTTCCTCTCTTCTTCTCCCCTCTTCCATGTCCAAAACCCTAGCTCCCAAAACCTTGATTTCCTTCACTTTTCTCAACAAATCCACCATAGATCTTGCATCAAGGATGGAGAACAAGAAAGGGGCAACATTTTCAACCGATTGAAATTCGAATTTGTGGAGGATTCTTCTCAAAGCTTGCTTTTCTTGCTCGAATCTTGAGGTAGGAGTCCTTATTCCCTTTCAATATTGCATTCATGGATGGATTTATGGTATTTTGAGTATGGATTTATGGTATTTTGAGTATATAAATACAAAATCTATAGTTTTGAACATATTATGTCTAACTTGAGATTGGGGGATTTCGGGTTTATAATGTTGGAGATGTAATTGTTGGGTTAAGGTGATGGATTATAAACTTTAGACTTGTAATCAATGAGGAAATTGGAACAAAAAATAATGGGTTAAGAAATTTGGATTTTTCTTGAAATTCCTAGGTTTTTCTTGAAACCCTAGGTTGATTAATGATGATAACCAATGATTTGGTCCAAATTGAAAGTAGAATAATGAAATTGAGATAGTGAATTGTATATGTACAAGTTTAATTGGAATTTGGAAATGTTTGGAAATTATGTTTAAAATTTGCGAATGAACTTTGCTATAAATGTTGGAATTCATGCTATAATGTAAAGGAAAATTTGGGGAAATAATCTATTAAGGATATGGATGACATGAACTCGGTTGTGGAATGTTGAAATAGGATTCAAGGATCTAGTTGGAATTATGTTGAATTACAAATTAATGTGTAATTGGTATAAAGAGAATTAAACAAGTTAAGAACAGAATAATTATGTGTGACCCGATTTCTATATGTATTATGAATTGTGTAGGGTCAGCTACAGGGGCGGACCAAGCATCTGAACACTGTGAGTAGTAGTACAAAAAAAATGTACATTTTATCTATTGTTGATAATTATTGTCACTAATGCTCTGTTCTTTGTAAGTGTTATACGAACATTTATGACAATTGGAAATCAATGTAAACTTACATGAACGCTGAAAGATTCGCATACATCGGTATGATTTTGGAATCCTTGTTCTGTTAATGACGAATATTAACCCTTTATTATTTATAAGCATACTATGTTACTTCTTAAAGAATAAGTGGAACTTATGTTCATCTTCGAAGAATCAGAATAATTGAAAAGTTATGTGAATCCATATGAATCTGTAGTCATTATGTTGTGTTACACATGAATTCGGCGTTATTCGGAATCTACGACATGAATGCAAAAGTTTAATATCATTATGTGACCCACATAAGAATAGGAATTATTCTATTTTGTTAAGCGCACAATAATGACGTAATATAACAAGAAATGCTCTGTTTTCTGATATGTTACGTTATAACTTAATGAATGATTATTCATATATGTAGAAGTATTCACATCATCTTTAGCACAAGGCCTTTACCCGGGGGTAATAATACCGTGGTTCAAATAATTAAGTTACAAGTTTACGTATGTTCTAAGTTTAAGTCTGTTACAAGTTTACGTATGTTATAAGTCAAGAATGTTACAAGCTCAAGAATGTTACAAGTTCATATATGTGACAAGTTCAGGTATGTACAAGTTTAAGTAAGGTTACAAGTACAAGTATATACAAGTTTAGGTATGTTACAAGTTTTCAAGTTTAAGCATGTTATAAGTTCATGTATGTTACAAGTCCAAGTATATTATAAGTTCGTGTATGTTGCGAATCCGAGTATGTTATAAATTCAAGTATGTTACAAGTTTACGCATGTTACAAGTCCATGTATGGTACAAGGTCAAGTATGTTACGAATATGACTTCTAATTACTGTTTATAATTCAAGCATAAAGATTATGTATGATTTGTTTCCGTTTATGATATGACATGATATGTCCGGGTTGGTCTGGAAAACTTATTAATTACTGTATGGAACAAAGTGCTACACGGAACTAAGTGCTACGAAGTGAGACACCTCTAGAGTCCGTGTGAGACACCTCTTGAATTCATACACATGTTCAAGGGCCTCGAGCCACATGTTTCAAGGGCCTCGTGCCATATGTTCAAGGGCATTATGCCAACTTTTCAAGGGCCTCGTGCCATATGTTCGAGGGCTTTATGCCAACTTTTCAAGGGCTTCATGCCATATGTACAAGGGCTATATGCCACCATGTTTAAAAGTTTAATGCTAATATGTTCAAGGGCTATCGCCACTTTGTTCAAGGGTTTAAAGCCATTATGTTCCAAAATATTATGTTTCAAGTCAACATGTTTCAAGACTAGGCCTTAGGCCATTCAAGAATTAATACAAATTCAATTAACCTTATGCCTCATGATTTATGTATGCATTGATATGTATTTTAATTCAAGTTAAGCATTGAATTGTTTATGTACTACTGTTCACTGAGTTTGACTCACTTTGTGTTATGTCTGTTTCTGTAGGCATTCCACCTGGAGGTCAGTTTTAACCCATGGCATCCGTGCCTCTTTTGTCAACCTCAGAGTGTCCAGGCACTTAAGCGAAGGCAGCTCATTTTGCTAAGCTTTTAATTTTGCACCCTGATTGTCTGCTTAAGGTTGATGTATATATAATCCCTTCGTCTGTCCATGTTGTTTTGCGCCCAATTCTAAGGGCTGGGTCTGTATATATATATGTACATAGCTAATTCTCTGATGCACGTCACTATATGTTTATTTGCCTTATGTCTGTCTGTGATCCTGGCATGATAGTGGTCGCTCAATGGATGCAGTTCTTTTATTTATGTTAATTTATATTGGTAAATGCTTCCGTTCATGCCCCATATGATATGTATAACAGGTTTAGTGTCCGTTTTCGAATGGGTCATGCCCAAACTTTGAGGGGCGGGTTTGGGGCGTGACAGTTGTAGTATAATTGGCCTCATGAGTTGGGTGTTTTAGGCCTTAGACACCACCTTATTTGAGTTGATTGCATTTATTTATGACTTTCCATACTTGTGATCACTCTTAATCACCTCTACAACCTCCCTCATTTCTTGGCTTTTGTTTTCCTTTGAAAGTGGTTTCAAACTACTTGTTTGTTTAAGCATGAGATTGAGATGTCATGCTTAATGGTTTAATCCATTTGGGGGTTCATTACCAATGGTATGATGTCTCTTTCATGCCCAAAGTAACACTTGGTTTGAGCCCTCTTTCTATTAGAGGACTTAAACTCACTTTTGGACTCAATTGACTAAAGAATAGATGGTAATTTAAAATGAAGTAATAAAATTAGTGATTAAAAAAGGTGTAAGATAATAATTTGGTTAGGGTTCAATCGGACGTTAATTAAACCCTTGAGTCTTGAGTCATTTCATACTCATTAGTAATGAAAACGGTTCAAGATTTATTGTCAACTACTTCCCTTGATCTTTCATGATAAGAAGGTGGCTTTGAGAGTCTTGTCTTGTTGCATTTATTGAACCTGCACACTTTGGTTCATAGGCCATCATGTAATGAAATTGCATAGATTGATGGTTTGTGAATTAAGTTTTACTACTTCTTGGAGCTATTCAAATGATAAGGAGGGGTAAATTGTGCAAACAAACCCTTGAGAATACACTGTCTCTGCTTTGATTGCTCTCTGTTGCAGCAGGAAAGTTCAATCATCAGTGGCCGACAGGCTATCATCAGTGGACGGTAGGCCTTCTGCTGGCCACCAGTGCAAAATCAAACAGTGTACTTTTGAAGTAGAACATAATAGATTCTAAGGTAGAAATCAATGTAAATGTACTACTGTGCAACAGAGGTATTCAACAGCAGAAACAGTGACTTTTTCGGGTGGAAAGCCCGTGCATGCATGAGCATCCCTCATTTCCCGAGATAGAGTAATTAGAATAGCTAGCTTAGCACTCTTTTCATGTTGTATTCATGTAAATAATTAGTTCGTTTCGATTTGTTATAATTAATTAATTATCTAGATTAGTTAATTAATTAGTTCATTCGGTTTGTAATAATTAGTTAAGTAGTTTAGCTAAATTATTCATTTGTTGTTGTAATAGCTAGGTAATTAGGAAGCTAGTTAGTTCATTCAGACCCTCCTGTGTGAGGGCACAATGTTGTAATAATGTGTATGTCTTCCAACCCCACGTCTTTCTCCCTTTTATTTACTAGCTTATGATGGTTAGTTTAGGGCATCATGTTTTGTTTAGCATACTTCATGTTTGCATCCACTTGTCTTGTATGCATTGGGCTCGCCGCATCATTCCAACTTACATTGTTATTGTTTAATACTTGTTTGAATACGTGCTTAGACTGCATGTTATTAAATTGATTCATATGTCACATTAGTAGCCGAGCCTAATAATTGCATATCACATGTGTTGCACTAGTCATATCGCATAGTTAGGAATCATGCATTTTTCTAACTAGTTTCTCTTTTGGCATGGAGTACTAGGTGAGCCTTTACTAATTTTAGTATATCGCATACGTGTGATTGTTGCCATATCTAGCATGGCTGCCATGAGGCTAAATGGTTAAATGATAAATTGCCTGAATGCTTGTAGATGAGGCTAAATGCTTGAATTAGAATAATTTGAGTAATGTTTATATGCGATCACTTTTTCAAGTGGTACATATTCAAAACTCTTTTAAAAAACAAGCATGAATTAAGTGTTCCAATTCTTGCAAATTAGTCTATACTTGTGTGTGTGCACATCACATAGTAATGCTAGTCTAATAATCGAAACAAGAGCATATAATGTAAATAAGATTCGTATCATGATTTGTAGAGATCGGCCGAGCGGGGGTGCTTAATTCATGACCTTCCTCTCTCGTACCTAAGTTCCTGAGCCGAGACAATCTTGGTGATGACGGACACGTGGCCTTTGACACGAGTCATGGGTTTCCTAAATTTCTCTCCAAAAAAATATTTAGGTAGCAACTTTGTATCTGGCAAAACCGTCCATTTTGGTAATTTAATTCAAAATCGATTTTCCAAAAGATTTGCCAAATTTGGACTGTTTGGTGTTTATCTATTTTACATTGCACTTGTGAGATCAGATTTTGAACCGCGGGAGTCCGATACTATAGGGCTTCTTCGTCTTCCGAAAGGAGGCATGAAAAGTCGGGCTACAAGTTGGTATGGGGAAATGACGCTCCTCCCAAGCTGAAGTTTTTCTGTTGGTTAGCTTGGCTTGGTAGAATCAAAACATCTGTCTTCATGCAGAGAATTGGAGTTTTAAATGATAATGCTAGTATTCTATGTTTGTTTTGTAGAAATGAAACAGAGTCTTTAAATCATATTCTTTTTCATTGCCCAAAGATTTGGTTACTATGGTCTGGTGTGATAAAATGGTGGGATCTATGGTGGGTAATACCAGGATCAGTGGATGAGGTATTGCAATGGTAGGATAGAGTGAGGATGAAGAAAAGGGAGAGAAAAATATGGAAAGTTGTGACTCTGATTCTGATGTGGTTTGTGTGGAAGATGAGAAATGAGGTGATGTTTAATGGTAAACATTTGGTGGTTGATAGGTTGCTTGAACTGATAAAAACAAGAGTGGCATTGTGGGTGACAAACAGTGGGAGGGATTTTCAGTTTTCAGTACATGATTTGGTGGCTAATCTTCAACAAGTCAGATACTGTTTAAAGTAAAGATGTTGTTGCTGCTACTTCATACTGTTGCTGCTAGATGCTACTGCTACTTTCTATTTAGGCCAATTGTTGTTGCTGTTTTCTAGTTTAGGCCAATTTGATTAGATGTAACTCTTACCTATTCAAGTTCTACAAATTTTGGGATGTGCATATCTATTCTGTCACTTTGGGGATGGAGGGTTGTGTCTTGTTTTTTGGGAATTGTTGTGTATGCAAATCTGTGTGTCCTATATGCTGCTGTCTGGTGCAGATCTGTTGTGTATGCAGATCTGTTGCTTGCTGCTGGTGTGTACTGCTACTTTGGGATTGTTCTGGTAATATGTTGATTTTGCTGTTATGGGATGCTCACTAATTTTGGTGTTGCTAAGGAGGTGTTTCATTGTTGTGTTTTGTTGTCTGCTGCTTTTGTTGTATTGGTGATATGTTTTGGTTATTTTTGGTTGCTCTTGATTGGCTCTTCACCAATCTTGGGTGAAGTGCTAGCATATGATTGTGCTTCCTTAGCGGTGCTAACCTAGTTGGGATTGTTGAGATTAGTTATGATGCTCAGTGCACTTCCCTGCTTTGTTGATGTATTTTTACATGTATTTTGCTATTTGCATCAATAAATTTTTATTTAGCTAATCAAAAAAAAAAAAAAAAAAAAAAAACACGTTACCAAGTGCTACCTAAGTAAATCAATTATAATTTATTTTTCACAATAATTATAATGTTATATTTCTCCAGCAATTTTATATGATTTTATAGTTGACATAAATCATAGTCATTGAGATTGATATAAATCATAATGACTGAGATAAATTTCAAATATTTTCAATTGTTAAGATTATTAATTTATTCACACTTTTTCCTGGTATATATATATATGTATTTTTTTGATCGGCAAAAGGAAACTTTATTGATAATAGATGAAACATACATCCATAAAGGAGTTGAAATGCACAAGTATCATAGCAAAGCAAAATGATCCCAACTAGGTTGGCACCATTGAATAAGCCCAATCATATGCTAGCAATCAACGAGTTGGTGAGAAGCCAACCAAAGCAGCCCCAAACAAGAAACCAAACAAAATAGACCTTACAAAAGACAAACCCATAGACTTAACAACAACTCAGAAACTCAAAAATGATACAAACTAATACAAGGACAAATAAAGGCAGACCCCAAAGAGACTCCACCATAACTCATTAAACCCTACAGCCAATGCCCTTGCTATAGAATTTAATTTGCCAGAGGTTAAAGACAAAGTCATTCACAGAAAAAGATACACCTGGGAATGAGGCCCTTACCCACAAAGCCACTATAATTTTTGATTAGATCACACAGTCCCAACAGATTAGGTTGAGTGCTATGAAACACCACCTCATTTCTATGTGTCCAAATGGACCACAAGATTGCAAGTGGTATAACTTTCCAAATCTTCTGCACAAATTTATTGAAGGAAAAATTAGCCCACCAAAATAAAACATCTTCCACTAATTGGGATATAACTCATTGAACATCCCACCACCTCATAATATTAGCTCAAACCTTCCAAATGAGAGGACACCACAACAATATATGATTAACATACTCCGTTTCTTCATTGCAAAACATACAGTCAACATTAGTACTCCCATTAACAACACCAATTCTTTGAAGATAAACTCTAGTTTGAGTCTATGCCTCCAAACCAACCATACAAAAGTTTTAACTTTTAGTGGGGAAACATTGTGCCAAATCATTTTAGCTAAACTCCAATATTATTTTGATGTAAAATCGAATCACACCATCTATACACAGATGATGCACTAAAGCAGCCAGAATTCTCAGTCTTCCAACAAAAAGTATCTTCCTTATCATCCCTTAGAGCACTAGCATTTGAAAGCAAGAAAATCAAACTAGCCATGTCATTTTCCTCCTAGTCCCTTAAATCTCTACGGAAACTTTGTTCCTAGTCTGATAATCCTTTTTTGAGATCAAGCACTGCATTGACTGATTTATCTTTATATGAGAGTCTAAATAGTCTTGGAAACTCCTCCTCCAGGCATCTATCACCAACTCATTTATCCTTCCAAAACAAGGACCTTACCACATTCCCAATCATAATTTGAGTGTTGTCAACAAAGAACCTATGCAAATCAGTTCTTGAGATCACCAAAGATAGGATATCCTTTCAAATTTTAGAATGGACTTGGGAAACCACCATAGATGCATACTAACTATTCCCTTGTAAATTGTATTTACTACACATTACTTTCTTCCACAACTCTTCTGTAGGAATAATTCCTTATGTGTATTGTGTGAAACACATAAAAATTGCACCAAATATATTACCAACTTATATAAAAAAATATAAGTTGAAAACAACATAAATTGTTTAGGTAAAACCAAATCAAACCATATATAGAGAACTATAAATACTTACAAACAGATTGTATAAATCTGGAATCAATAACAATTTGATCGAGGCTTGTGTTAGACATAATTTCTTTAAGACAAATTCATCCCCCGCTATGGTGCTTACGAGTTTTTATTGGACGTTTATCTCTCGAGATACAACGATCAAACCTTGAGAAACAACACTATCACGACAAGTTTGGCAAACCTTACTGTGTAGAATTCTCTTACAAAAAAGACAGAATGTAGAAGAAAAAAAACACAAAATGAATTCCATACAAAATGAATGCAATGGGGTTATATTTATATGGATGAATTTGTAGCTTTTCGAAAGATCATGGTGACTTTTCAATGAAAAGACATATATCTTTTCTATGAAGAGATACAAATCTTCCATGGAATTGGTACAAAGAACATATATGATTGTTCTTTCAAACATATTTGAATTTTGAATCGAATCTGGTTCAATTTTGACCAAAAAATATAACAAATAAATTTAATTTTAAATTCAATAAATTTCGTCTTAAAACCATACTCAAATGGTGCATTTTGGAGTCAATTTGTCATTCACTTATTGATGGTTTCCAAACCATTTTTCCAACAATCCCCCACATGAATGAAATGATGGAAAAGTATGCAAGACTCAATGCAAACTCAAAGAGAATTCAATTGGAAATATTTTGAATGAGGATGGGTAGCTTTTGGCTTTGAACCTTCCTTAGTGAAAGACTATCGGACTTACTAGCTAATCAGTGGACGTGATGCCTTGAACTGTTCAACCGTTTGTGTAAGTCAAGACAATAGAATTCACACAGAATATCTCCAGACACAGCTTAGTTCTCACGGTAGTGCTGGCCTTGGGTATGTCTTGGTGTTTCATGAGTGCTTTAGAGAATTTAGCCTTATCAATTGTCATAGAAGCAGTCCATTCATACTCATATAGGGGATTCTTATTTCGAGTCTCTTAAATACTCCTCTTGAAAGATACCTCTTTAGGTTTTTCAAGATATAAGTGATCATTAGAAGCATAACTTACCCTAAGTCTTCTACATATAATACATGTTGTAGATACCACTCTCATCATAGGAATGGATAGGAGATAGACTCCCTTAGTGCTTTCTGGTGAGTCATCCATACTTTGGTTGTCCTTTTGAACCTAGATCTTGAGATCTCCAGTCAGCTAGGTTGGGTTGCCATTATGGCGACTCGAAATTAATAGGCTTCAATAACATTCCCCTCGATGAACTTTTTCTTATTTTCTCTTTGATCAAACCTTTTGTTTAGTGGCCGCTATTTTTCGTTTGACCTTCTTAGTTATATATCATTGAGTAGTTAGTAGATCCACTATATTGTTTTCAAACAATACTCACATCTAAGAGCAAATGTCTTATGGTATTAAGTCGTTAAATATGTTGAGACTTACCGTTACTCTATGTCACTTCCATTTTTCAAATCAAATAATAAACATAGAGGTGTTCCTTAGGAGTTAAGAAACCATTTTTGCTTTTACTCCAACTTTGTCCAATAGAAAGAATCAAGATTCTTTGTGGACCTATCATTGGAATCGTTACTTTGGTAAAATCCTTCAAGCACCCCCATATTTTAAGTACTCTAAGAAAAATTAATTTTCTTATTAAGATATTACCACAAGAAAATATCAATACACCCCCACAATTCTGATATAAATCAGAATATACCATCCATCACTTATTGACTATGGTGTGCTTGAATAACCAACTTCTAAAGAGAATTTATGAATTCCAAAATAATTATAACTACCACAAGTCACAATTAATGCTTTGACAAAAATATATCCTCATAAAGATTTCACTCAATAATCAAACAATTCAAAAATCTCATTTAATTGTATAAATCTTTAAAATGCATTCAAGAAAAAATACTTGTACAAGTCATTTAAGAAAAAGTACTTGTACATCCAAATTAAGATGTAAACTCTTAAATTTAAATACTTCTTGTTCGAGTTTCTATGGATAACATGTCATAAATCATGATTAGTAGACAATTCTGCTTCTTTCCCCCACATTTGTGATAATACATAAATTAACGCAAATAACATGACTCATTTCCAAATAACTGTCACTGTCACAAATAATAACTCATTTTTGAAAAATTCATACGTTATTTATTCAAAAAATATTTGTGACAAAAAAAATTAAATTATCTTTTCTAATTAAAAAGATAAACTCCCACATTAACATCGTAGTTCATAATTAAACCAATTCCACTATGCAAGGTTCATAATTATTTATGACAACCTATGTCACAACCTTTCAAATGAAAACAGGCTACGGTATTATAATAGATGTTCATCATACCACATCATCATCATCATGACAGACACCACCAAGTGCCTTTGTGTGAAAATCAATGAATTATACAAACAATTAAACACATCCATGAGCAATAAATAAATATAAAAATTGATAAGTCAATTTTCTATAAATCTCTGAAAACCATCATCCAATGGATTATACCAACTATGAAAATCAATCCACAAAATATGATTAATCCAAATATGTATATTCTCTACCCAGAAAATATAAGGGTGTAGACACCCCATTTTTGACCGTCCTCAAGACTTGGACGTCACCGTTTGAACACTCGGTGATTATCCATGTTTGTGTTCGTTTGGAGTTCCCGGAGGTCTCGGCTACGTGCCCTGCCTCAGGATCTCCGAACTCGACCATTTTGTGTCTGGTTTTGCACCAAACACTTGTGTTTTGCCTTGGAAGGGCAGGGAATGGCTTATTAGCCATCCCCACACCCCACCGGCCCTCTCCTGTCATCACCGGCCGCACATGTGTACCACCGGCAGTGTTTTGTTAAAAATCATGGCCGGTCGGCACTATATGTTGCCGACCGGCACCTTTTTTGGCCGGTCACCTTTTTGGCTGGCCGGTGTGACCTCTTTGCACCCTACAAGCCTGGTGCATGCCAGCTGTGCCAGCTAGAATGCACCATCACATTCCCCCGTGCATAAATGTGACCACTTTGCACCTTTGAACCCTCTAAGCTTCTAGAAGCTTGAACCTTTGGCCAAGCTTCTTAGAGAAGCTTGGCCAGCTGTCTTAGCTTCTCCAAGAAGCCTAGACTCTTTTGCCCCCCTTGAACCTTTCTCTTTGCTTAGCCATTAAGTTATTTGGCTTTGTCTTGGCCTATATAAGCACCCCTCCTCTCCCATTGAAAGGGGTTAGCCATTTGTGAGCAAAAACCAGAGCTTCTATATCTATATATCTGTGTTACACTCTCTCTCTCTATATCTCTCTCTCCCTCATCCTTGTGTGTGTGTTTTAAGCCTAAATAGTGTGTTTTTACCTCACTTTTGCACTAGTACACACACCATTACACCTTAGTTCGAGATTGAGGGACTTGGAGGGTTGTTTGTTGAGATTTGGGACTGGTTTTGATCAATAGAAGAGGGCTGTGCCACCTGTTCTTCAAGTGTTCTTCAAAGGTGAGCACTTTACTTTAGATTCCCCATTTTTGCAGCAAGTTTTTACCTATCTTGCTTTGTGTTTTGAGCTTTGTGCATAACTGAAAAAAGTCTTATATTTTCTTGTTTTTGAACCTTCATTAAGGTCACTTTGTGGTTTGAGTGCAAACTCACCCTCTTAGGCCTTATTTTGGCCTCTTTGGTGCCTTTGCTTTTGAGCTTTGTTTGCCTTGTTATTTTGGTCTCCTCACCACTGAAAACCAGTGGGTTTTTAGTGGTAAGGAAGGTGGTTTGAAGTCTTGCATAGGGGAGGGACACCCCTCTCCCCTTTGTACCTCTTTTACCTTTGTTTTTGGCCCATAAGGTAGCATGTATGCCTAGCTTTGTTTGGCTTCATTTCAGAGTTTATTTGGGGTTTATTTAGCATGTTTTAGCTCTGTCCCATGTTGGTTTGTTAGCCCCTCTCATGCTTAATACACTTGCTTTGTGTCCCCTCATTTTGCCTAGAAGTGTGTCATGGCTTTTGGTCACCATGCTCTCATGTTTTGGCGTTACTTTGTGAAGTTCTTGGCCATATTTTGTCATGTATAAGGTCTGTTAGCTACTGATTTGGACTTGTTTAACATGTTTGATATAGTTGCTTTGCATTTTGGGCTTACAAGCCTTGAGTATTTTGGCCTCTAGCATGCTCACCTTAGTCCATCCTCTTGATTTGGCATCATTTAGGATCCTATTTCAGTCCATAAATCATGTGTGTATGCTTGCATATGAGACCTCTCTCATGCTCTGAAGGTGTCCCCTTTTATGCCTAGGAATAGGCCTTATGCATGCTTGTATGTTTAAGGTATTTTGGGGCTGCCATATCAAAGGGTTTGGGTGTATTTTTGCATGCTAAAATTCTGTTTTTGCTTATCTAATACATGCCATGAATGGTCATCTTAGTAGGTAGTGGAATGCTCCACTTTGTGCCTTAGACTTGGGCCCTTTTGGTTTGCATGTTAGCATGAATCATTGTCCACCTTTTTGAGCACTTTTTGCCACTGTTTTGGGAAGGTTTGAGGTCTGCCCCTCTTGGCTTGAGTCCACCATTGTGTGATTGTCTCATACTTGTTGCATGATTGATCCATAATATGTTGTTACATGTTAGTTCTATTGCATGATTTGTCCATGTTTGCCATGTGTTTGCATTTTGCATGCCCTAGTACTTTGCATTTCCATATCTAGTTTACATCACAATTGACATGTTTGCATCATAGCTTCTTATTGAACTTTTGAGCCATGTTTGCATAACATGCATTGCATTACTTGGTTTGGGGTGTCAAACCAAGTGTAAGGGTTGAGAGGAGTTCATACCACAAGTGATGCAACTTGTCTCAACTCTTGGTCACTAAGGCCCTTGATCTTGACATGATAGAGACTTAGTTCTCATTTGTGTGTTGCATGCATATTGACATTGAAATGCAATCTTGTTTCCTTAGGCTATCATGCACCAAGATGTATAATTGATGGCCCAAGAACCAAAGGTCATGCTTCCTTGAGTCCCATACATGATAGGGAGCATTGGCCATGCATACATATGCCCAAAATCCCATACCATGCACTGCTTGCCTGTTGTTGCTGTCAAAACTGTCTTCTGCAGGAATTTTCTGCCGACCGGCAGTATAGAGTGCCGACCAGCACTATATGGGTGGCCGATAACCTTCTGAGAAGCCGATGGACATTCTACATGGCCGGTGGCCATTTCATCCAGCCGATGATGATCCTCAGTGTGCAGGGAACATTTCCTGAGACTTTGGAAGTTTTCCAGAGAAGCAGGACAGTAAAAACAGAGGCAACAGTGGCATGGTACGGGTTTCCCGGGCGAGTCGGATCCGAGCATGCATCATTCGCGCATCCCGAGGCGGGGGCTGTGGCCTCCTTTCTTTCTGCATTTATTTACTAAGTAATTAGAAATTTTGTAATAATTTATTTATTCATTATTTGGGACTGTATATTCTTTTGGTCTCTCCGAGTGAGGGCGTATTTGTAATAAGTGTGCGTGAGTGTGTGTATGTCTTCCAACCCCACGTCTTTCTTCCCTTTTATTTACCTGCTTATGATGGTAGATTAGGGCATATTTAAATTAGCATACCTTATGCTATGCATGCGTGCATTCGTACATTTGTCTTGCATGCACCGGGCTCAGCGCATCATGCTAACTGCATTGTATTTCAATTCCAAATTGAATACATGTTATCTGTTGCATTTCACATGTCATGTTTAGGATAGTCGAGCCTGCCTAGATTTCATCTTTGCATGTGTTGCATTAGCCACTTAACATGAACTAGGACATGCATGTTTGCTAACTAGTTTCTTGTTTTGGCACGGAGTACAATGTAAGTATTTATGCTTTAGCATATTGCATGCGTGCGAATGTTAACATGACAGTAGGCTTACCATGTGGCTAAATGCTTATATGAGATAAATTGTTTGAATGCCTGTGGGTGGAGGTTGGATTGCTTGAGTTGAAAAAACTCGTTGAAATCCGTGTTTTAGCCTACTTGCGAGTAGCAAATTCCAAAGCACTTTCAAAACAAACGGATATGCAATGCTTATTTCCAAATTAGGCAATCTAGTCTATACTTGTTTGCTGTGCGCATAACATAGTAATTCTAGGCTAATAACCGGAATAAGAACACATAACGTTTTCAAAATCGGATATCATGGTTAGTAGAGGCCGGTCTTCGGACCGGGCGAGAGGGGGTGCTCATAGCTGACCTTCCCCGATCGTACCCAAGCTCCCGAGCCAAGACAACTTTGGTGATGACGGACACGTGGCCTTCGGCACCGAGTCAGGGTTTCCTAAATTTCCCATTTAAAAAATATTTAGGTGGCGACTCTGTATCTAGCAAAGCAGTCCATGTTTGGCACTACTTTTCAAAAAATCTGTTTTTCTTCAAAACGATTTGCCAGAGTTGGACTCTTTGGTTCAGATTACGAACCGCAACAAACAAAAAAGGGGAGTCCGAACTGTAGCCGAGGTCCCTCGCGGGCGCTGTTACAAATGGGTACTTACTAATCAGTCCTATTAACTAGACTTATTTACCTACAGGTCCTAACTAATAAATTTAACACTATACAAATAAGAAATTGATAAATTTATCACTATAAATTTATTCATAAAACAAAGAGACTGATAAATTTATCACTATAAATTTATTTATAAAAATAAAAGACTGATAAATTTATCTTTATCACTTAATAAATTTATCAATAGGACTTAATGGGTAATAAGTCTCAAAAGTAGGACCTATTGATAGTTTACCCAAAATATAATCATAATCAACCCACCCAAATTGGTAAGTTCCCATTATTCTCCACCAATCAAAATGAAAATTTCTTTCGCTAAAAACAAACTTGCAAACATGGCATAAGAATTAAATACACAAGCCTATTTATTCAACACCAATAGTTAGGAAAGAAACTCGCAACCTTTGGTCTGGTATAGTTTTGAAACGAAACTTAAAAAGGTGTATCATGGCAAATAAGCACCATTAAAGTATAACAATTACGCATGTACACACAATTTAATCATAAAATATTCTAAAACTAAATCAAAAATCAATAATATAGATTTCTAGTATCTAGAAAAACCACAAAAGAAAATTTTGTATTTTACTTGAACAGGCAAACAAGAATATTCTTATGCAAATTTGTCTTAAGATTGTAGGAATAATTCCTTATGTATACTGTGTGAAACACGCAAACATTGTACCAAATATATTACCAAATTATATAAAAAATATAAGTTGAAAATAACGTAAATTGATTGGGTAAAACCAAACCAAACCATATATTGAGAACTATAAATACTTCTAAATAGATTGTATAAATCTGGAATTGATAACAATTTGATCGAAACTTGTGTTGGACACAGTTTCCTTAAAACAAATTCATCCCCTGCTATGGTGTTTACTAGTTTTTATTGGGCATTTGTCTCCCAAGATACAACGATCGAATTTTGCAGCACTACCACGGCAAGTCTGGCAAACCTTACTGTGCATAATTCTCTTATAGAAAAGACAGAGTGCAAAAGAAAATAAACACAAGATGAATTCCATGCAAAATGAATGCAATGGGATTCTATTTATATAGGTGAATTGGTGGCTTTTCGAAAGGTCATGGTGACTTTTCAATGAAAAGACATATATCTTTTTTATGAAGAGACACAACTCTTCCATGTAATAGATGCAAAGAACATATATAATTGTTCTTTTAAACATATTCGAATTTTGAATTGAATCTAGTTCAATTTTGACCCAAAAATATAGCAAGTAAATTTAATTTTAAATTAAATAAATTTCATCTTAAAACCATACTCAAATAGTGCATTTTAAAGTCAATTTCTCATTCACCTATTAATGGTTTCCAAACTATTTTTCCAACATCTTCCACCACCACTTGAGAAGTAGACAATCATTAACATCTCTGAGTCTTGTGATAGCCAAATCACTTTTATTAACACTTCTCGTGACCTCTCCTTACTTTACCATGCGTAACTTCCTTCTCAGAGCTGATCCACCCTACAAAAAAGCTTCTTGAATTCTATCAAGCTCCTTTGCAACCCCTTCAAGAATTTTAAAATAGAGAGATAGTAAATTGGAAGATTGGAAAGAATTGATTTAATCAAGGTCAACCTCTCATCCAATGACAAGAATTTTCCCTTCCAGTTAGCTAATTTTGCTTTAACTCTATCAACAATAGGCTTCCAATTCAACCTTCTTGGATTAGCCCCAAGTGGCAAACCCAGATACTTGAATGGTAGTTTTTGGCATCCACAGTTCAGATATTCAACAAAATCAGCCACCAAATCATCAGAGAGACTAACCCCACTAATCACACTTTTGTGATAGTTTATCTTTTATCCAGAAAGAACTTCAAAACATCAAAGAATCCTCTTTAAATTCATCACTTCATTCCATTCAGCTTCACAAAATAAGATAGAATCATCTGCAAACTGAATGTAGGAAACAACAGATTCATTAGCACCAATAACAACCCCTTTGAACAAACCAAGCTCCCTAGCTCTTGTTAGCAAAGTGTTTAGGCCTTCAGCAACCATATTGAATAGGAAAGGGGAAAGAGGGTCCCTTTGCCTAAGACCTTTTGAGGGAGAGAATTTAGAGAAAGGAGCTCCATTTACCAAAACTGAGATCCTTACTGTTGACACACACTCCTTGAACCAACATAACAATTTTGCTCCAAAAGATGGAGGATGAGAGGGATTGGGGTCCTAGCCTTTCAAATTTGTAAAAGGGTGTGATTTTTGACCACACAACCGAACGAGGAACCCAGCTGGAGAGTATCGACAGAATAGATTAATCCCAACAACCTATAACAAGAACACAAGAATACCGCGGTGGTTCGCTACCTGGGAGCACTCCGATGATCAAGTCAGTAATCAATATCTCTCAAAGATAGCAAATTGTGCTTAAACTCACAAGAAAGAATTACCTCAGACCCATGAGGGTGCCTTGCTTTTATAACCAATAGTGACTTGATCCCTTTAGAAGTCTTGCTTCGATAGACTCAGGCTCAATGCTCATCCTGGATCCTTAGCTAGGTAGAGATAAGCTCTCCCTGAGATTTATCTTTATCCAGACTGAGATCCTCCTCTGTTTTAAGACTCTTGTCCCCTATC
This sequence comes from Camellia granthamiana, assembly GCA_036172215.1. NCBI lineage: Eukaryota > Viridiplantae > Streptophyta > Magnoliopsida > Ericales > Theaceae > Camellia > Camellia granthamiana. Next base: position 121,825,310 of record CM069907.1, read on the forward strand.
CACTTATCTCGGACTCCAGTATCTCTGCAGATAACCTTTGCCTGGCCGAGATCATCTCAGCAGTGTGAACAGGCCACGTGGCATCTCGGCTGATACTTCGACGTCACCTTAGCCACATGTTGTTATTCACAAAATACATCCCCACAGTAAGATCTTGGACTCTTAATTCTAAATTCTCAAAACTGTCGCTAAAATTTACATTAAAGAAGTGGAATAAAGAGGAGTTTGGAGTTATTTCAATTAAACTTAAGCAGCCTGAAGAAGATCTCCATGAGTTTGATCTATTAAATTATAATATTTGATCAACATCAACTTAAGAAAAAAATATTTTTGCAGGTGCAATTGTAACTTGTATAATCAAGTAATATTCTATACATAATTCATACATTTGGTAAACAATCATCTATTACTTTTAAATAATTCATGTAAAAAAATTATAAACTTTCATTTTTAAACTACTAATATTATAATGTAGTGTTTAGTTCATTGAAATGAAATTGAATTAAATGTATTGATTATTCTTTAGTGTCTGTATAGATTGACTATTCTTTTACAATAGTGAATGACAATTTTGTTGTAATATTTTTTTAATAAATTAAATGTGATGATGGATATTATGATAGAATGATTATTCCATTCAATTTCATTTCAATATACCAAATATAATTTAAAATTAAAATAATTAACCAAACATAACTTGAGATCAAAATTATTTTAAAACCTTATTTTTTAGATAGAATTCAGGGTCGAGGCGGCAAGCTCACTCACCTTACCTAAGGGCGGGTCCTAGTCGAATCCGGATCCTCGGTGCCCCTTTCCTACCGCGCTTCTTGTAGCCCTCCAAAACGACATCGTTTTGGAGGGTTTTTTTTTTTTTTTCATTTTCTTTCTTCGTCTTCTTTCTTTTCCTTTTGCCCCTGTTTTCTTCTGTTCATCAGAACCACCAGCTCCCCTCTGCTTAATCAACTTCTCCACCATCCTTTTCTTAGCCTCCATTCTCTTCAAAGCCTGCATCTCCTTCAACTTCCTCATCTTTTCTTCCTTCACCACCTCCAACGTCGGAACAAACCCAACACCGCCCTCCCTCTCCTTCTCAGCCACCATCATCGAACAAACCCAAAAATGACTTAGGGATTAACTTCTTGCTATCGAGTTCTTTAACCAGATAAGCAACTTTCTTTGTCTTCCCTTCCTTGCATAGTCCCAAAATCAGTGCATTGTAAGTCAAGATATCCTTCTTAATCCCATTCCTTGACATCTCCTCGTAAAGCCTTCTACCCATCTCAACATTACCTGTTTGGCTATACCCATTTATCAATGTATTGTAAGTTACAGTATTAGGAGACACATCAATCCCTTTCATCTCACTAAAAAGTTTGTTCGCTTCGTGTAATTTCCCTTCCTTGCAGAACCCATGAATGAGTGTGTTGAAAGTAACATCATTTGGGCATAACCCATTCTTCTCCATCAAATTCTTGAGCTTCAAAGCAGTGCTCAGAAGGCCATGGTTACAGTGTCCAACAATCAATGTATTATAAGAAACAACTGTAGGAACACAACCCATATTTTCCATCTCTCCAAACACCTCAACAGCCTTTTCCAGTTTCCCCAATTTACACAGAGCACTAATAAAAATGTTCAAAGTATAAACATTCGGCGAAATTCTTGATCTCTGCATTTCTTTATAAAATGCTAATGCGATATCTGCCTGATTCAAATTCATCAAAGAACTCAAATACGCATTGCAAGATTCAACATTTGGGACAAACCCATAATCCTTCATACGACAATAAGCATCGGTGGCATTCCTGAACTTCTTCATATGCGCATAGGTTTTGAATAGAGAGTCGAAAACACAAGGCGAAGAATCACAGACTCTGTAAGAGTTGAGTATCGATTCAAAGAGCTTAGAAGGAAAATCAATCGAACACGATTGGTGAATCTTCATCTTTTTTTTACCCACAAACCCAAGAACTAATTTCATCATCCTACGATCATCATCATCATCAAACCCAGAATAATTTTAATACCTAGTTGAAATCAATGTCCAGAATAATCATCATCATCATCATCTTTTTCTTTTTTTTTTTAAAGAAACGCACAATCTAACAAAAAGAACATATAAAAAACACTTTCAGAAAACGAAAGGCAACATGGATGGACCTTCTGTGTGGTGGATCAGCAGGAAGGAAAATTTGAAAGCAAAATGAATCTGGGTAAACTTGTTATTGCTTTAGGAGTGAGAATAGATGAATCTATGGGACGAAAACCAGCTACTGAGAGAGCTAAGTAGTGGTATGGAGAGAGAGAGAGAGAGAGAGAGAGAGAGAGTTATCAGTGAGAAGAACAAGAAAAAAAAAACCTCCAAAACGACATCGTTTTGGAGGGCGACAGGGACGCGCCGCAGGAAAGGACGACGGAGGATCCGGATTTGGTCCTAGTCAAAGCGAATTTGAAAAATCGTAAAGTGGCAAGGATAGGGAAGGAATGGAAGTGTCAGTGTAATAAATCACTTTTAAGAATGGTTAGTCCTAGTGCAAAAGAGATAATGGGTTTGTTTGGGATGTGAGTTAGCTTTTTGACGTGTTGATTTTTTGGTTATTTTAGTTTAGGGCTAAAAAGTCTCGTTGGGGATGGGCTTTTTGAGTTTTTGACTTTTGTGAGAGAAAAAATAAAATGATTATGGTTCGGATATAACATTTTATCTTATTAACTTTTTAGTCTATTTTGTATTTTTGTGGCTATTTTAGCCAAAAAAAAATCCCAAACTTTTTCTTCCCAAACGAGGGCAATATAAAATGATAAATGCTAACAAGTACTTTTATATATTGTTTAATATTTGAATTAATGCAAAAAAATGTTTTAAAAATGATGAAAAAATTAAAAAGTATTTAAAATGAGTGAAAAGCCATAACAAGTACAGTCGTATTTATAAATTGCTTTAGGTATGAATAATATAATACAAATCTTTCTATACAAGAGAAAACGAGGAAGATTGCCTCTTATTCATAATCTGGATTAGAATGTTTTGATTGGGCATGTGGAGTTTATTATGGGACCGTTTCAATAATTTAAACTGATCATTTTCTTGGACATTTTGTATATCTCTTTTATAATAAAAAGATTAGGTCGATTAGATAATCAGAGTGTATTATCGTGTTTGTCATAAAAAAATAAATAATTTATTTTTAAAATCATAATTATCGTTCATTTTTGTATGGGAAAATTAGTCTAGGGTCCCTCTCCCACTTTTCATAATAGAAGAGATCCACAAAATTATTTTTTGATGTCTAAGGTCCCTAAACATATATAAGAGAAATTTGACTCTTTGTCTATCCTCCTCTACTGCAAAGCAGCACTTCCCCTGAACTGTGCTTTACAATTTGAAAACAGAAAGCAAGGCGGAGACGCCGGAGACCAGGTAGGACAAGACGACGGTTGGTCCGGCAACGGTTTTGGCCTCAAGTCCAGTGAGGATGAAGATTCCGGCGCCGATCACAGCACCCATGCCGAACCACATGAGGTCCCACCAAGTAAGAGATCCGCCGAAATGAAGGCTCTGTGTCCCAACACACGCCATTGCTTGTATGGTTTGGTACGCCTTCTCTATCCTATCTGTGAATCTATTATAAATTTCTTTCTGTTTTGTTGTTCTTTAGTGTTATTGCAATGTTCTTATTGGAATTTTAACATGTTACCACATAACAGGATGCTGATTTAATCGTGTTGGCTTTGGCTACCCATGAAGTCCATTTTACAATATTCAGGGAGGTTAGTGTATTATGATATAATAATTCATTTTTTCTGAAGACTCTTGACTAACATTTTTGGTTCAAATTTGCATGATTGTTTAAGTCGGGAAAATGGTTATAATTTTGTATTTAAAGTTTATAGGTAGGAAAATGAGAAATAAATGCCATGTTTGATTTGATTTTTTGAGTCTGTTTTCAGAATTTACTTGTCAGGTCGTATTTACCCCAGGACAACAAGATAAATGTTTCCTATGTGGTCAAGTGGGTCATTTAGCAGCAGACTGTGAAGGTAAGGCAAAGAGAAAGGGTGGGGATTTTGATGAGAAAGGTGATGCTGATGTCGTGCCCAAAAAGCCTTATCAGGTTTGTTTTGATTCCCATTAAAATGAGGATTCCTAATCTGCCTTTTGAGTTTGATTTTGAGTGCATTGTTGATGACTTCATCTTCATGTGTTTCTTTGTGGCCAATGATTTTTTACCCAGAGAAATTTCAAAGACCAAAAACAGAATTAAAAAAGAACTTGATAAATATGCTGAGAGTTGGTTAATTGTATATTTGACTGAGTTGGGTTTTTGGGATCGATGGATGAATGGATGACGCAAAGAGTTGCAGAGACATTCAATAATTCAAGCCATTGTTTTAGGTTGTTGTTGTTGTTTTTTTTTTTTTTTTTTGGGTGATGCAGAAAATTTTTCTGGTTTTAAAGAATTTCTCTGGATTGAATATAGAGAAATTCTCTGGTGATGAGATTTTCTCTGTGAATATGTATCCAAGTCACTGAAGCCATCAAACTACAAATAAATTTAGGAAGTTACAAAGGCTGAAATCTGGACTTGAAGCTCAAATGATTAAATGGCTTGCTATGTTTCCAGGTATGTTTTCATTGTTTCAAGGGGTTTACAAGTGAATTTCTCTGGTTGGAGGGGATTTTCTCTAGGGTTGAAATGTCTCATTGATAGAAACATGACACATTTTTTTCAAACCGTGCAGTGAAAGCAAAGAATCTAGATTGTGTTTTTTTGTCTTTTAAGCGAAAGGGATGCTTAAACAAACCTAGAAAATGATTACCATGGTTGAGCAATAGAATTGTTAGTGGGATCAATTAATGGTTGTCGCTGGTTTACAAAATGTTTCCATGCTTGATTCATCTTTTCATAGGGAGTCTCAGTTAGCCAGTGCGACGATAATTCGGGCTTAAGCATTAGCGATTGTATGGAAAAGTGTTGGAACAATTGCAGTTGTGTTGGGCTCACCACAAGCAATAGCAATGTTGGTCCAGAGAAATTCTCTGGGTTCCAAATTAAGCGTTCCAGGTTCCAAATTGTGAACTGAATTTTTTTTTCATTTGAATTGAATTTTCTCTGGGTTGAAACCAGAGAAATTCTTTGGTTTTTGAACAGAATTTTCTCTGGGTTGAAACTAGAGAAATTCTCTGGTTTTTTGACTGAATTTTCTCTGGGTTGGTCCAGAGAAATTCTTCCCAGAATTTCTCTGGACCAATTTTCTCTATGACGTGAATTTTCTTTGGACTAATTTTCTCTGGATCAACTTGAGGGACCTTAGACATTATGAAAATATTAGATGTCCTTTATGCTATAAAATCTTAATATGAGGGACCTTAAAAAAAAACCCCTTTTGTAATAACAAATATGATAAATTGGAAGAGAAATAACAATCCAGTGTAATTCTTCAAAAAAATAAATAAATAAATAAAATAATTCAATGGTAAATATTATACATTTTAATAATTAAATTCATATAATTTTTCATTAATATACGATTTTTATTATTTTTATTTTTAAAAATATTTTCAATAATTCAAACCGTTCATTTTGTTGGACATTTTGTATATCTCTTTTATAATAAAAAAATTTTCGATCAGGTAATCAAAGTCTATTATTGTATTTCTCATAAAAAGAAATGAATAATTTATTTTTAAAATCATAATTGTCGTTCATTTTTTTAATGACAAACATGATAAATTGAAAGGAAAATCACAATCCAGTGTAATTCTTCAAAAAAGATTTCAATTCAATGGTAAATCTTATACATTTTAATAATTAAATTTATATACTTTTTCATTAATCTGCAATTTTTATTTTATTTTTTAAAAAAAATACCACTGAAGTGTACTTTCCCCTAAATTAAATATGCTATAAAAAAAATTAAAAATTAAGAATAAGCAACTTCTTCTATTACCTTATGATCCTGGTTTTGCATGAGAAGCCAGTCTCTTCACCATATATAGCCATCGTATTATCCTGGTTTGCATGAACTTTCCATTCCTAAAACAAGTTGTGCAAACACACAAAAGGATTGTCACCACCGTCAACGCATTCAGAGCAAGTGAAAAAAATATAGAGCAGGTATGAATGAATCACAGCCTTCACAGAAAGGTCTACCGCTTTTAATAATATACAGGAAAGACCCATAACTTCCATGAACTCACTGCTGGAAATTCCACCGCTATAGGTGTGAAAAGCGTCACTAATTTTTTTTGTGACGTTTAGCATCAAACGCCGAAGACGCAGCCATTGCTATACCATTATGACGTTTTAAAAACGTCGTTAGATTAGTAAAAGTAACATGACGTCACAATGATATTTAGTAATATTTTTAAAATGATGTCATATCTTCTTTTTTTTATTTGAAAAATCTAACCGTTATAGCGGTGTTTTTAGAAATGCTGTGATATCTTTATTTATTTATTTAAATTGTGCTAATTTTATGTGATTGAACTAAAAAAATACCTGTAATAAAATTGAAAAATAGCACTAATATGAAACAATAACTCCCATTCAAATAGCAGATGCATCATTAATTCACTTTTCCATTCAATTTAATATCCAATCACCATTAACCACAAAATAGCATATTTACAAATCATGTTTTAACATTAACCACAAAATAGTATATCCACAAATCATGTTTTAACATTAATCACAAAATAATATATCCAAAAATCATGGTTTAGCATAGAAGTTATAGTTTTCATTAGTCTACATGTCTGTATCAGAACATGAACTGCAATCAAATTCACTAAAATAAACATAAATTAAAGAATTTATACCCAATACTTATGAATAGTACTTAAAACTTGAATAAGCACTAACAAGAAGATTTTATCATATAACAAGAAGCACTACAATTCCAAGAATATATACCATTATTTTCTATGGCCACCTTAGATAACACTGCTGGAAATGCCACACCAGTATTTTACAATGTGTAGACGTCCCCGAACGTCCCAGGGGAATGAGCCCCGTTCTGTTCATTTGGGCTCACTACAGTTCGGACTCAAATTGTCACGGTTCTTAATCCTGAACCAAAGAGTCAAAATCCGGCAAATCATTTTGAGAAAATAGATTTTTTGAAAGAAGTGCCAAACATGGACTGTTTTGCCAGATACAGAGTCGCCACCTAAATATTTTTTAATGGGGGAATTTAGGAAACCCTGACTCGGTGCCAAAGGCCACGTGTCCGTCATCACCAAAGTTGCCTCGGCTCGGGAGCTTGGGTACGATTGGAGAAGGTCAGCTATGAGCACCCCCTCTCGCCCGATCCGAAGATCGGCCTCTACTCACCATGATATCCTATTTTGAAAACGTTATGTGTTCTTATTCCGGTTATTAGCCTAGAATTACTATGTTGTGTGCACAGCAAACAAGTATAGACCAAATCGCCTAAATTGGAGCAAAACATTTCATGTTTGTTTTGAAAATGGTTTGCTACTCGCAAGTAGGCTAAAATACAGATTTTGCCACCCTCAAGTGGGCTTTAGAAAAGGTGGTTTTGCCACTATCTAGTGGGCTTAAAACTCGCAGTTTTAATGCATTATTCCAATTTAGGTAATTCAACCTCCATCCACAGGCATTCAAGCAGTTATATCACATAAGAAGCTAGCCTCATGGTAATCATGCTATTATGGCAACACTCACACGCATGCGGTATGCTAGAGCATAAAGCTTACCTAGTACTCCAAGCCAAAATAGAAACTAGTTAGTAATCACATGCATGATCCTAGTTCATGTTAAGATGGCTAATGCAACACATGCAAAATGCAACTAAGATAGGCTCGGCTAACCTAAACATGGCATATGAGATGCTACAACTAACACGCATTCAATTTGGAATTGAGATACAAATGCAGTTAGAATGATGCGCCAAGCCCGGTGCGTGCAAAACGAATGAATGGATGCAAACATGCTATCATACTGTATGCTAATTGAAACATGCCCTAGACTAACCATCATAAGCAGGTAAATAAAAGGGAAGAAAGATGTGGGATTGGAAGACATGCATCCCACACACACACGCTTATTACATAATTCGCCCTCCCTCGGAGGGACAAAAAGAATAATACAAATTAATTAACCTACAAGCTAATTAATTATTACAGACCACCTAATTAATTAAGCAAATTAACTAAGCTAAGAAAATAGTAAAGGCCTCGGGAAGAGGGTCCAATGCGCGCGTGCTCGGGTTTGCTCGGAAATCCAACGCCATGCACAAGTTTGCCTCTGTTTTCCCTGCTCTGCTCCTCTGAAAATTGCACAAGTCCCAGGGAGCACTCTATGGACACTGTGGAACATCACCGGCTAAGAAAGAATACCACCGGCCATGTCCAGATGGTCATCGACCATTTGTAAAGCCCTCGGCCAACAATGGATGGGCGGTCGGCAGTATAGATGGCCGGCCGGCCAAAGCTTCCTGCAAAACCTGTTTTGACAGCAGCAGAGGGCAAAACAAGGCATGGCAATGCATTTCAAGCAAATGTATGTACCACCACATCCCTTATCATATTTATGACCCAAAGGGGTATGGTGCTCGATTCTCGGACCACCAATCACGCATTTCAATGCGTGATGGCCCAAGAGACCAAGTATGCATTTTCAATGTAGAATGAAATGCACATAAACAAACAATGAGCTCAACCCTCTATCATACTCAATTCAAGAGGCAAAGCATGCATGCTAATGTAATGCAACCTAGGCATGTGAGCTAAGTGTGCAACATGATCATGCAAACAACAAAACCATGTGCAATAGGCACAGGAACTAAACAAGTAAGCATGCAAGGCATATAACATCAATGTTAATGACACACATGCAATAACATGAAAGGCATAACACATGTAAATATGCAAAGCAACTTAACACAAGAAGCATGCCAAATGCGATGACACTTAAACATACAACATGTTAATAGGCTAAGTACCTAAACATACAAACATGTATAGCATGCAACAACATGCCAAAGGGATGGTCTTAAACTGATTTGGACAGCTCTCTACTAGGTCCAAAATAGCGGCCAAAACGATGCAACGAAGGCATGAAAAACACACACACACAAGCATGCATGCACAAGGGCCTAAACATGGAGCATAAGCCATCAACTCTTCAAAACATGAAAGGGATGGAAAATGCAAGTATGCAAGCATGGAACATGGACGGAAATATGGTTTCCAATGATGCTAAATCATGAGAATAGACCAAGTAAAGCATGCTAGTGATCCACATACCCAAGGCTAGTAAGCTAGAATGCAAAGAAGCTATACAAAACATGTAAAGCATGACTCCAAAGACCCAAGACAAACCTTAAGCATGTTAAAACATGACCAAAAACTTCACAAAGCTAAGCTAAAATATGCAAGCATGGTGGTCCAAATGCTAGATACATATTAAGGCAATTTCATGGCATTACAAGACAAGTATGCTAAGCATGCATGGTGTGTCTAAATCAACTTAAAACAGTGCTATATCATGACAAAATAAGCACAAATAATACTTAAGACATGACCAACATGCACTTAAAAATGGTGCTCACATATGAGGCTAAAATGGCACTTTTTGAATGCAACAAGGAGATGAGATGACCCTCTCCTTCTTAGGACCTTAAACCACCATCCTCACCACTGAAATCCCTCAAGATTTCAGTGGTGAGGAGGTCCAAACAAGGTGGTCCCGGAGCTCACCAAAAACACACAAAAATGAGACCAAACAAGGCCAAAGAGGGGGTAAACGACCCCAAACACAAAAGTGACCTAATGAAGTATCTTAAACACAAAAAAACAGAACTTTTTTTATGTTATACACAAAGCTCAAAATAGCAAGCAAGATAGGCTAAAAGTGTGTGCAAAAACGGAAAATAAAGAGGAAAAAGGAGTTACCTTTGTAGCCAAAAGGGGACAGCAGCCTCTTGGTCCAAAAAAAACAGTCCCTTAGCCTCTGAAAATGGCCTCCAAGCTCCTTAGGTTGATGATGGAGGTGTTGTGCTAGGAGGTGTAGTTCAAATGGCCAAGAACTAGACCTTTTGAACCCTCTAACCCACACAAATGTAGAGAGAGAGGGAGATATAGAGAGTGAGTGATATATATATCCTATATATCAGATTTTTCTAACCCTTGAAATGGGAGGAGAGGCCCTCTATTTATAGAGCAAGGCAAAAGGCCTAAGCTTCTTGGAGAAGCTAAGGCAAAAGGGTCAAAGGGGGCAAGCTTCTAAGGGAAGCTAAGCAAAGGGGTCAAGCTTCTCTTAGAAGCTTGACAAGGGTTCAAGCTTCTTGGAGAAGCTAGAGCAAAGGGTTCAAGCTTCTTGGAGAAGCTAGAGCAAAAGGTGCAAAGGGTTCAAGCTTCTTGGAGAAGCTAAACCAAGGGTTCAAAAGGTTCAAGCTTCCTCAAGAAGCTAAAAACCAAGGGTTCAAAAGGTTCAAGCTTCCTGAAGAAGCTAAAAACCAAGGGTTCAAAAGGTTCAAGCTTCCTCAAGAAGCTAAAGCAGGGGGTTCAAAAGGTTCAAACCCTCTCAAGAAAAGGTCTCGGCCAGAAAAGGAGTCAATCGGCCAAATTCATGGTCGGCCGACCAAACAAAGTGCTGACTGGCCATCACCAATGGCCGGTGGAAAAAAAATAGGGCCGGTGGCCTCAAGCCATGGCCGGTGAGGTGTTGGGGTAGCCAATAAGCCATTCCCTATCCCCAGAAGCAAAAACAGAAGTCGAGAGGTCTTGAGGCAAGGCACGCGGCCGAAACCTCCGAGAACTCAAGACGAACACGAACATGGATAATCACCGAGTGTTCAAACGATGACGTCCAAGTCTTGAGGACGGTCAAAAATGGGGTGTCTACACAATGCAAACAGAGAAAGGAATGCACACTTTTCAACTCAAAATAATATAGACAAAATATCATAAGAAAAGACCAAAATACTCAAAAACATGAACTACTAATGCAAAACATATAAGCAAAATATCCATCTTCAGTCATGCTTGGTAACATTGCGTAAAATTTAAAAACCACACTTTTTTTAAGATACATTCACAAGGCAGAAGTTGAATTGGCTACATCTAATGCACTTTTTTTTATGACATATTAACAGATATTTCTTCACATCACGTTGAAGGAAAAAAACTAGACAAGACCATGTGGAGCCTACTGAACTTCTATGCCTTTGTAAAATATCATGTGAAGGTAAAATATTTAACTATTTGTAGATCGTTAAGCACTAATTTTCTTGTGATGAGATTCTTAAACAGTGCACCAGAGGTTTTATACAGAGAAGGATGATAAACCGTTTGGAAAGTCTCGTTGAGGTAATAGGACTTACACATTAAAATTAGCATCATAGTTGATTCAAGTCCGATATCATGTTTTTTTTTGAACAGCAAAGAAGACTTTATTGATGAAGCATGTACAGGGTACAGTGGGAAGCATCAATAAAGAGGAGCTAAGAGATAGAAAAAGCTCCTACCTCCGATATCATGTGGGTGAACAAAACTCTTTACTCTTATTGTTTAAAACAGTGCGGTCCATTGCCTTAAATGGACTCCGCCTCACTAATTTAACCAATGAGAATTTAGTCGATTCTTTTGCTTTCACACAAGCACACTTAAATTGAGCTGTTGCTAGGTCCTATCAAGGAAAAGTTCTAAATTGGTATTTTATTTATATTTTGCAACTTCCAGGTCCTGTATAAGGCAACCACAAAGGAAGATCAACATGTAAAGAAGGTCCAAGGTATGCCTTTAGCATATGGGATGAAAAATAGAAAGTATAATATCACAGAAAAAATGGTTTGATGCAAGATGTAGGTGTATAAGAAAACTAGTAAGTTTCTCAAAATCCAAAACAATAAGAGGAAGATGTGCTTTCACCAACAAGATCCAGAGAATCCGCTACAGAATTAAAATTCATGCATTCAGTTGTTTCCGTCGACAATGGCTCTCAATTCCCAAGTTTTCTTCTGTAACATACAAAATACATAAAACTAGACTAAAAAAGAGTGACTCAGTGCACTAAAGCGAGGTCTAGGAAGGGCAAGACATACACAGCCATACCCTCATTTCTGGTTACATAAAACTAGACTAGTTTATTTTATCCCTAATGAGCATATGACACAAGTTTATTGCAGTTATAACTTCGCTAACAACATAGCATGGAGTATAGACATCTATTATTCATTTGACTATAACATTACAATATCAAAATAGTTGAATATTTGAAATTGAAAAATCTAGTTCAAGTAATTTCACCTTAATTTTTTCATCAAAATTGAAAAGACTAATTTTGCTTACAAGCTCTTTCACATCACAACTAGGCAAACGGCTGAAAGCATGTTGTATCAACTCAATGTCTATTCTGTCAAAGTTCAACCAGAATATTATTAGACATTACAATGACAATAAACCAATATTTTGATATATTCATTCATCTATTGTGTGAACCAAATTAATTATGAGTGTGGCCTACAACACCATATGCCTCATTTTCAAATTAAATGTAAGCCTACGACTGGACCTCAAATTATCACAATCAAATGGAATGGAAAACTTTACATTCAAAGAAAGGGACATCAAACTTTTGCCTTGTTAGTTTTTTTTTTTTTTTTTTTTCTTATTCTTATTCTTCTCTTTCTTTGAAAAGTGAACCTACATTTAAATAAGAACAAATATTTTAATTACTAAGGTCTTGTGTTGTCAAAAAAGGCTTTGATTAAATGATTACTCACCTCTTGGGATGAACATGTATGAGATTGTTGTTGATGTGGCATCGGCCGAACAGTGGGATGACTACTAAGTGAATCAACAACTTATCATTCAATAGGAGGCTTACATTGTATAGTAGCTCTAGAAAATTTAAAGCAATAACTAGTAAAAATAATTAAAATACCTGCTGCCTATGTAATGGGTTTGAGGGTGCAACAGCTGGTGCAATAGTTGGTGCAACGGGCACACGCTCAGCTTGCAATTGAGATTCCAAAAACTCAATTCGTGACTGAAAATCTATACGTATAGCCTGAATTTGTTTCTCTATTACGTCATTCATCTGCAACTCTAACTGCAAAGTTGCTCTTGAATTTCCTTACATTCTTCAAATATCAAAAACAAGTATGTGTGTTACAGCAAGGACAAGTTAAAGCGCCTTTCTTGCTCCATCCAGACAAAATTGGATAGGCAGGAAAATCATTTATAGTTCACAATAACACCGCATGCACTCGGAACATCTGATTAGTTTCCGCATCATACGTGTCAACACGACCATTTTTTCACAATTCTTTCAATTCATTCACTACAAGGTGTAAGCAGACGTCAATGTTATTTCCAGGTCAAGAAGGACCATCGATGAGCAATGTCATCATATATAAGGTTGCTTCATGCATAACCATGGTGGCAAATTGTATGGCATCACAATAACTGGCCAATTGTTATGAGAGACATTTATTGCCTTGGAATGGTTTGAATCCATCCACTACTAAACCTAGTCTGACATTGCGAGGCTCACTTGCAAACTTGAGATACAAATTATCAAAATTTTTCTAGACAGGAGAGTCAACTGGATGTTTCATTTTGCCGTCATCAATTCGGCCCTCTATATGCCATTAAAAAAGATGTTTTGGATGACATAAACAATCTTTGAAGCCTTGGAATCAAAGGAAAGTATCTGATAATCTTCTGGGGAATTCTTTGTTGTTTCTTCTTAACACCATTCTCCTCCCCCTCAAACTGTTTGTGTCTAGGCATATGACATACTATGCAATTATCTATACTAGTTATCTCATTCCATTATAGTGAGCAATCTCTTGGGCATGCATGTACTTTATGATAATCGAGGTCCAAGTCCCTAAGGAGTTTCCTAGTTGTATAAAATGACTTTGGCAAAGTTTCACCCTTTGGGAACGCATCCTTCAAAAGTTCAAGGCAACATCGTGAAAGACTTGTCACTCCATCCACTAAGGCACTAGACGTGCAATAATTGAACAACAAATCAGAGTGTTGAAAACTTTTGACACTCATAATACAACTCTTTTTCAACCTCTTTTAATAAATTGAAGAATTTTTCAGTTTTTTTTATCTAGACCTTGTTTAATACTAGAATTTGCTGCCTTGTGAATAAAGCTTGATAGAGGAAGTCCAAATCTCTCGTATAGAATTTCATAAGTTTCATCACCATCATTCGAATCAGTTTGCCTAACATTCATATTGTGTGGCATAGGAGATGACAAATTCTCCCCATGAAAAATCCAACTGATGTAACCTGGAAGAAACTCGTTGATCATTAAATGTTTTCTTAATAGGCCTTTCTCCACAAATTTGGCATTCCGACACCGTTTACGTGGGCATGTGACTTCATTCAACAACAGCTTATTTTCGCATGCAAATTTAATAAATTTCTTAACCCCTTGTATGTATTATGGGTGCAACCTATGTTGATTTATCCAACATTTATCCATCTGACTCCATCTTACACGACAAATGTCACTATCAAATCAACAAAGTTCAAAATTACCATTTCATTTTAATGAATCTTAGCCTCAATTAAGTACCTTATAATGCATGCGACATGACATCATTCACCTCTAACTAATATGTTGGTTCATCCTACTTTTCCATTCAGGAATGCATAGTCTATATTGTAAAAAGCAACTCATACTACTTTGTTCATTTCTAAAGAAATTTCGGCAGCATCTCCCCATGATTCTCCAAGTACACGACATAGACTAGGTGTATTACTACACCTTGTCTAGTACGCACACGGATAACATGAGGAACTGCTACATGAAATCTCTACGAGATGGACTGCAAGCAGTAGAACTACTAATTACAATATAGACTTGTGCTCCGGAACTGTCCAAACTGGACAATCCAAGAAGAGCTTCATCAAAGATGAATAGGTATCTCTAATGAAGATTCTTGGATAGGTCTAAGGCTATTTATGCATGCATGCACAATTAATGATTGCATCTTGATAGTGCAATCTAAATTAGTACTATCAAGCATACTATAAGCATTTCTAGTATGAAGCATATTAATGAAGAAACTAAAAGTTTCTACAATGTTCTTGATATATTATGATAGATTCAAGAAATACATTACTCTATTAAATCAATCAATAAAGACCAAATTATTATGCCTTCAAATGGAAGCAAGCGCAAAGAAAGTCAAATTAAAAAAATAAAACGAAGAAAAGAGAGTGGTCATCAATACTTTTTTCACATATTTTCAAATTCTTTTTGTCACTATTGAAATGTTTCTGAAAAGTTCATGTTACATGATAGCACAACAAACCGAAAAGAAATTGTTGATGCTACTTGAGTAATTATTTTTTATTATAATTTTTTTTCCCAAAGCTATTGTATTTATTGATGGTGTTATTGTCTTTTAGGCGTTAAGAAGGCATCGATTTTTAATTATAAATCTATGTTGGAGGGATTTGGTGTCAAATACATGCACAAGAATCATAAATAAATAAATAGCCACAAACAAGGCATAACAGGGCACAAACACAACACATGTAAATCTGATTTTTTTTCTACATAAATATTCAACTTCATGCAAGCAATTTCTACCCAAAAACAGAAAATAAAAATAGCAACAAAGAGGCTTATCTGTAAATCTGAATTTTATTCACTAAAATATTAGCTTTACAAAACTTTCTCTTACAAACGCCCCCCATTTGGTCTTCAAGTTTTCTGCTACTATAATAAGAGATCAGCTTGAAGAAGCCATCTTAAAAGATGTTTTGCACTATTGTCTACTTTGCAATTATGCTCTGCTACTGCAATGGTTACGGGTCTTCATGAGTAGTATTGAGGATTAACGTTCCCTATATACTAAACAAAGCCTTCAATACTCACAATGTTTCCCATGGAATGCATTACCATATCATAAAACATACTGGTGCTAAAGAAGCAAAAACACATGACTTTCAAAGAGCTTATTTCCAGCAAGAAAGACGACTTTCAGTTAATGCTATGAACATCTGTCTACATTGTTTTGGTCAAGAATAGGAAGTCTTGCAATATAAACTTAGAGATCAAAAGCACACAATAACTCAAGTAAATTCATGAGGAAGCAATCACTCAAGTTCAACATCATGCCATAGATTGAATTTCATGATTTGACAACTATAAATTCATATTCAAATTCAAATCAAACGAACACATGGATTCAAATTCAAATCTCTCAAAAATCAAGAGAGAGAACTTTGAAATCAAAATCACCGAGCCAAATCACCAAGCTGCGTATTGATTTATGAGAATGGGGCAAGGTATTGATTTATGAAAAGGAAGCTGCTCTGCAAAATTGAAATCACCGAGCTGAAGCGAGAGAGTAAGAGATCTGAGGGATCCCATCATCTTCTTCTTTACTAAGACTATAGGGTTTACAGAGAATGAAGGCTTTAAGAGCGAGGGAGAGAGCGCATAAGAGATTGTAACACATTTGGAGGCATTTATAAATTACTTCTATTAGCTAAACGGTACCGTTTTAATTAACACAAAATGCAGTGTTTATAAAATGCCATTAAACATTACAAAAAGTGACGTTTAAAAAGACACCGTCAAATAAACGCCGTTAAAACAAACATTTCCGGTAGTGACTCAAGACTTCCATTAGAGTCCCTCGTTTTGATAAATAATTTGTATTGAGCACTTTTTAGAATCTGTGATTTGTGCCCATAGAATGGTCATTTGGTATTGGTGACCATTTAGAGATCCAAGTATAATAAAATTATTTTAGATAGCTAAAAAATATATTTTTAGACAAACATTTAAATTTATATATATATATATAAGTTAACTAAAATATCCAGGATTTTTAAATACATGTTTTCTAACAATGAGATTAACATTGACCACGAAAGTTGTTAAGGAATTGAATAGATTTTGGTTTGCGTAACAAGAGGTTAATTATAGACTGCCACATCATTTGAGATGTATGAGCTCATACATAATGGGTTGAAGTAAAACCTTATTGAGGAAATGGAGGAGTTTATCAAAGTGATACATAACTGGATGTTTTAGTTTTAGTTTTAGTTTTTGAGTTTTAATGTGTTAATTTGTATTGAAATATAATGTGAAAAATGTAAGTTGTTGAATTGTATTTTTTTCAATGGGAATTCCTATGGTGTGCACCCTTTTAGGGGGTGCATACCATACGTACCTGCTACAAAAATATGTAACTTACCACAAAATTTTATAACATCAATCACAAAATACATAATTTTATCATAAATTGGCGTAACAAATTTTCAAAATTTTATGACTGATGTTGCAAAAATTTGTGGTGTGATTACGATATTTTTTATTACGTCAACTATGGTGAGATTACATATTAAATTAATCTTGTGAAATTTTATGATAAAATTACACATTTTGTTATAAGATACATATGCATTTTCCTTTTTAAATTATTTTTATAATGATAAATTTATCGTTGATAATTACTAATTACAGTTGAACATATTGGTAAAAATAAGTGTGGTTCACAAAACTGGCCCATGACACCCACATCTTTCTGCTTCATATGTCGAAATGGGCCTGTTTTGGGCTAAGCTTGCCTTCATTTTTTAGGATTTCTTGAATAAAATATTCAATATCTCATCATCAATTTTTTACAATACAAATGTGATTCAAAAATATAATTATCAATATCTGATCATCTTAATTTTACATTAAAATTTTAATCAACGAATTTTAAAAGGTGAGCGATTTGGATTACCGAAATTAATAACAAAATAAGCCCATCCAACACAAACTATTCTCAAGGCCAAAGCTGATTAACTTGACAAAATTCAAACTTTTTTTTTTTTTTTTTGCCAATCAAAAATTCGTTTTCCTTTCTTATGATAGCTCATACAGTATTCTTGTTATGAGCAATTATCAGATAATTACAGGAGGGTAGGTTATATTTTTTCTCTTGTAATTGGTTCAAAGGAAGAATAATTTGTGGAAAGCTAATTTATTGAAAAAAAAAATTAAGATAATAAAAAACAAATGGTCTTTAGTAGACCTTTTCAAATTCAATCTTTTAGTAGATATATAAAAAAAATTAAAATATTTTGGAATGTGTAAAAAGTTGCAGTGCGATTTTTCGTTCTTTTTTTGGCCTTTTCTTCCATTTATTGATAGCCCATTTGACTTACCATAAATAAAACATTTTGACCAAAAAAAAATTAAATAAATAATAAGAAATAAAAAATACTATAGACAGAGAGGAAAAAGAAAAAAGAAAAAGGAGTTAATTGCACTTAGCACTCATACATTTTCACACTTTTTTTTTTTTTTTTTTTTTTAATCGGCAAAACAAATAAACTTCATTGATGTAAAGCACAGTATAATGTACAAAAAAATTACATCAATAAAGAAAGGCAAGTGCAAAAGTATCTCAATGAGCTAAATCATTCCAACTATGTTGGCACCTAAAAGCCCATCTTATCATTTGCTAGCACCCTCAGAGTTGGTGAGCAACCAACCAAGGAAATAGAAAAATAGAGCAACCTCCAACTACCACCTACAGCCAACCAGCATGAGTAGTAGCATAATTGCAAAGCACCAAACTAGAGCACCAGCACTAGCACCAACATCCATATATTCACAAAGACAAACTCATCAGTGCCTCAATGCAGACTCATCCACCAAAACAGACTCAACACCAAAACAAATACCAAAAACAACTAACAGAAACAGATAACACTACAAAACATTAGTACAACAATGCAGCTTCATCCCCCAAATCAGACTCAACACCCATTGCATCAATTTAGATACCAGAATCAGATTCATCCCCCAAACCAGTCTCAACACCCATTGCATCAATTTAGATACCAGAATCAGATCAACCATCAATTCATATATTCATTACAGCACATCAGCCACCAAAATATAAACTAGAACATCAATGCATCACAGTGCATCAATACATCACAGTGCAGATCCGCAATACCAGGCTCTAATAAATACAAGATCAATATTCCACATTCATAATTAGAAAATCAACAAGGCCTCAGTCCATTTGTAAGCCATATAAGCACAAAAGCAGAACAGATAAAACAGACTGAAATTGTACCTGTAAAGTAGACCAGATCATACCTCAGAAACCAGGCCTTACACAGACTCAGTCATCATTGTTGCTGCAGAACTAGACCTCACACACTCAACCACCAGGCCTGAGACAGAACTTAACTTGTTATATATTATAAACCAAATAATTCACAGAAGCTGCCACAGGTAATAACGAAGCCTTTACCTACAAAGTTACTCTCACTTTCACAATGTCACATAGAGCTTCAAAGTCTGGTTGAGCCCCGTTGAAAACACATTCATTTCTATGCCTCCATGTAGACCAAAGAATAGCCAAAAGGATGATCGTCCATATCTTCTTCTCTAATTTTGGCATTTTGTAGCCATACCACCACTGCAATAATCTATCTACCGAACCTGGCAATACCCACTGGAAGCCCCACCATCTTATAATGTTTGACCATAACCTCCAAACAAAAGGACACAAGAGTAGAATATGCTCCATAGTTTCAATATCCTCATGACAGAAAACACATTCCAGATTAACACTTCCATCAAGTATACCAATTCGATGAAAAAAGCAGGAAGTTTTCACTTTACCAAGCCATGCCAACCACCAAAAAAATTGCACTTTGGGAGGAGCAAAATTATTCCAAATAAAGCCTACCATTGGCTGAATAGGCCCAAGAAGGGATTCACTTTATTTATAAGCTAATGCTATACTGAACAGTCCAGATGAATCTGCTACCCACTTCAATTCATCAGATTTATCAATGCAAAGAGCTGGTGCACGCCTAAGCAAACAGGCTAATCTATGACCTCCTCATCCTCCTCCCAGACCAACAGGTTTCTTCTAAGCTAAAGAATCCAAACAACATCTGCACTCATATTCTCAAAAAATACCCTTACCACCCTATGTTTATCATTACATGGAGAGAAGAGTCTAGGGAATTCTTCATTCAAACAAACATTGCCAATCCACTTATCCAACCAAAATTAAGCTCTACTCCCATCTCCAAAAACTATTTGAGAATTATGGAGATAGAAATTATACAAGTCTGGATTCGGCAAAACTACATTAAGAATATCTGTCCAGATTTTAGATCCTCTACCTTCCAAAGTTGAAACCATTTCCCATTCTGAACATTATACTTTGAGTAGATCACTTCTTTCCAGAAAGTGTAATTCTTAGCACCAAACCTCCACCACCATTTTAGCAACAAGCATTCATTAAAAGTTCTAATCCTCCTCAAGCCCAAACCACCCAGATTCTTATTCTTGGCAATCACCTTCTAACGGACCAAATGCACTTTTCTTCTGAGGTCGAATCTACCCCACAGAAAAGCAGATTGCATTTTCCCAATCTCCTTAGCCACCCTTATTGGAATTTTGAACAATGATAAATAGTACATAGGCATATTGGACATCACAGACTTGATTAAGGTTAATTGCCCAACAAAAGAAAGTAGCCTTCTCTTCCAGTTAGATAATTCCTGCTTAAATTTTACAAGAACCGGTTTCCAAGCACTTCTCCTACCTAGGTTGACCCTCAATGGCAGTCCTAAATACATTATAGGCAACTTCTGATGGAGACAATTTAGACTAGAGGCCAACTCTTACAATAGTCCATCACCAACCCCAACACCACAAATCACACTCTTATGATAATTTATTTTCAGCCCCGATGCCATCTCCAAGCATCTTAAAATTCTTTTAATATTACAAACTTCCTCCCTCTTAGCTTCACAAAACAAAATCGTGTCGTCCACAAACTGCAAGTGAGTTACTCTTCGGCCATTAGACCGTATCTCTGCCCCATTAATTAAATTTATCTCCTTCGCCCTGCTCAGCAAGATATTGAGTCCCTTTGCTACAATGTTGAATAAAAATGCTGACAATGGGTCACCTTATCTAAGGCCCCTTTGTGGGCTAA
Organism: Camellia granthamiana; assembly: GCA_036172215.1. Classification (NCBI taxonomy): domain Eukaryota; kingdom Viridiplantae; phylum Streptophyta; class Magnoliopsida; order Ericales; family Theaceae; genus Camellia; species Camellia granthamiana. Next base: position 121,846,287 of record CM069907.1, read on the forward strand.
ATTTAGCTGGTGGCGACCCATTAACCAAAATAGATATCTTAGCAGAAGTTACACAAGCTTTTATCCAACTCATCCATCTAGAGCCGAAACCAAAGTTTGATAGCATATTAAAGAGAAACTCCCAATTTATTAAGTCATAGGCCTTTTCAAAATTCAATTTAAGTACCAAACCTTTCTTGTTGGATCTTTTCCATCCATCAACAATTTCATTAGCTATAAGAATTCCATCCAGAATATTCCCACCACCCAAAAAAGCTGATTGGACCTCACTAATAATCCTAGGCATCACCTGCTTCATCCTATTTGATAACACATTTGCTAGAATTTTATACATGGAACCAATTAGACTGATAGGCCTATACTCATCCAAACAAGAGGGGCTATCAGTTTTTAGGATTAGAGCAATGAATGAGCTATTAATCCCAGCCACTAAACTTGCATTCTGATGAAATTCCCTCATAAATTGTAACACATCAGATTTCACAATGTTCCAACATTTCTTTAAAAAAGCCATGTTGAAATCATCAAGCCCAGGTGCCTTATTCACTTCATAGTGCTTGATTACAGTACTAATTTCCTCTTCAGTAAACTCTGCCTCCAATTGTTCAACAGCTTGTGATCCTCCAATGTTCTTGAAATGACCAGAAAGTTTAGGTCTATCCTTCTAAGCCTTAGAGAAATGCTTTAGAATATGAGCCTTCACCTCAGCTTTAATTTCCATAGGGTCCTCAATCATTAAGCCATTCACGACAATGGAGCACAAAGAATTCTTACTATTCCTGCTACAAGCCATAACGTGAAAATATCTTATATTTTTAACCCCTTTAAGTGCCCAATTCACTCTGGATTTCTGCAACCAGATCCACTCCAACATTTTACTTAGCCTCCAAACTTCTCCTCTCACTTCCTTTCTTCTACTCAATTCTGAAGGAAGCAAAGGTCTGGTCTCAGCAAGCAAATCAATTGCATGAGCTTCTTCTTCAACACTCTTAAGCTGATTTTCCACCTTCCCAAAGGCCTCCACATTCCACTGTTTTAAAGCTTGTTTTAGGGTTTTAAATTTCATAAGGCACTTATATCCTGCCCAACCCTCCACTACATACCCATCCCAACTTTGCTTCACGGAAGGTAAGAAATTCTGATGGAGTAACCAAGCATTTAGGAACTTAAAAAGCTTAGGACCCCAATCCCTATAGTATCACTTTGTTCATCACTTTTTGACAATCAACCTTTTACACTTTTAAATCAAATTACAATGTTATCTTTCTATCCATTTACTATTAATGGGGTTGACAAAAATTAAAAATAAAGAAACCAAAGTAAGATTCAAGTGAAAGTGTAAGTGTAAGAACCAAAGTGAAATTTTGATGAAATATAGGAATGCTAATGAGATTAAAAAAAGACATATGTCACGCTTAGCTTACATGACAAGTTCTGTTAGTTTTATTAACCAACTCGACTTAAAATGTATAGAGTTAACTGTCATAATTATTAAAAGGGTAAATTATAAATACACCTCTAGAGATTTGCTTAAAATATATATTGACTTTTTTGATTTGGAAAATTATAAATATCCCTTTGTCAAAAAAATTTATTTAACAAAATTAACTAAAAAAATAAAATTCATGACTATTCTCTTATACAATAATAAAATTGTCTAAATTATTAATTGAAATTTATTTATAACATTAAATTTGTTAATTGACTAATGATTTATTAATAAAATGGATAATTTGTTATGAAATTAGAAACCAAAAAAGATAAAATGTAATTTTTAGAACCACCGATTTATATTTATAATTTATCTTAATTATTAAAAATAAAGAGAGCAAAGGAAAACTACAATACTTCAAGACCCTGTTTGTTTCATTAGATATAAAATGGAGGATATAATATAACGTGGGATTTAGTCAGGATATATAATGAATCGGATGTATGTATTGATAATATATCCCCCAATTCATGTTTGTTGACTTGATATATAAGACTAGATATATATTATCCATGCTTGTTTTACAAAATATATTGTGGGATATAAATAAATAATTTTCAAGATTGCCCTCATAATATTATATTATATTAAATTCAAAATTTATATTATATTATATTATATTATATTAAATTCAATAATTATATTATATTAAATTCAATAATTATATTATATTATATTTTGTTGGATAGGCAAGAGGGTAAATTCGACTTTTTAAATCATATCCCAACCAAGGGGATATGATATGTTGGGGGATGGTGATATTGTACATTCTCCAATTTTGGGGGATATGCAATCCCATAGTATATTATATCCTCTTTAAAAAAAAATTACAAACATGAGATATATGGACCCCATAAGATATAATATCCAATCCCACCTGAAATCAAACAGAGCCAAAGGTATTGCGCAGTTTAACGTGCATGCACACAAACCATAAAGTTTTAATAATAATATAGTCTTATTACAACCATATTTATAGCGGTGATGTTACATGCACTAATTAGTGTACTAATTAGTATATTAATACTAATTATAACATTATTATTGAACCCACTCATTAATCACATTACAAATATCAAAAACCTCTTAAATTATATCACATCATTAATTAATACACTAATGAGTACATATAACATTATTCTATTTATAAACTTATGGAAATTAAAAGCAAATTGGTTTGCATTCTCTCACATAATACTACAGCTGTCAGCAGCCGCAGCCGCAAAGTCAGCCGCAGCCGCAGCGCCAGAATCAGCCACAGCCTCAGCGCGAGCCACAACCGTAGCGCCAATCTCTGACTCGAGTAATCTGAGCAGCAAAGTCGACTTTTTCTGAAAACATTAAAAATAAAAAATAAAAAAAAAAAGAAGGAAATTAGATAAATAACTTGAAAGTTTGGCTTCTATAACCTAAACCTTAATTATGTGTTCTGTTTATTAGAGTAAAATATCATTGAATAAAATGACTATTTTTTAACAATAGTAAATAATGATGCAATTATATTTTTTTATTATTTTTCTAAAGAATCAAACGTGGAAATTGATAGAATAATAATATTGTGAGACTTAATAGTGCAGGTATTTTTGTAATAGGACGTGTGAGTAATTAATCCTGATTATTCACTTCTTCCAATAAAATTAGAATATAATTTTTTAATTTTTTTAATTAAACCCTTGATTTTTAAATTGATCATAATAATACCCATCCATCCATCTTTCCAAGAAGTTTAGAAAAAAAAAAAGCAAATAGTCTTAAAATTCTTACATAATTATATTGATTTCTTTTTTAGTAAGACTAAGAAAATATAAGGATAATAAAACATATATATATTTTAATATAAAAGATATGATAATATCAATTTTATGTCTATATGACTAACCAATTTAGTCATAAAAATAGGATTAAATATTACGTGCATTAAAATCTCTAGGGAGGTTAATATAATTATGTCAAAATTATGTAACTTACTGTATTTTTGCCAAACCTCATGAGAGGTCAGTGTAATTTACCCAAAATGTAAATTGAAAAAGAAGGGGATAAATTATACTGTTAGTCCTTACAGTTTAGGAGTGAAAGAAAAAACCGATAAATCGATTGGACCGACTAAACAGGCCAGTTTTGGTCCTTTTTTTTATTATTATTTTGATGTGTTCAGTTATGTTGAAATAAAAATCAAAATTCAATTGGGTTTTCAATAATCATAAATTAAAAATCGTATACACCGAACCGCACCGAAATATATACTCTCTCTTTCTTGTTGCTATTGTTTATTATCCATCTATTTTTTATTGTTCTTTCCGTCCAAGTCCATCTATCTATCTCAACCCCAATAATCAAATACTTTCACTTCACACTGCCCAGTATTTTACACTACTCAAGAAAAAATAAAACACTTTCTCTCTCTATCTAATTATTGCTCAAGAATGAATCTCATGAATGTTTCTAAGAGAGTGATTGCTCCTCTCTAAAAAAACCAAATGCTCTATCTCTCTCCTCTCTTTCTTTTCTCTCTCTTTATCTTTTTGTATGTGTTCACCAATGGTATCTAATTATTGCTCAAGAATGAATCTCATGAATGTTTCTAAGAGAGTGATTGCTCCTCTCTAAAAAAACAAATGCTCTATCTCTCTCCTCTCTTTCTTTTCTCTCTCTCTTTATCATTTTGTATGTGTTCACCAATGGAAGGTTGATATTCTTCATCTTCTTCCCACGAAATATTCTATGGGTCTTTCATCTTCCATCTTTATCTTCTTCATGTGAAGGTTGGATCTCTCTCTCTCTCAAAACCCTTTCATCTTTTCACATCTTCCCTCTTCATCTTCATCTTCTTCGTGTGTTCACCAATGGTCTTCCATCTTCAAGCAAAGATTTTATTGAAATCGAAGAACCGATGTGTACCGACCGAATCGCACCGGCCCAGCGTAAGACCGCTTGGTGCGGTTCTTACCAGTAGTTCGGTCTGTTCGGTGCAGATCAATGAAAAACCGAAGGGTGCGACTCAGCGCAAAAAGGGCCTCAAAACAAGACCGCACCGCACCGATTTCACCCCTATTTAAGCGATGTATAACTTTAATCTTCACAGTTTCAATTTGAACCCAAAACTCTTCATTTTGTTGCAATTTTGTTCTTTTGTCATGTGTTGTTAATATTTTTGGTGTCCGGGCATAATTTCTTTTGAGTGAATTTAAAGGAAAATAATAATAATAGTAGTGATTACTAATATAATTTCTTGAATAATGCTTGGGACCCCCTTTTGGGGGTCACCCCCTCACCCCCCTTTGCCACGTGGCGGGGTGATTGGAGGAGCAGGAAAAAAAAGAAAAAGAAAAAGAAAAAGTAACCAATGAGAGAGAGAGGGGGTCAAAGGGGGTGGGGGGAAAAGGGGGATGAATCATTGTTGTAATTTCTTTTGAGTTTCACTTTGATTTCTCTAATTTTATATATATATATATATTTGGGTTTAAAATTTTAACAATTGTAAATAATAGAGGGATAACATTACAACGAAATTGAACAAAATTGAAAATATGAAGTTCAAATTAAAACTACAAGAACACAACTGAAACTACAATCATACTAGCAAGAAATTATTCAATGCTCCTGGAGCAAATTTAGTTGATGTTCCAAATGACCAGTTATTGGTTTAAATCATGAAATCCATCACTTTTGTCTTAAAATTGTAAGAGATAAAATGTTAAGTGTCAATCTATAAATGACAGTATTACTCCAAGAACATTGAATAATTTCTTCAAGCTAGAGGGATAACCAATGTTAAATATATATATATTATATGGTTCACGAAGATCACATGACTGTATTTCCATTTAATAATATATTGTTATTTCTATACCACTCGCTTGATTTTATACCCATGTAATTATTGAGGCCATGCTATTGCATGGCAGTGTTTTGCAGAAGATAGGATAATTACGAGCGAGAGAGAGAGAGAGAGGTGTTACCTTACGCTCTACCAGGGGAGGAGGTGGCTTTCTGGTATCGATAGCCGTCTTTCTCTTAGCTTCAAGCAGAGCAAAGTTATCCAAGAAATGGTCAGGCATATGTTTGTGGTTGTAACTTTTATTTTCATTGGTAAAACACTTGGGGCAAACGCAGAACTTGTCGTCTTCATTGTCGAAACATATCAAACAACTGAAGAACATCCCTGGTATGAACTTACCACATCCTCCACAGAAAGGTCTTCCACTCTTAATAACGTAGTACAGAGCCACCACCTCCTTGAAATCCAAACTTCCATCACGGTTCACGTCGAGCAGTTTGAACATTTCTAGTGGATTTTCCGCTTTTACGAGTCCTCCCTCCTTCATGTTGTTCAAGAATTCACTCAGACTTACTTTTTGATCGTCGTCTTCATCCATTGAATTGAAAAAGTCTCTTAGCAGTTGCTTCAAGTTCTCTGATGATGTGTTGAAATAGATCTCAGCTATCTCAAGCATACCTATGCAGTGATGCTCCTCCATCTTTAACCTTTTCTTTACCTTCAAAAAGACCAAGATCAAGACTAAGAACAAGATGAAGATGAAGATGAAGATGAAGTTGGTTTGTCAATATATAAGCAGCAATACTGCCAATCTAGAAATAATATTTAAAGAAATTTTTTTTTATTGACAAAAAGTAAAAAAAAAAAAAAAAATCTTTACTAATGAAAAATCGAAAAAAAAGGTTGATGAAAAATATTATGTGATATCCCTAATTCTTTAAATTTAGTCCATGTAATTTAATTTTGAAAAAAATAATATTCAGTGTAGATGTAAAAAATTAATTACTCATAAATGATAAACTTTATAAATATCAATAATTTTCAAATTTGTTCATGTAAATATTTTTTTCAAAGCCCACTGAATTGTAAGTCTCCCTTTAATTTTTCTCAGTAAATTATAAATGCATTCCTTTAAGTTTGATCAAAATAATTGTTTCTTGTGATTCTGAAAATTACATCCCACCCCTTCAAATTTTTAATGGTACTACGAATGACTATTTTTATTAATAAATCATCAAGTCAATTAATATTTTTTGATGATTTCTGAAATATACTTCAATTAGGAAAAAGTTAAAAATTTTATTTTTTCTATTAATTTTGTTAAATAAATTTTTTTGAGAATGGATTATTTATAATTTTCAGAATCACTTGTGATAATTTGTATTTAAAAAAAATCTTAGAAGGTATATTCGTAATTTATCCTTAAAAAAATTAGTTCTTACACTTTAAATTTTAAAATATGATATCTCCTTCATTTGTTGTTAACATTTAGAAAAAAAAATTTTATTCCTACACTTTCTTTTGAATTTTATTTTGATTGCTCTAATTTTACACATAAATTTTTTTTTTTTTCTATTCAACTTATGTGTTAACAACACATGACAAAAGGTCCAAAGTAAAATCTTACTCAAACTAGAGGACAAATAACATAATTTATCTATAAAATTATTCAAAAAAAAGTAATCAATTATTTACATTAAGGATGACCCACGTACTACTAATTTTAAATTCCACCATACATTCGGAATAAACTTTCATCACATTTTTTATATACAATGTACGAGAAGACTAAGATGAGTGACTTGGAAAATATTATGTTGTGCTCCGAATTTTATTTCAAAAACGAGACAAATTGTGTAGATTCAAAGCGGTGAGATGTTGGCCATACTTAGTTTGATTGTAGTTATTTTTTTTATTTATTTTTTTTCAATAGATAAGAAAGTAGCTATATTATAAAAAAAAATATTTATATTATCAAATACACTATCACTAGTCCATAATAATTATAAAAAAATAAATAAATTAATGAGCATTTAGTTATAAAACTGACATATGCAGGAGAAGGTCAAGATGAATGGTGGTTAGATTCCTGTGATCAGAAGGAGGGTGGTACGAAATCAGGATGGTTTTTGCAAGAAGACAGAGGTGATTACCATTTTTGTGGACAACATCCCTGAGTCCATGGATGCTAAAGGATTATTTAGTCTTTTTAGAAAGTTTGGCGTGGTCAAGGATGCGTTCATACCAAGGAAGAGGAGAAGAGTTCTAGGTTTCAGATTTGGTTTTGTGCGATACGATTGTGAGGTGGTAGCAAAGATGGCGATTGAGAAGGCTGATGGTTTGTGGTGTGATAACAAGGCGTTGAAAGTTAAAAGAGCAGAGTTTCAAAAACCTCATGCTCTGGGTCATCGACAGAAGGGGATGCTAAATAGAGGGATGAAGGCAGAGTGATGCATCAGCGGCCTCAAAGGCAGCAATGGCAGGATAATGGGGTTAAGCAGTCATATGCAGAAGCATTAGTGAGAGGAGGAGTACGTGACAGTGGGAAGGTGGTGATCAGAGCTTATGAAGAAGGAAACGGATGGCTTTACGAAAGTTTAGTGGTGAAGTTGAGTAGCTTCTTAGTTGTGAAAGTGTTCAAAGCAGAACTACATAATAGGGGAATGAGGGATGTTATTGTTAAGGACAATGGAGGAAGAATAGTAGTGCTAACTTTTAATTCTGTTCAACAGATGAAGGAAGGAAAGGAACAAATAGACAAGTGGGGTAAGAAGTGGTGTGATTCAGTTGATGAGTGGGGGAAGAGCCAGTTTGAGGAGCAAGAGAGATGTGTTTGGTTAAATTGCTTTGGCATACCAATTAATCTTTGGAGTGTGACAACTTTTAGAAGCATTGGAAGCTATTGAGGGACTGTTGTTCAATTCCAAGAGGATATTACTAGCCCACAAAATTTTCACCATGGAAGAGTACGAGTAATCACAAGATGTATGGAGTTGATTAATTCGATAGTCTTTTTGGAACTCAAAGGTAAATCTATACCAGTAAGGATCTATGAAGAACTACCAAAGTGTTTGTTTCCTACTTCCAGTAAAAGCCGAGTGAAGGAGATGTTGCAGTTGAAATCTAAAGGTTGTGAGACTGTGGAGGTGGATCAGGTGTCTGGCAATGGTGGGACGACGAGGTGTGATTACAGAGGTACTATAGCAAGGGAGAAGGAGGTGGTTGGTGAAGATGATGAGGTTAGCAGGGTTCAGGAAATAGTGGCTGGTAGATCAGATGTGATACGTAGGGGTTATGATGGGAAGTATGCACCAGCTGAAGCTATGGTGAGTATGGGAAAGGGTAAGGTAGGCGCTAGGTCCAAAGAAGAGGGTATGAATCAGGGAGTCAATTCACAGCAGATAATGATGACCAAAATTCAAAAATTGGATGGGGCTGTTGTCAATACTAAACTTGCAAGTGCAGTGAATGGGCTAGAGGGGGTCACACCAAATATAAATTTGGAAGTAATTCTTGAAGGCCTGCAGGTTGGGCCTCAGCCTAGCAGATTACAAGTTAGGTTAGACTCGGATATGAGTGATTATGTGGCCCAAACATAACTCAGATCATCTAAGGCCTATGTCTCCCATTTATCACATTCCAGTATGGTTAAAAGGGCTGGGAAAAACTCAAAGAACAAGGCAGCAGTTGGTACTAAAGGTAATATATCACGGCAGAAGGGCATAGGGATAAAGAAAGGGTCCTGCTCTGTAGGCGGCCATAGCAAACAAAGAAGCATGGTTGGAAGGCTTGGTTTTCAAAGAGGGGCACTATTCAGAGCTTCAGCAGTAGCAACTGCAGCTACTACTTCTTTGTCTTCGTCTCAAAGTCATGCAACACAAAGGAGGAAAAATTTAATGGAGGAAGCACAAGCAACAGTGAAGATTGGAAAACTGTTGGGTTTGCAATGCCAAGGTAAAGAGGATGAGCTAGTCAACAAGATAGTGGAACTTGAAGAAAATAATTTACAAAGAATTGCAGGGGAGGAAGGGGCAGTCAGACCTTAACAGTTTGTTAAGTAGGGGACTAAGGAGAAAATATAAGTTTATTATGCAGATTTTATCTTGGAATGTTAGAGGGCTGAGAAGGTCACAAAAGAGGGGCAAAATAAAGAATTTGGTGAAGGATAGAAGAGTGGATGTCTTACTTTTACAAGAAACCAAAAGGAATTCAATGGAGGAGCATTTTGTGAGATCCATGTGGCCTTTTGAAGAGATGGGTTATATGATGGTGGATTCAGAAGAAAGTGCAGGAGGGTTGCTGTGTATTTGGAGGCCACAAGTGTTTGAGCTAAAAGACTGTTGCAGTAGTAAGCACTTTATTCTACTCTCAGGTACCTTGGCTCAACATTTTGATTGTGTGATTGTTAATATATATGCTCCAAATGAGGTGTTGGGGATGAAGAAGTTATGGGATTCCCTTGTGTGCTTACAACCCCATTTTCCAAATCCATGGTGTGCGGGTGGTGATTTTAATGAAATCAGATTATTGAGTGAGAGGAAAGGGTGTTCAAGAAGAGAGAGGGGGATGAAGGAGTTCAATGAGTTTGTGGAACAGTTGGAGCTGTCTGATTTGCCTATGTTAGGCAGAAAATTCACTTGGTGTAATGCATGGGAAGGGGATAGGTGGAGTAGGATAGATCGTTTTTTATTAAACTCCCTTTGGCTAGAAAATTTTTCATTTAATCAATGGGGATTACCTAGAACAATTTCAGACCATTCTCCAATTTTGTTGAAGGAAGATGATAGGGATTGGGGTCCTAAGCCATTCAAATTCATTAATGCTTGGACATCATATCCTACATTCTTGACTGAAATCAAGCACATTTGGGAGGTCACACAGGCTTTAGGATGGGCAGGGTACAAATTAATGAAGAAGCTATCCTCCTTAAGGGGTCACTTAAGGGTGTGGAATAGGGAGGTGTTTGGCAATATTGATACTATGTTGAGGTCAACAGAACAAGAACTACATGAACGGGATTTGAAGGCAGAAATTAGATCTCTGGATGTGCTGGAAACAACAAGAAGGAGAGAGGTTAGAAGTCAGGTATGGAAGCTTAGTAGGGATAAGGAAAGAATATGGCATCAAAAGTCTAGATTGCTGTGGGCTAGGTGTGGTGACAGAAATACTAGATTTTTCCATCTTATGGCAAGTAGTAGGTAGAGAGTGAACTTGATAGATTCTGTGACAGTGGAGGGAGTGAGGCATGAGGATCCAACTCAGGTTAAATAAGCAGTGCTTAGTCATTTCAGAAACCATTTTGCTGAAGTTGGACTTTCTAGGCCACAAATTTCTGGGCCTCTTGTTACAATTTCTTCGGAGGTAGCAGTGGGTTTAGAAGCAATGTTTACTGAAGAAGAGATCTAGGCAACTATTCAGGATTGTGATGGGAACAAGGCTCCTGGCCCAGATGGTTTTAACTTAGCTTGCATTAAAAAATGTTGGAGAATAATGAAAGGTGATATATTGCAGATGATGTATGAGTTTCACACAAATGGGAAGCTGGCAAGGGATGTTAACAGTTCTTTCATGGTGCTCATACCCAAGAAGGACAATCCCATAGGCTTGGGGGACTATAGACCTATCAGCTTGGTTACCTCAGTGTACAAGATTTTGGCCAAGGTGCTATCTAGAAGATTAAAGAAGGCCCTTCCCTCTGTGATAGATGAAATGCAGTCAACTTTTGTCAATGGTAGATATATCTTAGATGGGGTGTTAATAGCAAATGAAGTTGTGGATTGGTGGAAAAAGTCTAAGAAGAAAGTCATTATCTTAAAATTGGATTTTGAGAAAGCCTATGATTCAATAAATTGGGAATTCTTGTTGGCAATGATGAGAAATTTTGGATTTGGTGTCAAATGGATTAGGTGGATGAAAGCTTGTATCTCTACAACTATGGTGTCAGTTCTTGTCAATGGTGCACCTACAGAGGAGTTGCAGCCACAAAAGGGGTTAAGGCAAGGGGATCCCTTTCTCCATTCTTGTTCATTATTGCTGCAGAAGGGCTTAATTTGCTACTTGCTAGGGCTAACGTACTGGGTTTATGTAGGGATGCTACTGTTGGTTCCAATGATGTGAGTGTTTCACATCTCCAATTTGCTGATAATACTATTATTTTCTGTGAAGGAGATATTGAGGATATTTCGAATATTAAGAGGGTGTTGAGATATTTTGAAGTGATGTCTGGGTTAAGAATTAATTATCATAAAAGTGTAGTGTGTGGTGTGGGCTTCCAAGAAGATCAATCTAAGGAGTTTGCTAGGGTTTTGAATTGCTTAACTAAGAAATTACCCTTTTCTTTCCCTGGTCTCCCTTTAGGGGCTAATCCTAGGAAACATAGTACTTGGGACTCAGTTGTGCAGAAGGTGAAGAAAAAGCTGGCCTCTTGGAAGAGGAAGCTTCTTTCCTATGCTGGGAGATTGACCTTGATCAAGTCAGTCCTTGCTAACTTGCCAATCTATTTTCTTTCTCTCTTTAGAATGCCTAAGGGTGTTGTTAAAGCCTTAGTCAAGTTGCAGTCATCTTTTTTGTGGGGAGGGAATGTTAATAAAAGGAAAGTGCACTTGGTCAAATGGAAGGAGATCACAAGAAGTAAAAGTCAAGGAGGTTTGGATGTGAGAGACTTATGAGAGGTGAATGAATGCTTGCTATTGAAGTGGTGGTGAAGGTATAGTAATGAAGATTCAGTTTTGTGGAAAACTGTGGTGTGTTCAAGGTATGATAAGAATGGAGAAGGTTGGTTTCCAGATTTGAACTTTTCAGGCGGGATGTCCATAGTCTGGTTGGACATTGTGAAATTGCTCTCAGAAAATCAGCAATTGGGGGATTTCTATGGTGAGCATTTTAGAATTAAGGTTGGAAATGGAAGGAGAATCTTATTTTGGCAGGATAAATGGCTTAACAATAGTGACCTGAAGATTCAATTCCCTAGGCTTTATAGTTTATCCACTGAGAAAGAGGAGTCCCTTCAGCAAATCAGTGCTAATAAGAGTAATATGGGGCTGTGGCAGCTTAAATTTAGAAGGTAGTTATTTGTATGGAAAGCTGAGAAGCTGCAGAGATTGATGGAGTTGTTGGATACATCTACAGTGCTGAGGTTTGATTGTGTTGACTCTTGCTTTTGGTTAGCAAATAGTTCAGGCATTTTTTCTGTCTCTTCTGTGAGAAGATGGTGGGATGCTCAAATAAGGACTGGTTAGGTTGTACCTAAAGGGCTATGGGTCGGTTTAGTTCTGCCAAAAATGCAGTTCTTTTGTTGGTTGGCTTGGAGAGGTAGAATAAAGACTGCAACCTTCCTTCAGAGGATTGGGGTGCTACCTGTTTCAGCAAATAATATGTGTGTGTTTTGCCACTGGTGTGGAAATGTTGGTCTCAAATGATAAGATGAAGTGGTCAGGTTTGGGCAATCCCTGGATTAGTTCAGGACTTGTTACAGTGGTGGTCTGCTGGTAAGAGTAAGCATTGGGTCTCTAGATTATGGGAGATAGTTCTAGCTGTTATGTTATGGTCAGTTTGGAGTTTGCAAAATACATGTATGTTCAAAGGGGTACAACCCATTTTTGATGATTTTTGTGATAAAGTGAAGGTATAGATTGCTCTGTGGGTAAAATGGAGTTTGAAGGTTGAGTATTCAGTTAATGATATTGTTTGCAATTTCAATCAGATCAGGTTGTCTGTTCAGTCCCTCTACAATTCTGCTTCAGGTCCTCTGCTGTAGGGTGCCCCGATTCAGCTGCTTCAATGTATAAATGGTCTGGTCTGGTCTAATTCTGCTTCAGGTCCTCTGTTTTGTTGATTGTTGTTACTGCTGTGATGTATCTGATATGGTCTGTTATTCTGTGTGTTGGTCTGGTTGCTGTTGTGTTAGGAGTCCATGTTGGATGCTTTAATGGGATGAGGGTCAATGTGTTAGGTGGTTATTTAGGCTGTATATTAATCTGTAGTGCTGCTCCAATTTGAAGTGATTTCTGATGTGTTGCTCCAATTTCTACTGCTGGTTTAGCCTGGTATACTCAGTTTTGGTGCTGAAGTATGGAGGTGAAATCCGATCTGATGGTGCTAGTGGCTTAGCTTCGTGTGCAAGGTGCAGGAAATGTGCTGCTGAGGGCAGAGGTGTAGTCATTTGGATGCAGGGGAGCTGTGCCAAGTGCTGTGTAGTCTGGGATCTTGGTGACTTCTTTCAGTGAGGACTGCAACTGGTTTTTTGGGTGGTTTGCTGCTAGGTAGCTCCTTTCTGGTCTATATCTGAGTTGGTCTGCTACTAGTGGCTGTTGTTGCCTATCTGTCATTTAGGTGTTGCTTATGCTTTGTTTTGTGTTGTTGGTTTCTCACCAACTTGGAGGTTGGAGCTTTTTCTAGCTCCAAACTCCTCTTTATTGATGTTTTGCCTTTCATATATAATTAATATGTGGTTCATCAATAAAGATTTCTTTTGTCGATAAAAAAAAAAATGATTAATAAAATTAATAAAGTCTCACAATCAATTAACTAAGCCCACCAAGCCAAGATCAACAACCACTAATAATCACATACAATTCCAAGAATAGAAGAGAAATAAATTAACTATTACAAAGGATATTAAACTCTTATCTATAGTTTTTTTTTTTTTTTTGATCAACGAAAATCAATTATTAGTTGTTAGATTAGCACCTGTGAGAATTCGCCTCTCCACTCTTGCAAAGCACAAAGTGCTTGCTTTCTAATTTAACTCCCCTTAAAGGGAGTTGAACTCATGACCTCTCTTTTAGGATTAAGCCCTTAGGAAAGTCATGATCGCCAATTAGATTAGGCCTAATTGATTTAACTTGCCTCTATAATTCATAAATGCACTTATGGGTTATGTTTGGGAGCCAAACATGTATACGTCTTTCTATAAAAAATTAAAAAGTCAAAAAATAAAAATTTGGGTTAACTGGGGTGTCCTAAATAAGTGTACTTTTTGTCTTTTTGGACTAAAAAATTGAGGAAGAAAATATAGATGTTTGGGTTAACTTTTTGACTTTTTATGGAAAAATGTGTAATAAAAAATTATAAAAATTGATTTGTAGGGAAAAATTAGGATTGAGAGTTGTGCAGCCGTAATTGTTGACTTTTGGTAAATAATGTTAACTTTTTAACTTTTTAACTTTTTGTGTAACTTTTTGACTTTTTCTAACACCACAAACTTGGCCATAATTCCCAAACGAGTGACTCTAGCTTGTTCAGTAACATTTATATATACAATTTTAGGTTAATTATATTTTTCATCTCTAAAAGTATAATTTTAGTGTTATTTTTGTCATCAATATTTAAATTGTACCAATTTAATTCATTATATATAAAAATGTTTCAAACTAATCTCAATATTTAAATATCAATCAAATTCGTGTTTATAATATTTAAATATCAATCAGACTCGTGTTTATATAATTTGTTTATTTAAATATATAATTCGTGTTAAAATATATAATTTGTTTATTGACGAAGACGAAGACGAAGACAAAGCAAGTTGGCAATTCCATGTTCATTTGTAAGGAAATGCTATAGGATGCACACCATATATCTTATCATAAAATGTATAATTTTATTATAAAATTTTGTAACATTAATTAATAAATACGTTATCACGTCATAAACTAGGATTACAAAAAAATATTGTAACTAAATTATAATTTTTTATGACATCAACTATAAAATTTTGAAAATTTAATTACGCCTATTTATGATTAAATTACACATTTTATAATTAATATTACAAATTTTATAATAAAATTACATATTTTAAGTGGATATATGGAATGCAATCCTAAAGGATGCACACTATAAGATTTCTATGTGGTGCAGTGATATGCAGCTGTCAAAGTTATCAATGATACAAAAGTAACCATATTGTGGTGTAGTGATATGCAGCTGTCAAAGTCATCAATAATACAACTTGTTTTTATTTTTCAGAAAATATTTTTAAAAAAATTTTGCATTCATATTTTTCATATTTTTTTTATTTTTACTGAATTTTTTTAATATTTTAAACAATTTTTTTACTTTTAAGACACACCTAACATAAATACACTTAAAAAGTAAAAAAATTGTAAAAAAAATCTTTTAAAAATTCACTAAATGCCAAAAATACAAAAAAAAAATACAAGAATTCAATACATTTTTTGTATTTTCATGTATTTATTAATTTTTTAAAATATTTTTTCACAAATTTTTTACTTTTTAGATACATCTAACTAAGGTGTATCTAAAAAAGTAAAAAAAATGTTTAAAATTTAAAAAATATTCACTAAAAACAAAAACATACGAAAACTAAAAAACTCAGTTTTCAAAAAACTTAATTCAAAAAACTCAAACCAAAGACACTTATTTTGAGGAAAATATTATGATACACACCCATCAAATATGTATTTTATAATTAAAGAAGAAATTGATATAATTTTATATTTTCGAAGTCATAACTAAATTAAAAAAAATAAAAAAAAAAAGGTCATAACCAAATACAACGTGAAATATAACTAAACATCTCATGAGTCATAATTAAAATAATGTCATAACTAAAAAAAAAATGACATAACTAAAAATATATATAGTATAATTTTTTCAAAAGTATGTATATTAAAATTTTCCTTATTTTGATGCACGATAAATAAATGATTATTGGCTTTTGGATTTGATAGTGAAATAAATCTAACCATTGGTTGCTAATTATTAAAGGGAAATGCTATTGTCTACACTTAATTTGTAAAATTTGACAAAATGTATAATTTCATTATAAATTGACATAATAAAAAATATTATAAATAAGTCATAAATTTTTTTTATATTAATTTATGATGAGATTACGCTTTTGGTGATTGATATTATGAAATTTTACAATAAAATTACATATTTTTATGATAAGATACGTATGATATGTATCCCTAAAAAATACATACCATAAGATTTCCAGCCAAGTTATGAAAATAAGATGTTTTTGTAAAAAACAAGCTAGTATTCAATAGTTTTCAAAATCAGAAGATGGTTTTAAAAATAGATTTTCCTCCATCATGTAGGTCAATAATTCACTCAGATTTTACCTTTCCATCGTTGTCGGGATCGATTGAATTGAAAAAGTCTTGTGCCAATTATTGCTTGAGGTTATTTGATGATGGAGTAGACGTCTCCTAATAGATCTTAGCTATCTCAAGCATACCTATACTGTGATGCTCTGCGTCTTTCACCATTTCTCTTTCTTTCATATTTAGGTCTGATTTGCCATGTTTAGAAAATGTTAAAAAGTCAAAAAATCACTATCCTATTTAAGTTACATCATCTTATTTAAGTTCCATCATCTCTCTAACACATCACTTCAAACCCAACCCAAACTCAGACATCCCAAACAACCCCAGTTAGAAGTTTTGATAAAAAAAATATAAAAAATATATATATATATATATAATTTTATTTTTTATTTAGTTATTATGAAATACGGAAAAGAAAAGAAAGTAAGAGCAAAATACAATCTCACTTTTTATTTTTTAGGTTCACTAAAGTTATTTTCTTTCTCTATTTTTTTACTTAACCAAACATAACTTAGAGTCAATTCTTTTTCCTTCTCTTTTTATTTCCCTTTCCATTTTCATTTTCCTTATCAATTCTCAAACTAAACACGTCCCAATCATCTTTGTGTCAATGGAGGAAGACCAAGACCACAACGAGGAGGATGATGATGATGAAGAAGTTGATTGTCAATATATAAGCAGCAATAGTATTAATCTAGAAAAAAGAAATATATATTTTAAGATTTAGGTTAAAATAGATCATTAGTCCATATAATTTAAGCATTCTACAGTTTTAATTTGAAAAATTTAATCTTTATATTTTTAATTTTGTTAATTTTGTTGTGATATGATCTTTAAGTCATGTGTTATTATGGTTGTCCCCCAACCAAACAAGGCACTAGGATCTACGCACCCATATACATCAATACATATATTATATATGTACTAGACTCAACTCTTGCAATAATATATCTAAGCTGTATTAATTTCATCATATTATTACACAACTTAGGAACAATATGGGACGCGACGGCGAACAACATGGAAATGGGTCTGGAGGAGGAAGATAGCAACTAGTGGTACGTCGACATGGCGGACGACGAGTGTGGAGTAGTAAGGCAGACGCAACTATATACTTTATTTTTGTGGATAACCTACCAGAATCCATGGGGACCAGAGGGTTATACACCATTTTCTCCAAGTATGGGGTAGTCATGGATGTTTTCCTTCCAAATAAGAGACGAAATGTGACATGATCTCGCTTTGGCTTTGTAAGATACTGTAACAACCCCGACCCATGATTAACGTTAATCCATACTTAATTATGCCTAATAAGAAATTAAAGTAAAGTTTTGCATCATATGTTGCCTTATTTTTGTTTATATCTGTTTAGCGTAGAAAGATCTGTTCATGTTTTCGTTTCGATTTGTGAATTGAGGGCCTTATCGACATCCGATTCAGAAATTGACTTGATTTATGTGTTACTTAGAATTTTTAGAATTTTATGATAGATTCAATTGAAATTCGATTCGGAATGAAATAATTAGAATAATTAATGCTCATTTGATTAGTGGTAAGTCTAATTAATTAGTCCACAAACCAAGCCTATATAAGGCTTCTATATGCATCACAACTCACCTTTCTTCATCATTTTGTTGATACCAACCGTGAGAGAGAGAAGGGGGAGACTAGAGCCAACTTTGAAGAGAATTGAAGTCAAGCTAGCAACTACTAGAGGAATTGAAGGGAATTGGTGAGATTAAGCAAGAGATCACTAGAATTTAAGGAATTGTGGACCCTAGGTAAGGAATCAACCCTTAAGCTTTATGTTAGACTCACTTAAATAAGGAACTAAGAGAATTAAGTGAATCAATGCATGAATTAAGCTAATGAACTAGAAGAGAAGAGCAAATCATGCATGCATGTTCATTTGATCAAAATTGAAGTTATTTTCAAGAGAATTCTCACATGCATGTTAGTATCTTGGTTTTGTTCAAGGAATTCAACATGTTTTAGATCTAAACATCTCATTTGATCATGATTCGGAAACTTGGAGCTCAAATCATTTCATGCATGTCATGTTCATGTTATGTTTTCACATTTCAAGCTTGATTTTGTACAATTGAATGTTATTGGGCCTTGATTTTGAGTAATGATTATTACTTCATGATGTTTTGCAAGTTTATAGGAGTTTCCTTAAGTTTTTGGCCAAGAAACCCTAATTTACAGCTTTGGGGTTGAGTTTGAAGCTTGAAAGCAATTCTGGAAATTCCAGAATTCTGCTTCCACGCTCGAGAGACAAATCCTGCACTCAAGCGACTACCTTTATTTTTGCACTTCCGCTCGAGCCCCGCTCGAGCGTAAAATGCATGTTCCCATAAGTTTGCGTGTTTTGTAGACCGCTCGAGTGACAAAAGTTGCGCTCGAGTGAGGGCATGAGTCTTACGCTCGAGCGAGCGTCGAGCGGAAAAATCAAGCAACCAGCACTTTTGCAAAGTTTACAAACCGCTCGAGTGAAGGAATGTGTGCTCGAGCGACCACTCGCATTTTGCAAGTCCGCTCAAGCGAAGGAAGTTGCGCTTGAGGGGGACCCTTATTTCCAGCATTTCTGACTAAGTGTTTTCAAATGCATTTTTGCATCCTCATTACATCCTAGGCATTCCTAAACCAAGATTAAGACACAATAATAAGAGTAAAGGCTAGAAACACACTAAGAACAAAATGAAGCGAGTTATGTACAATCCAAGCTTGTGTTTCAGTATATGTATCAGTTATGTATTGATGTAGATCACGCGCCGTAAACCGTTTGCATTTGCCTGCTCTGTTTGTCTGCACTCGGAGCCATCTGTGAGTAATAACTTAGTAAAGCTATGTTCAACTTTATTTACTTTCTGTATGATAAAATAAGATCTATTTTCCGAAATGCTATGTTCTATACAATGAATGATTGTCCAATTTCTGAAAATGTATTCGTGGCTTCCTTAGTATCATATGATATCTGTTAGCTATTACTCGGTATCTGAGGTTCCATTATGGAACTTATTATATCCGGTATCTGAGCCATCTGTGGGGATATTGGAGCCTTCTGAAGCTATGGTTCCAGGACTACCTCACAAAAGAGAAAACAAGCAACATCTCAGCTCGATTTCACTAGAACAGATATGAGCATAGCTGAATGACTGCACTCTTTACTGAATTTTGCCCAAAAATTCTACTTGTAAACTGATACCCTCAGGTCGATACTCAGACTTGCAACTGATATATACATCCTGTAGAGACACACTCCTAATAGCACATACCAAGCAAGTAAGAGCGAAAACACCCCTATGTTGGGGCAGGGTTTCCCTGTCCTATTTTGTCAGGAGCTAGGGTTTCATTACGCACGCAGCGGTTTCAAACAACTTACATTCGGGTAAGCAACATGTCCTAGTTTAGAATGGTCTTTATGGCTTTCGATATGCAACTAGGTCGAATGGTCAAAAAGGGTGCCTCGGTAAAAACCAAGGTTTGTGTTTCCATGGTGGCAGAGCCCATAACCGGTCAGCCTTATGGCACGCTTTTCTAAGTGAGCCTCCGGCAAACCGTTCAAGAATAGCAGACGGCAAACACGGTGTCCTAAGCGCAACAATGCAAATGCAATGCAAAGAAACACATAAGTGTAAATAAAACAACATATCATGATGTTCGAGTCAAGTTCTCTAAGTCGCTAGAAACTGTAGACCACCCGAACTCCCTCCACGCGCCCCCCTTTCGAAGAGGACGCAAATTAGGTTCTAGCTACTACAGTTCAGACTCCTATCACGGTTTTGAATCTAATCTCACAAAGTGCAATGTAAGACTGATAAATCACCAAAGAGTCTAAATCCGGCAAATCATTTTGGAAAATCGATTTTAATCGAAAAGCGCCAAACATGGACTGCTTTGCCAGATTTCAGAGTCGCCACCTAAATATTTTATTTTGGGAAAATTTAGGAAATCCTGACTCGTGCCTAAGGTCACGTGTCCGTCATCACCAAAGTTTCCTCGGCTCGGGAACTTGGGCACGAGAGGGAAAGGTCCTGAAATGAGCACCCCCCCTCGCCTGATCAAAGATCGGCCTCTACTAAATATGATATGTTGTTTTTATAAACACGTGTTCTTATTCTTGTTTATTAGCTAACCTTACTATGTGATGCGCACAATATACAAGTATAGACTCAATCGCAAGAATTGGAACAAAACATCTCATGTTTGTTTTTCGAAAATGGTTTGAAAGATGCTACCCTTAAGTAGGCTAAGACGCGGATTTGCCACCCTCAAGTGGGCTTAAAACGTGATTTGCCACAAACACGTGGGCTTAAAATGCACATTTTGATGAATTGTTCCAATTCAAGCAATGAAGCCTTCATCCACAGGCATTTATGCAGTTAAACAATTAAGCAGTTAGCCTCATGGCAAGCATGTTATCATGGCAGTCACTTATACACATACAAGGATGCTAAAGCATAAACACTTACAGTGTACTCCGAGCCAAAACAGAAGCTAGTTAGTAATCAATGCATGATCCTAGCTATGTTAAAATGCCTAATGCAACACATGCAAAAATGCAACTATGTAGGCTCGGCTATCTAAGATGGCATATGAATGTAACACTCGATAACATGCTTCGAAACACGTATCCAAGTAAATGTATTGAAATACGATGCAGTTTGAATGATGCGCCGAGCCCGGTGCATGCAATACGAATGAATGATGCACGCATGCAAAGCATAAGGTATGCTAATTGAAAAATGTCCTAAACTAGCCACTGAAAGCGGGTAAATAAAAGGGAGAAAGACGTGGGGTTGGAAGACATTCACACACATACGTACACTTATTACAATATTTGCCCTCTCAACGGAGGGTCCGCACACAAGCTAAGTTAATCTAAGCTAAGCTAAGCAATTAATCTAATTAAGCTAATTAGACTAATTATTACACAACCAAATTGAATGACTAGGTACAACTAATTATTACATCACTTTAACTAATTAATAAATTAATTAAGTTACAAAAAAAAAATGCTAACTAACAAGTAAACATTTAAACTAAGCTGCTCCAACTCTGTTTGAAGAAGAAAAGGATGCATGCTCGCACTCAGTTGCTCGCCTCGAAACACTTTCCAGTTTGCTCTTTCGGAGGCTCTGTTTACAGGGTGTCTTCAAGAACTTACTGCTGAAACTTACCAAATCAAGGCTAAGGAATGCACTAGTGGCCTGCCGGCCATGAGGAGCTACTGCCAGCTACCTGTCGGCCAAGAGTAGGCACTGCCGGCCATGAATGGGACGGTGCCGGCCACCAATGTGGCCCTGCTGGCCACTGGTGTGCTGTGACACCATACTACAACAAAGCATAGGATAGAGGAAAGGGAGGGTCTCCCAAGGGTATGTACGTACTGTGCCACTCCATATCACTTCAAAACATCAATGGAGGGGCATCATTGGATCCAAGAGCATCAACTGAGCATCTCAATGCATGATGGCCAAAGATCCAATTTGCACAAATTCGATGAATGCACAATGAACAAAACACTAAGACCACAGCCTTATCATGAGTGATCAAAGGCAATGGAGACAAAGGAAGATTGGCTCATTTTCATCACTTTGAGTATGAAACGGACCAATCCACCTTGTGTTCAACATAATGTCCAGTTGAACATGATGCAATGCAAACAACATATGTAATGCATGCTCAAATGCTAAATACATTATGCTAGTAAAGAGCATCACTCAATAGGCATGTATTATCAATCTCAAATGACTAAACCAGCCATGGGCAGAGCTAAACCATGCCAGAATAATAGTCTAAACATGCTGAAATGGGATCTCAAAATGCTAGACAAGCATGCACGCATGTTGGCTTATAAGCAAAACATAATACACAACCCTCAAAAACTATGAAGAAGTGAAGTATATGAGAGTGACTATACTATATTCACTGAAATTACACGCCAAATGGTGCCATACCATGCAAACATCACATGCACAACATGTTAAAGGCCCCAAAACTCAAAGCTAGTCAAGGCCCTTTACACTACAACCATATTAAGCAATGCTCAAATGACCTTAACCATTCAAAACAGTCCTAAGGCAGGTCAAAACAGTAGCAAAAACATGCTAGACTCGCAGCATAGATGGCAAGAAAAATATGCTCATTTGATGGCTCACAAACAAGGCATAAGGGCATAACTCTTACACACAATGAAAGAGTGATAAACATGAGAGTATGACAGAAGTTTATGCTCTGAAATCATATATCAAATGATGCTATATCACACAAATGTCACAAATAGGGCATGCTAGGGGTCTTAAAACACAAGACTAGCAAAGCCATTTGCACTATAGCCCTGCAAGGCTAGCCATACATGACCAAGACCACTTAAAACAGACCTCAAGCATGTTAAATCAGTGGCAAAAATGTGCTGGAACAAAGCTAACACATGCTAGAATGATGAACAAAAGCATGAAGCATGTTAGGCCAACAAGCATGATTGCACTACAAGTACCAAAAGCATGCAAGAGGTGACCAAATCAGCCAAAAACAGAGTTATGGCAAATAATGGCTAAAAACATGCTTGAACTAAGCAAATTCAAGGCACAAAGACATGCTACTTTGCAAGGCTACAAGTAGGATTACACTACAAGTACAAGAAGCATGCAAGAGGTGACCAAACCAGCCCAAAACAGAGTTATGGCAGGTCTAAAAAGTCACAAAAAAGTACTTGAACAAACCCACAAAGAAGTAGAAACACATGCTCATTTGGTGGGCCATTAACACGAGCAAGCAAGACAAGAGGAGGCGGGGACCCCCCTCCTATTTGAGGCCTCAAAACAAGTTTTCTACCACTGAAATTTCTCTAGAATTCAGTGGTTAAAAGGCCAAAATAAGATGGTTTCAAAAGCTTTAAAGGAAGGCAAGAAGCTTAGCATATAAGCCACCAAAGAGGGTGAAACACCCCTAACTCCAAAAACACTTTAAACTACCATTTTTAAGCCTTAAAAAAAAAGATTTTTGTAGTTGACAACTAGGCCAAAATCAGCATGAAAAGGTGGCCAAGGTTGTGCACAAAAATAAGCTTAAAAGAGGGAGAAGCTCACCCTTGAAGCACAGCAGCAAACAGCCAACAAACAGCCACTTTTCTTGAACCAAAAGCCAACCTTTCAAGGCCAGCCCAATGGTGATAAAGTCTTCTTAAGGGACTAGATGGTGATAAGGTTGTATTAAGGCTTGATAGGTTGAAGAATGGTAGAAGCAGTGAAATCCTTAGAGAGAGTGAATCTAGAGAGAGAGTTTCTAGAGGGAGGCTCCAAATCTTTTGCCAAATTGTTCTCCAAATGTTCTAACCCTTGAATATGAGATAGTCGGCTTCATTATATAGCAAAAATGGAGCATTTGGTCGAAAATATCTCAAGAGAGACAGCTGGAGCAAAATATTTGTCCAAAACTGCTTTCTACTATCTGTGGCCGGCACTGTACCATTGTTCGCACTTGGACGGCATGGGGCCGGCATTGGCCATTCATGGCCGGCACACTCCCATAGAGGCCGGCAGCAAAAATCAGTCCTAGTCTCTGACTTGAAGCAAGCCTAACTCCTTCATCTGGATGCCTTTTCAGGTCATTCTTGTGTCCAGAATGAAGCCCCAGAAGTAAGATTTCCAATGGTGGAAGCCTCACATGAAAATTCCAAGTGTGCTAATAGATATCCCTCTTTTAGTGAAGATTGCTCAGCTTCTAGCAAACCGGATTGATGCCTGACTTTAACCAACCATACCTCTCCCGTCCGGACTCGGCTTTAGGAGATTCTTGAGTGAAAAATGAAGCCCCGGAAGTCTTCTTTCCAACGGTGGTGGTCTCATAGCTGAAATCCAAGTGTGCAAATGAATAGGCCTGATTCAGCAAGGGCTGCTCGACTCTCTTTTAACGATTCATGCCTAACTCCTTCCCCAACTGGGTTTCTTCCTTCTCCTCTTCTTTTCTTCAACTCCAAACCCCTAAGCAAGGTGTTTTGAAAGATTTCTTAGAGATTTCACCTCTCTTTCATTCATTTCCACTTTGTCCTAGCTCGGTTTACCAAAAAGCGTAACATTTAACGAAATGTGAGCCTCGGAGCGTCGCAGAAACCTTTTTCAAAATGTTTTGAAAGAGAGGGTTTTAAGATCTAAAATCTTTTGATCAAGAAATGGGGTGTGAGGTTTGGATTTGGAGTTCTCCTTGCCGAAGAAATCGAACCTTTGTATAGCATAGCCTGCATCACTAAGTAAGCAATCAGCGGCGCCCAAGTCTTAAGGGCGGTCAAAAATGGGATGTCTACAGTTGCCCCTCTTTGACAGAGCTCAGAGTCAAGAAGTGACGTGAATGAATGTCAAAACCCAGAGATGACCCATTTTTGACAAGGCCGAAGACTTGGACAAACAAACAAAATACAGATAAACAAATAGTTGGGCTCGCAGGCTGCCTATGTATCCTTTTGCAAGGAATCAAACCAGCGTAGTTCAGGGGCAAGATGCAAAATGATACACAATATAACAGAACAATGTAAATGACATACAATGTAATTAAACAATGCAAATGATATGCAATATAATTGAGATAATCAAACCACAAGCAGTGCAAAACCACACAAATATCATAAAGGGATGGAGATGCAAAATCAAACTACGTTTAACATAGAAAAGAAGTGGGCATGAGCCGAACGACGCCTAACACAGGCTAAATGCCTACATCCTCAATACTGGCCTCAACGCAGCATGGATGCTTACACATAACAGAACCATGTTTCAACGTGAAAGGGGTGCGAGCATATGCAAAACTATGTGTTTCGCAGAGATACCACAAAATACAAATAATTGGGTGGCATGATATAAGTGAGGAATGATCTGCTGAGGAAAGATCGTGATCCTAAATGCTGGATGCAACAAAACAAAATATGATGCAATGAATGAAGTGAATAAGGCGCACGGCCAAACCACATTTTGCCTAGAAAAGGCATAGACACAAAACAGACCATGTCTAACACAGAAAAGGTGCCGACACCCTCAGACCACAATTCTCTTAGTGGAATAGGCGCGTACACATAATCACAGAACCATGCTTTAACGCGAAAAGTATGGGCACATGCCAGACTAAGCTTAACATGGAAAGGATGGAGGCGATACAATGGATATGCAGTAGATGCATGCAATAGATGCTATATGCAATGCAATGTAGTAGCTAAAATGCAATGTAATAGCTATGAAGTGAAGGTACCTTACAGGGGCAATTAGCAATGACTTACCTCATGCTGCTGGGGATCTTCCCCTTTCTTGCATCTTGCGTTTCCGAACCACAGGTACTACTTTTCTCCCTGGCTATGGTCGTAGCTTTCCCTATTCTCCAACAGGGTGACAGACTAGGTTGGTTCAGTATCCAAAATTGAAGCGCATACACGCTACCTCAACCTGTGGGGCTGCCATACAGATTTCAAGCCGAGGATACGCCCCTGGGTATTTAAACCAGACTTTAGTCTTGGAAATTCCGAACCTTTGCGTTCTAGGCAACAGCCATTCAAACTCTAGTTTCCACCATCTCAGTTGATCTCTTAGGAACTCACCGCAAACATAGGCAGGTGGCTATACCAGACCACCGAAAGTTGTTCGGGCATGACAAACACCAAAGGAATTGCACCTTTAGAGGATTTAAGGTCTCCTAGACCAGAGAGTGCACAAGACAGTGCGAAGAAAAAAAAAATAAAAAATAATGTGCACAAGACAGTGCGAGCGAGGTTGAATGAATGCACAAAATAGTGCGATGCAGGTGAAATGCACAAGATAGTGCAATGCAATGCACTAACAAGTGCAGGTAAGGTGCGCAAGAAAGCACGATACGCAAGAAAGCACGAACAGGTTCTATGCAAAAGATACGAGCATTTTCTATGCAAGAATAGGAGCATGTAATGAAATGCACAAGATAGTGCGATGCGCAAGAAAGCGCGAGTGTAAACTGCACAAAACAGTGCGATGCGCAAGAAAGCATGAGTGTAAATGCAGGATTTTAAGGTCTCCTAGACCAAAGAATGCACATGACAGTGCGATGCGCAAGAAAGCGCAAGTGCAGAAGAAAGTGCGATGCGCAGGAAAGCGCGAGTGCACAAGAAAGTGCGATGCGCAAGAAAGCGTGAGTGCACAAGAAAGTGCGATGCACAAGAAAGCGCGAGTGTAAACTACACAAAAAAGTGCGATAAAATGCATGTTCTAAGTCCGTAAGATGCACAAAAAAGTGCGATAAAATGCATTTTCTATGCAAGTGAAGTGCACAAAAAAGTGCGATAAAATGCATTTTTTATGCAAGTGAAGTGCATTTTCTATGCGAAAGATACGAGTATTTTCTATGCAAGTATGGAAGAGTGCATTTTCTATGCAAAAGATACGAGCATTTTCTATGCAAGTATGGGGGCATTTTTTATGCATGAAACAAGTGCATATTCTATGCAATATTGAAAGCATGTTCTATGCAAGAATCATAAACGATGCGCGGCACGCATGCAATAGAAGCGTATATGAAAGTGCACATTCTATGCAATAGAGGGGCATGAAATATGTACTTTGGTGCCTCCGATTTACCTCTTAGAGGACTTTACAACATATTCAGCTCAAAAAGGACACACTCTGTTCATACTGGCGAAAGATAACATCTACGGCTGCTTTAATTACCATTCTGACTTGAAGCAGGCTTAAGCTTGGGGTCGAGATACACTCATACTCCAGAGAAAGGTGAGGCCTGACAAGATGCACTTGGAATTCAGTCTCGGAATTTGCTGGAGTTGAAACACACTAAGATGCTCCAAATTTTCCCTCTTTTCTTTTGCTTTGCAGTCCGTAACCTATGTAGCTTCAGATAGGTCCTTGTTCTACTGTTCTCACATGGCCTGGGTTAAACCCTGCGGTTTATGAAAGAAAGAATCTTGTTTTGTACAAATGTGGAGAATGGCACAGCACTCTGAGCACAAAACGATTTGTTTTTGAAATGAAATCAAGAAATGAGTTCTAAACCGGGTATTAAGCCTACGACTGACCACAGCCAAAATGACTCAACAAAGAGGAAAGACAAGGGTAAAATAACCTGAACACATCTATTGACACTCGAAACGACTCAAAACAAGAATCGAGACAAACAAAACAAAAGACACAACACTCAGACGTATTCCAACAGTGGGAGACCTTTCAGTTCACGAGGAGCCATTTTCTCTGGGTATTGTTTCCCACCGTTTCTCACTTGTGATTCTCACATCACTTGGCACTCAATCTCTTTTTCTCTGAAAAAGCCCTTTTCTCACTTTTTCTCTCAACGCACATCTCTCTATTATTTAATCTCTCTTCTTTTTTTTTATCCCTCCCTGGGTGGTTGATGGATAAACAAGAATGTTGTGGGCTCTTGCCCCTAGTATTCAACTAGATTCTCTTTCTTTCGCTCACAACAGTGAGTTTCTCCCACAGAGCGGTTGTGATGCGACAAGATGCGTAGCAGTTTTGCAATCGACATCGGTTGACGAGGTCCTTGGCCAGTATGGATGTGATTAGACCTGTCCAGATGACGAAGTGGAATGCCCTGATCCATTCCATTTCATGCTTCGCACTTAGCTTGATACCTCGTTGCTTGGAGGATGTGAGAGCTTTCGGCCCTTTGCTGTTAGCTTCAGTTGCGCCCTTTTTGGCGAATATGGTGCCCTTTCTGGCAAGTATGTTGACAACGGAAAAAGACAGAAAACCTGACTCAGCTGTGCCCCTAGTTAATCATTTTGACCATTTTTTGTTTTGGCTTTCTACTAAAACAATTTTGCTCAACATGAAAGTTAGATTAACATGCTTGTTCGATTTTCTGATTTGAAATCATGCAAGTCAGGTTGTGAGCACTGAAAATTTTCCTTTTTTGGGTCCAAGAAATGGTCCAGTTTTGGAAAAATGGGATAATTTTCGAGAAAATTAGTCAACCTCATTAAAAATCATCAAAACTGTTTTGCAAATGGCCACTGCTCGACCAACACGAAATCTACTCTTGAGATGCACAACCTCAGATCTGAAACAAAGAAAAATTGCTCCTTGTCTGAATGGCACTGCATGGCACCAAATCTAGCAACGAAAAGTTGCCCCTTGTTTGAATGGCAACTCACGGCAACAGAAAGTTGCCTCTTGTCTGAATAGCGCCGCAGCATACTGTAACCAGTCTCATAGTGACAATCACAACCGAACTCTCAGATACAGGGAAGACAAAGATGATCAGAACCATTACATGGACATAGTCGATTTGGAAGTATTTATGGCTGGACTTCAGAATGAAGTTGCCTACGTATCCCAAACATGGGAATCAAGCCTGACGTAGTTCCAGGTTAAGATACACTCAGGTATTAACCTCTCCTTTTGCGCTCTAACTTTTGCCAAGGCCGCCCTTCCGAGTTTTCAACCTTACGAGCTTTGTTTTTCTTTTCTTTTCATTCTTTTCTTTTCTTTTCTTTTCTTATTTTCATTTCTTCTTTCATTTTCTTCATTTTCTTCATTTTTGTTCTTTTCTTCTTTTCTGCTCTAACTTTTGCCTGGGTCGCCCTTACGGGTTTTCGGCCCAGTGAGCCTCTCAAGGATAGAAAAGTTTAACTTGTCCATGTTGATCAGTTCTAAGATCTTGAAGCCACCTGAATCCAGGAGAATGGCTGTTGTTCGCTGATGATGTAGGAGTCCATCTAATCGGGTTTGAATTTGCCCATAGTGTTGTGGATGGGAGCCTGATTGTCCTTCAGCAAAAACTTTCTTCTTTTCTCTATTCTGGGATTTGGCATTCTTGCCGATCTTCGTTGGTTTGCGGAATGACTAATCTTTTGAATTTTTGAGCAAATCTGACATTTTTTACCCTAGTTCAAGAGTTACTTCTGATCTAGCTTCGCAAGCTTCCTTTGATCACATCTGACCTTCTTGCCCCTAGTTCAAGGGTTGCTTCCAATCTGGCCTGGCAGGCCTCCTTTGATGTCATATGACCTTATTGCCCCTGGTTCATGGGCTACTTCAAATTTGGCCATACAAGCTTCACATTGTGGTTGACCGTTGAACATTCTGAATATAAGTTCAAGGTTCGAAAGCAAAAGGGGATGAGTCTCGAGGCTGAGAATGATCCTATGCTGCACAATCTCAAGAGCGATTCAACACAGGTCTTCGCAGGACCACGCAAAACATTTTTTGAAATCTTTTAAGAAAGCGACTAGTCGCTCGTGAAGACAGTGTAGAACCAATCTGGATCAAGCCAGGATCTTTCTCAGTACTCACATTAACAAACATGATCTCGTTCATTAAGGGCTTAGCATGTCTCTCTTTCTCTTAGTTGATCAAATTTTTGCAAATCCTGAGGAATTCCTCCCTCTTTGTTTTCACCACAGTGTTTGAAAAGTTTTGAAAAACTTAGGTCAATGCAATGATTTCAAGGCACAGAAAAGTAGGTGAAAAGCATTGCCGCTTCATTCAAACTTGCTGGCACAAATGGCTCAAGGCAGAAACAAACACAAAAGCATGAAAATCACTGCTGTTTCATTCAAATCTTCTGGTGCAACTGGCTTCATAGCAGAAACAGACTCAAAAGAAAGAGTGCAAAAGACAAACACAAAACAAGCAAGTGGTGTCCGAGGTAACACCCCTGAAATCACCCGACTCAAACACAACAGGACTGACTCGATACAACAAGACAGACTCGACTA